>JAHIAL010000087.1:1200000-1666664 GCA_021605145.1 Aegilops bicornis | reverse complement strand
AAAAAAAGAAGAACGCTTTTTTAATTAAAACGAAATAAAATTGAAATAAAAATGAATTAAAACTAATTAATCGAATAGGCTAATTAATTAATTAATTAAGTAATTAATTAATCTAATTAATTTCGATTAATTAACCCTAATCACTCAATTAACCTAATTAACCTAAGCGTTAATTAACTTTGATTAGAGTTAATTAAGATTAATAGAGAATGACATGTCCCAGGACCCACTGTCAATAAGGGTCGACTTACCAACCTAAGCCACATTCGATGACGCCATCCAAGATGACATCATCTTGGCAATGTCATTATAAATGCATTTTCGAAATTAATTAAATAATTAATTACCAAATTTCGAGTAATAAAAATCTTTTAAAATCATATCTTTTTTAACCGTAATCCGGATTAAAATATTTTCAACATGAAAGTTACTCGAACGCACGGTAGACGAATCCGGATACGCCCAGTCCGCTCAATCCCACCACACACCCCTAACCTATCCCGAGACACGCAAAGCTTTCCTCTCGGGTTCATCTGCTCACGATGAGCCGTTCCGGAATCAGGGAAAACTTCCTGATGTTTTCCCCTAACCCGACCTTTCCTCATACCCACGTTAGGAGCACGCTTAGCATCGCTTGACATGTCAAGTGCATCGATATGCATTTGTTTACTTAGTATTCATTGTTTCTTCCCTCTTCTTCCTGTAGGTAGACCCCTACGAGACCGACGCCGCAAACATTTAAATTTTGCCGATTCGATTGCTACTTGTTGATTTAATTCTCTCTCTTGCCAGGGAGCAACCAGTGCAAGCCCCCTTGATCACTTTGAGGATATCGCTTTACTCTTTTCTACACTGCTTTTGCATTAGAGTAGCATAGCATGTTATCAAGTTTTCGATACTCCTATATCTTTAACACGTGCATAGTCCGTCTTGCTGTAACTTCGACGTTATTTTACCACGCAATCCTATATGCTTAGTATAGGATGCTAGTATTTTCATCTGCGTGGCCCTACATTCTTGTCCTGTCTGCCGTGCTATAGCTTGATCGGGCCGTGATCACTGGGATGTGAACAAGGGTCATAATTCATGATACTTATACATGGAGTGGGCTATGTAGGAGACTTCAAAAGCTAGATGGCCGGGCTGATGGAGCACACCCATGAGAGTGGATCTTGGAGGGCGTGGAGGCGACAGTGCGGAGTAAAAGAGACCGCCTAGGAGAGAGGTGGCCCTCCAGGCTCATGCTAGGGCGTTAGCAATTGCTTAACACGCTTAACGCAGGTCTTGGCTATTTGATCCGGGTTGGCTACGAGTTTATACGCGACTCAACCATCTCTACGGGGAGGTAGTTATGGGTATCCACATGGCCGTCAGAGTATCACCAAGCACTTGAGACGTCACGACGAGCGGGCGCGCTTGTGATTGGACCGAACGCCACTAGGCTAGGTCTGCCTTCCTGGGCCACCACGCATAGCGTCTTGGTGTGCTCAAAATGATGAGCGGAACCCGCACTTACGCTTAGGTTTAGACCGCGTGTTGGCCTCTCTGTTGTGCCTAGGTGAAATTGCGACGCATGGTGATCTTCCGTGGCACGGGCATGACCTGTGAAAGTGTGTCCCGCCAAATAGAGATCAAGCTGTCTTTGGGTAAGATGGTGCACCGCCAGGGAAGTTAATCTATTGGAGAGGATGGCGGTGATCTTGATGTAACAGGACTGACTTCTGGAGTTGTACCTTTGCCAGGCTGCCAATGACAATTCAGAACCGGATGCTTGATAAAACACACCCCTTCCAAGTGCCAGAGATAACCGGTGGTCGCTCTCAACTCGTGGATATGAGCAGGGATTGCAGATAGGATTATTGCTATATGATGTTACTTGGAGGACTTGAACGTTGTCACTCTTACATGCGGTTCTGCGGCAAGACTGGTGTGTCGAAGCGTAGTCTTCGCTAAGACTAGCTATCCCCTCTTGATTCCTCGCAGCATTCTCGCAGCCTGTCTAATCGACAGTGGCAGTTACGCATTGTTATCCATGCATGTGTAGTGTAGCTCCTTGCTTGCGAGTACTTTTGGATGAGTACTCACAGTTGCCTTTGTCTCTCCTTTTCCCTACCTCTACTCGAATTGTCGTGCCAACCGTATCGAGATGGAGCCTGTGAGGCGGGGCTGTGAGCAGCCAATTGGCCGAGCGATGGCGACTACTACAGGAGGTGCCTACTACTCATGGTCACGTGAAAGCCCGACGATTTATTTACACTGTGAGGTAACCTAGGAGGATCCTGCAGGCGGGAGGCCCTGCCTCCTCTTCGATCTCAGATCCCGCTTTGTACTGGCCATCTTATGGCACCTTGTTTTAACTTAAGTGTAAGCCTTTCGAGATCAGAGCATTGTTGCTTCCGTTGACTCCGCTCTACATGGATCGAGAGCACTTGTATTCGAGCGCCCTCGAGGCCCTCGGCTTGTATTATGATGCTTGTATGGCGATTTATTTTAATTGTAGAGTTGTGTTGTGGATATCTTCCTGTTTTGAGTGATCGCAGTCTTGATCGTGCTACGTTTAAATGCATGATTGAGTGTACGATTGAATACGAGGGCGTCTAGAGTTGGTATCAGAGGCAGAAGCTCAGAGGAAATCCCCTTCCACACTCCTTGGCCAAGCTTCTAGTCTAGACATTACAAAAAACTTTTACTAACTTGGTACATTGTGCCTTACGGGCCCACGTCACGCCATCGGGTGGTACTTCAGGGATCTTTTACCTCGACCTTTACTCCGGGACTCAAACCTCTTCTACTCAAAAGTGTTAAGCGATTTTACTAACTATCACTAGGATCCCGTGACCGCGATTCACCACTGGTAAAGTTGGATACAACCATAGTTGTTCTTGGAAATTGTATTGAACAATTTCACACACTTTGTCATTTGACTCCTTTGAAACGTCTTTGTTTTCGTGATGGAACCCACGCAAGGTCGTTATTGTAAGGTGCCAAACGACGGCCATTGGTGTGCTCTCGGGATCATTCGCGCGATTGCTAATAGCCGAGATGATGACCTATTCGGGTTATCACTGCTTTCCCCGAGTACACCGCAATCTATGAGGAGTACCAGGGACTATAACCGGGGAGCGTATGCAAGGCCATCGCCCACCTCTACTCGGAGTACGAGTCCACTCTCGTGGCCGCATAATCGCCTTTACATTTGTGGTGTTGGAGTGACTATCGATATAAGGCGGTCCACGATGTCGCTTATACTTTGCTTTCGGACACGCCTTCGATGCAAGGTATCGAGTTGGACACCTCCTCTTCGTGCACATTGCTATCGCGTCTCGGATGTTGGTGAGGAGGGTTACTACTGCTGCTGCCTACACCATCGCTTACCAGAGAGCCCTTCCACCATCGTAACTTTGTTCTCGCATCGCGTCGATGGGCTGGATCGAATAGCAATCGAGGCTTTTCGCCACGAGTTGTACATCACCCGTCAAGACCTCTCTGGTGCTCGACACCGATGCACCCCTTTGTCCGATCCGGAGAGCCGAAATTGCTCGGGCGATCTACCCAACCAGACTGCGTGATGCCCTGTGGTGTCGGGTTGGCCGAGCGTGGGAGGCTACTTCTCCGCAAGACTTGGCCCTTTCCCCGCCACTGGACGCCGGATTCGGCACCCAGAGTATCCGCGCTTCTGTGTCACCGACGTGGAGGGACTATCCGCTGCCGTGACTATCAGCCTTTTCAAACTTCAGAACTCTGACCTCCGCAAAGAGACCGCTGATGGAATCGATGTAGACGGTTGCTTGTTAGTGTTAGATGTGATATCGGCCATGAGCCTTTTGTATGCCTTAGCCTATGATGTCTTAGCGCTATGTCTTCGAACTACGTATGTACCGAACTCTATGCATGATCCTTTTGCTTAAGATATGCCAACTAATATGTAGTTCCCCATCATGTCGCTTTCATTATACATGTTTTTCATCATGAATGATTCCTGCCTCTTGCTTAATTTCTCAAATGCTGAACTACCCCCGTTATATAATAGCAGGATGGTTAGGCTTGACTGCAGGTCGTGGTCATGTGGTGCCAACTTCCCACCACCGCCTCGAAAGTTACATGGCATTTGGTATGGGGATCCAACATTTCGAGATGAATCGCCAGCTTCATGGAAAACATGATGGCCCAGTTCCTCGCCCTAATATGAACCAAAGAGCCAAACAGGCAACAACTCTGCAGGATTTCGCCGCCTCAACCCAAGTGTGTACTCACAGCTCAACCCGGCCACTTCGGATGTGCCGAAGGATCGCTGCCAGTGACATCACCTATGAGATGGAGTCTGCTGATTACGGAACCCCCGCCAAATTTATGTCACCTTTGCTTCCTTCTTCCCGGAAGGGACCCTTTGGCAATTAATGGTGGGATGCCATTACAGGCGTACTCGCCATTGGAACAATCATCACACAGCCGACACTTCCAAGCCGCCTTCCGTGGCTCCGCTTCATCCCTCAAGGGGTCATGGACCGGAAGAAGCGTGAGTTCCGCAACCTCACCCAAGGCAACAAGGTCATTGAAGTTTATCAGTGAGTTCTTGGACTTGTCTCGCTATGTCAAGAGGACATTGCTACCGATGCACTTGGCAGGGCATGTGAGAGAAGTTCCGTGTGACGGCCTTCAAGTCGACATCAAGCTCGCACTCCTAGTGCACGACTTTGCTTGATTTCGCCACCTTGGTGAACAAAGCTATCAATGTCGAAACCGGTCTGGCAGTGGGGAATACCAGAGCTCTATCAGCGCTGAACTTAGCGACGCAGGTTCATCCGGGTCTGGCCCGTCGCAGGTTGACCAAGAATATGGATCCTGGCTAGCAGTACCTGTACCAAGAATAGATACCGCTTCTAAGGCGCGTAACTATACTACCTCGTCTCGGCTTTACAACTAAGCGACCAAAGCTTCGGCTCCACCACACCAAGCTCCTCGCTCCCACTCCCAATAATGGTTTGTGCTTGGTCAAAGTGACCGAACCAGTGGCACTGCACAGAGAGAATGCAACAGAACTGTAGGTCACCGGCCCTTCCAAAGAAATGGCCGTGGAAACACCCAAATTTCGCAACAACAACTACCGCGCAAACCTTATGGTCGAGGATTTCAAAGTCCAACCACGTTGATCCGAACGAAGCTCAAGACCACACCTCAAGCATCTTTATGATGGGTACACTTCTAAATAAATTCGCATTACCAAAGATGTAAGCTTTTATTTGAATCAAAAGAGTCGTCGCATTCATTCATGTCGGAAGATTTTGCATGCTTGCATCGACATTAAATGTAGAAGACATGGATACTTCACTATTAGTACATTAATCAAGGCAGCCAATGTCGAACCTCCATGATGATTTTAGCAGCGTCCACGTTGACCAATCGAAGGATTGGAATTCCTTGTCTCCACCCATCGTCTTTGAAGTCTTGTAGCATTGACCTTCATTACGGGAATGACCATTGGTTAAAGGCGACATCGCTTCGATAGTTTGGCGCCACTAAGACACGGTCCATACGCTCACCCATAGATGAAATAGTCACTTACCAAGCTCATGCGGTGCAAAATGCCGAGGGCGAAGGCTCTATGCATTATGAATGCATTGAACCGCACCACTCGAGGGTATTGAAAACATCTCGCTTAGCTAGCATGACTTCCAAGACGCGTCTTTCCTCAAGAACTCTGTGGATTCCCCTGCTAGAGTCAGTCGAATCTCGCTCATCGACTTGAAACCGAGTGCACCACTCCTATAGCCAAGCGACCCTACTGAAGATTAGCTGCGCATGAACTCCTTGAGCTCAAGGAGGAAATCGACAAATCTCTCCAAAGTGGCTTCATTCCGGCCCAAGTTGCTAAGCTTTCTTGGGGAGCACCTTCTCTCTTTGTCCAAGAAGAAGGATGGGACAAACCAGAATTGGTCCAAGACTACTTAGTCACTATCAATCAAGCTACCATTGGTAATAAGTATCCTCTTCCTCGGATCAATGATCCGAGTATGATCAACTCGCATTTGGTTAAATGCCAGTTGTTCTCAAACTCGAAGCTTGAGGTTGGGTTACCACCGTATCCGTGGTTCGTGAGGAGGATATCCCTAAGACTGCACTTGTTGTGACTCGTTATGGTCTCAGTGCGAAAGTACACCGTCATTGGCTGCCTTTCGGCTTTTAACAAAATGCTCCAAACGCACCTTCTCTCAACCGATGAACTATATATTCAACTGGGATTACCCTCGACAAGTTCGTGCGTGGTTTATCCTGGATGATATCCCGATCTATTCCAAGAATGAAGAAGAAACATGTCTTTGAACATCTTCGATCTTGTGCTTTGGAAAAAAGCTACGAGAGCATCAACTCTATGCCAAGTTCTCCAAATGTGAAATTACGGCTCAAGCCTCAAGTAAATCCTATCTTGGGCATGTCATCTCTAAGGATGGTATTGCACATTGACCCCTTGAACAGAAGTTCAAAGCTATTCTCGATTGGCCCTCCTAAGAAAACGTTAAGCAAGTCGAAGTTTTTCCGGGTCCTCGCCACTATTACCAGCCGATTCGTCGAGAACTTCTCCAAGATTGCTGACCCCCTAACTAACCTTCCGTCAGATATAAGGCGTCAAATTTCAATGGAGACGGGAATAAGTGTATAGTGAAAGTTTCGAGACACACTCAAAGACAAGTTAATTTCGCACTTCAATTAGGCTAGCTCCTCCCGATACGTTAAGAAGGACTTACGTCATTTCATCATGACGCTTGTGCTCCATACGAGTTTAAGGCGGTGTCCTAATGCCAAGAGGCGCAAAGTGGTTTATATGCTCTCTCGACAATTGCGCCCCTCACGAAGAGAACTACCCAGTTCCACGACCTCCGAACTTGTTCATTGTCATTCATGCTTATTTGAAGCGATGGCGATACATTACCTTTCTACCATTGTCTGCTATGAGATCTTCTTGACCACCAAAGTCTGATGTATCATTTACTTTCGATAGGACCTGAACCTCCCGTCGGCCCGAGGAGATGGATGGAGACCGACATATGCGGAACTTTGATTTGGGTATTTCCTATACGCCAGTGAGCAAGGCTAATGTAATGGCTGATGCCCTTGAGCCGCAGTAAGAATCTTAATCAGAACCACGCTTCAGGTGTCTACAAAGTTCAAATTTCCCCACTTGTTGAAGAATCTGCAAAGCTGAACTCCATATTGTTCCTCCGGGGTGCACTCGCTCCCCCTCCTCCGGAGTTCCGTATAGGAATGAATCTAGTGTTTGTTCCCTGTGGTTCCTCTATACCACGGATGTTGAACCCGATCTCGTGGGCACTTATAAAGACAATCGCGAGGATTTGACTTCCGAGGTCTACAAGACTCAAACAATTCCTCAAAGAAGGAAATCCCTCATTCTTCCATCGTTGTCGATGATGGCGCCTTTGTACTTCAAAGGCCGCCTAGTGGTGCCGTGTAAGAAGGAAAACCTGAATATGACCTCGGAAGGTTATGAAAGAAGCTCATGATACGCCTCTATGTATCCACCACAGCAGGTACAAAGATGTATCAAGACATTAATCGGGGAAGATTCCGTGGTCTAATATGAAGCGTGACATTGCTCGCTATGTTTACGAGTGTGACGCTTGCCGTCACGATCAAAGCAGTAACATCAAAGGCCCGGCCGGAACTTCTTTGCAACTCATCTCTTTTATTCCCGGAAATGGAAATGGGACCATGTTGAAAATGGACTTCGATCCTTTGGATTTCCCAAATCGCAGTAAAGGTAATGATGCAATTCTCGTGCGCCAGCTGGGATCAACTTTCTAAAAGTTGCACATTTAAAATCCGGGCGGTCAAAGAAAGCGTATCCGCGCTAGCCAGCTTTGCAACGCTCTATATGTCCGAAATTGTTTCACTTCGACTTTTATTCCACCTAAGTTTATCGGTTTGAGATAGTACTGCGGCTTTATTATTCACTTCAAGATTCCGGGCAAAGCTTTCAAGAAGCTATGGGAACTAATTTATTCTTTCAAGATCTTGCGTGCTTCATTACCGTTAGCCTCAAGGCTGAAGTCGAACGATGTCATTGGAATTCTCAAGACATGCTTCGAGCTTGTGTCGAATTTCCTTCTTGCAAGAAATGGAGGAATTCTCTCCGTTATGCTTTGAATTCTCTTATAATAATAGCTATCAAGCTAGTCCGAAGATGGCCCCTTCAAGTGTTATATGGACGAAAGTGTCGAACCCCTCCGAATCGGTCGAATCGGGAACGCTCCACTCTTCGAGTCCGGATATTATCCAACATGTCAGAAGAACAAGTCCGCATTATTAGCAAAGAGAATCTCAAGACCGTCAACAATTCGGCGTCGAAAAGAGTAATTATGGCCAGGTCATCACAAAGACATGGTCTATCAACTTTGGCGAAAAAGGCCTATCTTCGCTTACACCAATGAAGGGTGCTCGCAACCGCCGGATCGGTAGTGGCAAACTAGCTCCTCGCTATATTGGCCCTTTCTTCACTATTCTCGAAAGGCGATGGAAAAGTGGCTTATCAACCGGAGCTTCCGAGTAAGACCTTTCTCAAGTTCACGATGTGTTCCACGGTTGTCACAATCTCTCTGGATGACAAATGTTTGCTGACCCAATCTGTTAGCAAAGGACCATGAAGTGCTCGAATTGCAAACAGGACCTCTCCTATAAAGAGCATCCGGTCCGCATTCTGGAAACTCAAGGTCGAACGCCGCACTTTACTGCCGTAAGGTTTCGATCAAGTTCCTCAAAGTCCGTTAATTGGTCGAATCACTCTCACGAAGATGAAGCCACCCGGGAACGCGACGAGATCGTCTACTGTAGATGAATATCCCGTGACACTTTTCCTTCTACCTTCCTAAATCTCTGGGACGAGATTTCTTGTAGTCGGAGGAGATTTGTAACTTGCCTTAGGATGGTTATCTGAACAAGAATCACCCCGTTATGTTAATTAACCTCTCTAGATTGATTCGAACGGAAGCCGACCTAAAACAAAATCAAAACTAAAACAAGCGATAAAAGTTTTCAAAACAAATCGTCTAAAATGTTCTGGGGGTTGACTAAAAATAGCTAACCTAATATTAGTAGGGTGCAGCCACTTTTATAAAATGCTGCAGGCATTTTAAATAAACTAAAAACAACGAAAGAAAAATAATAAAGAAAAAAAAAACAAAATAAGACCTAGAGGGAAAACCCCACAGCCCACCGGCCTCCCTCCCCCACTTGCTCCCACTGGCCCATTCCCTTTCCTGGTAAACATTAAGCTCAGTGACTGCCCTCGGACCACATATACCTCCGCACCTCATGCCAGGCTGCAACCCTAGCCAGATCCCACTCCCCTACCGCGCCCCACTTCAGCTCCTCTCATGGTTGGATCGGGCGGGAGATCCACCCCGACTGAGCCACTGGCACCAGCAACTGACCTCCCTGTGGCGGCCCCTCGGGCCGGGGACCTCCTCCTCCTCCACCTCGCGTGTAGAGCCCTCCACACACTTCAAAGGGCGGCTCCACCATTCCCCTCTCAGCCATGTTGTGAGCCACAGGCCATCATGTGAGTGGCCATCTCCCGTCGGCATGGCGCGTCTCCCATGCTTCCTCCTTGGGGTCATCCGCCACCAAGACACGGCCTTTAGACCCAACCCACTGTGAGGCTCTCTCTCTCTCTCCTCCCTGAATGACCGGTGACCCACCAAACTAGCCTCGTCATGACCCCGAACCCACTGTGGTCATGAACCCCACACGCTCCTCTCCTCTTGTGACCGAATAGCCCCCTGGGCCTCTTCGGCTCGGCCTTGTTGTACCATGCACACCCACACTGCACGTTCCTCTCCTTTCCCCGCTTGGGATCTCACTGAGTCAGAACCCAAGTCTGACTGCCCTCGCGTGAGCCCCCCTCTCCCTTCCTTTCCCCTCTGCATGACCTTTCTCCAATTCCTCAGACCCTCGGCTTGGGATTCTTGCCCTCAGTACGCCTCTCATCGGCCCATCGGCTGTCGCCTTGAGCTCGCCTCACGGTGGCTACCATGGCCGTGGGTCATGGCAAGTAACCTCGGCCCGTCTCGTGGCCTCGGGCGCCACGGATCGTATACAGCCCACCTCGGGATCGAGCTTGACAACGGCATCGCTTTCACACCAGATGCGCATTCGCAAATTGTGGTATTGTGACATGGGGCCCCACCTGCAAAAGAAGAAGAACGCGTTTTAATTAAAATGTAAATAAAATTGAAATAAAATGAATTAAAACTAATTAATCGAATACAATAGCTAATTAATTAATTGGTAAGTAATTAATTAAATCTAATTAATTACAGTTAATTAACCCTAATCACTAATTAACCTAATTAGCGAATGTTAATTTAAACTTTTTGATTAGGTTAATTAAATTAATTAGAGAATGACATGCAGGACCCACTCATTGGCCGGGGTTATTTGACTCAACAACCCATGCTGACCGATGACTTGTCAAAGATGACATCATGTCGACGTCATATAATGCATTTTTAAAATTAATTAAATAATTAATTAAATTTCCGAAATTAATAAAATCTTTTAAAATCATATCTTTAATCCCGTAATCCGGATTAAAATGGCTGTTTCAACATGAAAGGATTTTAACTCGTAGCGACGAATCCAGTCACGCAAATTGCCTGTCCTGGAGTGGTTAATCCTACACACCCCTAACCTATCGAACACTCAAACTTTCCTCTAGAGTTTAAAAATCCGCTCGACAGATTATCGTCGGGCAACCGGGAAAACTTCCTGATGTTTTCCCTAACCAGTGACCCTCCTCATACCCACGTTAGGGCACGCCTTAGTATCAGCTTCTTGACATGTCATGCATACGATATGCATTTGTTTACTTGCGTATTCATTGTTTTCTTCCCTACCTCTTCTTCAGGTAGACTACTTAGACCGTAGACAACAAGAATTGCCGCTGGCGATTCGACTACGGTGTTGACGACCCCCTCTCTCTTGCAGAGCTTGACCAGTGCAAAGCCCCCCTTGATGCACCGAGTATATCGCTTTACTCTTTACTGCATTCGCTTGCATTAGAGTGGAAGCACTTAGCATGTTCTCATGTTTCGAGATACTCATATCGTATACTGCCTTTGTCAGAACTTCAAGTAACTTATTTGTTACCTTACCGCGAATCCTATATGCTTAGTATATGGATGCTAGTATTTTCATCAGTGACCCTACATTCTTGTCGCTGTCTCCCGCGTGCTATGCTCGGGCCGCGTGATCACTTTCGGGATGTGATCACGGGTATAAATCAGATACTTATACATGATACATGTGAGACTAAAGTGCGGGCTCGGTTGATGGAGCACCCATGCAGTGGATCTTGAGGCGAGCGACAGGCAGGTGTTGAGACCGCCTAGGAGAGAGGTGGGCTCTGCTCGGTCGCCATGCTCATCGCGGTTACTTAACACGCCAATTTAGGTCTTGGTATTTGATCTGGGTTGGCTACGAGCTTATAATGCGACCAACCATCTACGCTGGAGTAGTTATGGGTATCCCGGCCGTAAATGGTATCGGTACCAAGAAGCACTTCGGGGACAATGATATCGTATGTATTGTGGGCAGTTGCCACGGCCAGTTGGGCTCGAACAGCCACTAGGCTAGGGTCGTGCCTTCGGCCGCCTACGCAACGCAGTCTTGGTGTGCACCAGGCGATGGGCCTGGAACCCTACTTACGCCGCTTAGGTTTAGAGCCTAGCGTGTTGGCCTCTCACAGTTATTGCCTAGGTGGGTACTGCGACGTGTTGATCTTTCCACAAGTCGGGCATGACCGAGGAAAGTGTGTGTCTTAGCCAAATGGGATCAAAGCGTCATGCCGGTAAGATGGTGCACCCCTCAGGGAAGTTAATCTATTCGGATAGCCGTGATCTTCTGCATCGGGATCTGACTTGAGTTGTACCTTGAGCTTATGACAACCAGAACCGGATACTTGATAAAACACACCCTTCCAAGTGCCGATACATAACTGTGGTACAGCTCTCGCTGGGGATATAGGAGCAGGGGATTGCTTGGTGTAGGGATTATTGCTATATGATGTTACTTGGAGGGACTTCCGTTGTCTCTTCTCGTCTGCAAGACAGGCAATTGTCGGTGTTTAGTCTTCAAGTAAGACTAGCCTATCCCCTCTTATTACGGCATTACTGCAGCTTTCAACGATCCAGTATATGGCCTTCACACATATAATAATACCATATGTAGTGTAGCTCACTTGCTGTTAAGAAAGTACTTTGGATGAGTACTCACGGTTGCCTTTGTTCCCCTTACCCTACTCTACTCGATTGGGTTTTAATCCGCAACGGACGATGGAGCCTGTGAGCCAGACGCCATGCCGTGATGACGACATCACTACTGGAGGTGCTTCACACTACTACTACGTGCAGCCTCACGGCGACTGCACCACTGTGAGTGGCACCTAGGAGGATCCTGCAGTGAGGAACGCCTCCTCTTCTGATCTCAGTATCCCGGTTTGTGCTAGCCATCTTATAGCACCTTGTTTAACTTATGCGTACTGTGATTTTCGTATATTGTTGCTTCCACGACTCGGCTCATGATCGGAAAGCACTTGTATTCGAAAGCCCTCGAGGGCCCTCGGCTTGAAGCATATTATGATGCTTGTATGACTTATTTTAATTGTAGAGGTTGTGTTGTGATATCTTCCAAAGCGAGTCCTCCGATCTTTGATCGCATACACATTTGGCACGTGCATGATTAGTGGCACGATTGAATCTGAAGCGCCACATCGCACTTCGTCAGAGATTGAAAGCGGAAGCGTTATGACAACACTCTGCCCATGTAGAGCGTCGTCACGCCTTCGTGATCCGCAATTCCGATCCAAGTACCGAGATGTACCTGGCACCTCGGAAAGATTCAGCAGAACGTTATTTCGATGGCGATCCGGATCCCCTGGACCGAATTCGAACATCCAGCAGGGTGTCGGGGATGAGTTCCACAGACGACGGCGAAGGACAGTAGTGACAATGATGATGTTCTATCTGGGCGAGGCTTCGCTTTAAGCAATTCACAACGACATGACCGAGGTGGAAGAATATGGTGGAGGGGGGCAATCAGACACGGCTAAGGAAATCGCATCAAGAAGATCAACTTGTGTGTTCAGGAGGTGCCCCGCCTCGCATTGATATAAAGGAGCAAGGGGAGGCCGCCTGGCCCTAGGGGCGCCACAGGGGGGATGATGGAGTCCACAGACTTAGGGGGTATGTCGGATAAGCCCAGGACTCATCATCATCGCTCTGACTCCAAGACTATGAAGATACAAGATTGAAGACTTAGTCCCGTAATGGGATGAGACTTTCCTTGGCGTGGAAGGCAAGCTTGGCCGTATACACGGATATGTAGATCTCCTACCTTTGTAACCGACTTTACCTTGTAACTCCTAGCCTCTCCTAGGGTGTCTATATGTAAGCCGGGATGTTTGTCAGAAGTCCATGTGGACGAACAACAATCATACCATAGGCTAGCTTCTTAGGGTTTAGCCTCCTTGAGTCTCGCAATGTGGTAGATCCACTCTTATGTAACACACATCATCAATATTAATCATAGGTGAGGCGTTAGGGTTTTTATTTCCTCCATCAAGAGGGTCCTAACACAGGTAAAGCATCGTGTCCCTCGCCCCATGTTACCATCCACCTAGATATACACAGTTCGGGACCCCTTTACCCGAGATCCACGGGTTTTTGTGACAATCGACATTGGTGCTTTCATTGAGAGTTCCTACATCCGTTGGTCCACCATTAGGGAAGGATGCCGTTTTTCCGTCTTTTTAAAGACGGCGGCTGGTTGGTCAAGGGAGCTTTGGCCACGGGTCAGACTATCCCGACTAGGTGGTTTCTTCTCATGATCACTGCTCGCCAATCACCTTAACAATGACCTCTCAAGTCATTAAAAAGTCTTCTTCACATTATTTGGACTCACGAGCAGTGACTTAGGATCCGAATTGAGCTCTCCTCCCAGTGGCAAATCCAGCTTTGGATCGCATATCATGCCTCGAGTTGCTATCTGAATACGCATCGATTGGGCTTCAAACCGATCCGAGAGAAATTAACTCTCCCTGTGTTACCCTCCACGCTGTCGTGGTAGCAGGAACAACGGCACGACTTTCTTCTTCTATGTTAAATCCAACTATGTCCGGATTAGGATCCCTCCATGGCTCTGGATTCTTGGAAGGACGAGGACGCTTAATCAAATACCGAACCTAAAGTCGGGGCATCGGACAGATTTGTCTGCTGGAAAGCGCTCGGCCAGAGAACCAAGCTTCCGAATCACACAGGAAGCTTCTTGGCACTTTTGAGCCTCCCGAGATCGCAGGCGGAGCAATTCAACTTAATTCCACCGCACTTCACCCAAACACATAAGCCATGATCCTATCTCAACACGCAAGAGCCCGCCGAAACAAAGCTTGTACATCATTATTGGGCTGATTCTCCCGGTTATGAACAGGATAAAGGACTGGCCAGTGAAGAAAGCGCCGATCTCAATCTTTTGCAACAATTGCATGGAAAAGGGAATCATAAACGCCATCGGGCCGTCGCTAATCGCGGTTTCACGCTCACGACCTAATTCTAGCGACATTACTACACAGCAAATATCGCGACATGGAGAGTGCTCCGAAGCCGGGGTAAATCAAACTATGTTTTGGGACAATACGACCCTCAATAAAACTCCCGTAAATGCGAAATAAAGGGAAAAGTGCGTCATACTCAAGCACACCGGGTTTAAAAAACCAAAAAAGCAAAAACCCCCTAAAGTGGGTACAGGAACTGCAGTACTAGAGGGATGGCTCAACTGACCTGCAAAATCCATGCTTAAAGACGGAGGGCGCCCACTCCAGCACATAGCCTTCTTGAGCACTGTTGGATACTACTACAGGTGGCCAAAAGTGGGCGTGGGCTTTTTAGCCCGGGCAACCAACCCAAATAGAAGACTCAAAGATTTTTGGTGATATGATGGGCCTTAGAGACTTTCGTGATCAAATAACGCATGCGAAGCGTGAACAATCCGTATTGACCTCAATCAAGTCTACCAAGTAGCAACAACAAATCCATGGAGCGACACAGCATATCACCTTCAACGCCTTGACAAATGGGACGAACCAAAAATTCCAAACATGCTCAGCAGCACCAAACAAGCATTAGTCCCTCGGTCCGATAGTAGACTAGGTTTAATCACCTTACTAAGAGTACTCTATGGATGGCGGCAATGGTCGCTTAAACCTCATCTATGAGGAAACCCTTAAAAAATGGAAATTGGATCGGAGCTTCAAGATCGAGCAAAGTACAACCTTTCGTGGAAGGGATAATCCCTGAGTAAAGAGAAGCATCGCATCAGAAAAACCACACCAGATGTAGTGTTACGGCCCATCGACAAATTACAGTCCGAGGAGGTCACGCTGCCCAAGTGGGGCTCCCATTCGGCAATGGATATCACGCTTTGTTAGGGCGTAGAGGCATTCACAATCTTCCAAGCTATACCCCTACTACGTACATGAAGCCTCAAAATGCCTTTATCTAATGGGATAATCACTCTTTCGATTGATCCGGATACATGACTTTCACTGGGCTGAAAATAAGATGTTCAAGACCGGCCCTAGAGGCATTGGTCCCAAGCCCTAGCGGTAGTAGGGAACTAACTATCTGTTGCAGCTCCACGGTGGATAGGGACGATGTGATACTCGATAAGAGGTCCAACTCCACCCTTTTTAAACCAAATAAGAATGTAAATAGTCAAATCTTCGTGTCCATCCAACGGATCTCCTCACAAAGACGGCCTCCATTGGGGCACAATTAAGTCCTGATGTCGGGTTTCAAGACTACGCCTCAGAATTCCTTCTGGGAAAATTGGGGATATTTTTTTGCCTCGCACCGCTTCGACATGACATGCCAGAATCCCACGCAGTCGGCAGGCATGTACGGCCTAAATATCCTAAAAGGATTCAAGCCAACAAACAAGCTCTTCGGGCGATTTTCCGAACCTGCAAAGACAAAATGATGGGAAGAGGAGCTAGCCAAACTCTTAGAAGCCGGATTCATCTACTGTAGATATAAACATCCGTTGATCGCTAGCCAATCTAGTAATGGTACCAAAAAAGGACAAATCTCAGGCGCGCCTCAAGGTCGATTTTAAAGATCTATAACCGAAGGCCTGTCCTAAAGTGACCCTTTCCTTCCTCCCTCGTGATCGAATTAAATCATCGATGCTTTCACGGCACGATTCATTGTAAGCTTCACAAAGCTCGACGATACTCCTGATACCAATAAAATCAAGATGGCGGAGAAAGACCAGGCCGCAACGGCATCTATTACTCCATATCCCCAGGCCATTCTCGCTTTCAACACAATGCCCTTTCTGACTCGAAAAACGCCGCTGCAACATATCAACAAGCATGATTTCAAAACATGTTCCGGCTACCCAGTGATAGGGCAAAACAAGATGAGAGCATACGCAGAGCGATGTGGTCGTCTAAGACCAAACATCGCCGAACTCTAGTAGAAGACTTGGGAGGGTGACATTCACAACCTCCGGAGCATATGAGCCATTAAGCTCAATCCGGAAAAATGCGTCTTGGGCGCATCGGCACGGGAAAAGCTCTTGGGCTTCATCAGATCCTGCCAAGAGAGGACCAGTTTAACCCGCCAAAATCCGAAGCCTGGCCACAATTGATATTCCAAAAAGACCTCAAGCAAATACAAAACTAACCGGATGCGTAGCGGCCTTGTTGCTTCATCTCCGCTTGGGGAGAAAAGGCTACCCGCCTTTCTACAGCCTCCTCCCAAGACCTTAGAACATTTCGAATGGGCGGATGTCGCCAATAACCGGACTTCGAAGAAATAAAGGCCATCACGGCAACAATCCGTCCCGGCCGTCATACCAACCTAGGGCGGTAACCTGTGTAAATATTATATATCGCAAGAACACATCAAGTTGTTAGCCAGCGGTACCAATCGTCGGCGGAGCGAGAAATCGTAAGGGCACAGATTCTCTCTTCAAAAACCGGTACTCACGTATCCACCTGCTCTAACTTCCATGCAAGTCTCTTGACTCTACATTGTCAAAGATAGGCGTATGTCACGTGTGTTCATGGCATCCCGGAAGTCGCAGAACACTAATTTCAAGAGTGTTCTATAACGGTGTCCTTCAAGTACCTCTCAACTATATTATAAAACAATCGCTGACGCAATGGCATTTGGGATTTGCTGCCAAATGGGCTATTGAGCTCTTACCATTTGATATAACCTATAAACCACGGCGAGCTATAAAGTCGCAGGTTCTGGTGACTTCATGTGCCGAACGGACCGGTTTAACTCACTAAAGAGCACGACGATACCCAATTGATCATGCATTTATCGGATCCAAAATGTTGGCATTGCTTTGGGGTCAAGGCCGCTCCTCGATCGCCCCAACCGGAGAGACACAATCCAATACGTACTTCAAATAATGTACATGGACTCCCAACAACAGCAGAATACGAGGCCCTTCTACTATAGCCTCCTGATGGTAATCTCCATGGGCATTCAATGCCTAGGAGGTGCCGCGATTCAAACCTCAAGCAATATCCCAAGTAAATGGAACTTGACGCCAAAAGATCCAAAAATGGCAGCTACATCGCAACTTAGTCCCTAAAAATGTCACCGGTTCAAGGACTCAATTCCCACCATATGTGTAGCCCGAGATAATAACCAGTGCAAAAAGCAGACGTGTTAGTACTTGCATCGGGCGCCGTAAACAAGACACCGCCCCTCCAAACATCTTCCTAGAGCGGCTTCTTTAAGCCATCCGATTTAGCAGGGGAAGAGGAGTCCCAAATAACGATCCGGAAGCAAGTGCATCACCTAACCTGCACTTCATTCTGACAGGCAATTAGTATGCTCGACCCAATGCACGTAGAAATAACACCTTCAGCTCATCGAAATAGTATGGCAGAATCGCCGTCAGGACGTAACCATTTACCATAGCCTACTTAATTGGCTACAGAACTTCCAAGACCAAAATGAGGCCCGCCGCATAGTTCGGGCGATCTAAAGCCTACAAGGTCCATGAGGGAGAACTTTATAAGAAAAGCACAACCGGAGTCCTTCAAAAGTGAGGAATCTCCGGTCGAAATTCACGCTTGGGACTTTTGCTGGCACTACGCTGTACCTCGGAGCCCTTTGTAGGCAAGGCCTTCCAGACAGGGATTTTATTGGCCGACAAAATGACCCGCAAGACAAGCTCGAGACTTAGTCCAACGATGCGCTTCGGTTGCACGCCTCTTTGCTAATCGGGGAAGGCCACATGCCACCCAATCGCTTCTCAAAACTATACCCATTACACCGCCGTCATGTGCCTGGGGCTTGATATGGTTGGACCCCTCAAAGGGGAAACCTACAAGCACAAATACTTATTGGTCATGGTGGACAAATTCACCAAATGGATTGAGGCCAAGTTTAAAACGGCAGAATCCGGACCGGTGATAGACTTCATATCCGGTAGTACACCGCTTAAGGCCCCCACAAAGATTATCACCGATAACGGCATCTAACTTCACCTACCGACGCAGGTTAAACTCGTGCAAAACATGGGCATCAAGCTCGATTACGCTTCACTATCACCCCAAACTAACGGTCAAGTCGAGCGAGCAAATGGTCTAATCATGAGCCAAGATCAAACCCAGCATCTAGTGCGGTCCTCAAGGAATCTAACACGACCGGGTAGAGGAGCTCGACTCAGTATTCGGGGAAATTTCGCGGACCACGCCAAACCGAAGCATCGATTCACACCATTTTTCATGAGATACGTAAGCGCAGAGGCGCTCGCCTCATGATATAATTCATGACTCACCTGGGTAATAGCGCGTATGTACGAAGAAAGAGAAGCCGAGTTGGATCTACAGGACAGTTTGGACGCCTTTAGAGGAGGATGGGACGTGGCAAAGGCTCGTTTCGCATTTTATCGCTAAAGCAGTTCAAGATATCAAAGCAAGAGAAGTACGGGCCAAACTTACAATGTTTCTGGGTGAACTCGTTCACGCCTCACGGACAAGAAAAAGGACAAATCTTAAGCCCAAGTGGGAAGGTCCCTTCATCATCGACTAAGTCCCGACCGTGCGGAGCATACCGCCTACGTAGCATCTCGACAACCGACTCGAGCCGAACCCATGGAACGGAGCCCGCCTCCAAGATTCTACGCCTAAACACCGGACTCGAGTTCGCCTCACTCTCCACCTTTTTATATTTTTACTGCCTCTTGTCCCCTCCTTCTTCCCACTTTTTTTTCAATACCTTTATAGGCTGATTTGGCGCTTTGTTCAGACACACTTGATGTGCTCCTAGCACTCATTATACCGGGGCTTCTTTACTGTAAGCTTATTCATACGGGCTTCATGCCCAATACATGTGGCATACTTCCGCATGTACCTTTTATTCACCATTATATGCATCGACATGACTTAAGTTTTGGCCAAGTTGGGTCAATGCTCGCTCCTATGCTTACCCCTCACGCTCCGATTGTTCGGCTAGGAGGTAAAGGGAGCACCTTCCGATTGTTACCGCCGGGTCACCTTGGATGTGTACCTCGACCGGGTGAAGCCGGAAAGCTAGCGTTTTAAGAGAATATTCTACGGTGACTTGAAAGATGATTTATTACTTACTTATTTATCTCTGCCCCGTGATGCTCTTTTTCATATTTTCGCTAAATCGTATCCGTAAGATTGCACCTTAGGGCATGCCTCCCTGTGGAAAGGAACCTTAACTAACTATTCTCCCCGGAAGATGTTTCTTACTAACCATGTAATATAACATAACTAGTTGGGCACTTTGTCCGATAAAGCAATTATGACCCGACGCCTTGTCTCCATACATGCCCCGGTTCTTTATAACCGTAAGGGTATTCGGACACACCTGATCGCTGCTGGGTCCCGAGGTTGAAGCTTAAACGTCCGCAAAGAAAAACGATCTACAATCCTGGCCAGAAAGCATTTTACATGTCATTTCAAATTACATCGCTAAACCGACCGATTGTACTCCTCCTCAATCCCATCTAACAGCCGCCTAATTTACAAATTCCGCTGGGAATATTTCATGCAGCTCTACTTGGTCGTACATCAAGCTCACAGGATCTCCTTCCGTCAGCCCTCGCAGTCCGGGACTTCGCCATGTGGTTTTGGGTCACCTTCTGTAGCGTCTTCACCATGGCCCAAGCCTCCTCGGCGCTCGACGGCAGTCGATATCTTCCACAAACAGAGGCGCGCCACTGCGTTCCTCGAAGCTTCTCGACTAAGCCTCACCAAGGCCCTCGTAGGGGAGACGGATGGCCATAAAGCCCCAACGACGCCACTCATCGCCAACATCGCTCAACAATTGCACCCGCCTGAAGTTGGTCACCCGCCGACCTGCATTTCTTCGTATGCACTCTCCGAGCACACCTAAAGACATATTTCTATCAATCGACTTCTCCAATTCTTCTTTTTCAAAGGAATTTGCTCAAGCACTTACTTATTAATGCCGCTGGACGGGTTACCGATTCTCCTTCACGGAGCTGCATACCGGGCCCGAACACCTTTCGGCTCTTCTCCGGTGTGGGCATCTTGAGCTTGTTTCTCTCCGCCACCTTCATAAGCACCTCTCGCCATTTTTAGTCGGATGAGTAGCTGTTGCTTGTCCGGATCTAGTCCTACCGCAATATTATTGTCACGATTCACGCACTTTGTTAATTAATTATCTTTTTCAGCATCGCCTTACGGGGTCTCGTGGCTCCCCCGTATGCCAAGGCGGCCTCAAGTTGGGCCTTGCACTCTTGGAGCCCGGGACAGATGGGTATTCTCTCTCGTAAGATCCTCAAGATAAAAATTGATCCTTAAATCATTATTTTAACTATTTTAAGTCTAGGGAGCCATCGGCATATATAACTCTTAAAATTACTTACACGTATGTCTTTTCACATACCGCCTCCGTGGCTCTCGCTTAACCCATCTTGAGCGGCAAGATTTCCAGGTGCTGCTTCCGCATCAAAGGCATTTAACGCCTCCCAGGAGAAACACGCGCCACGAAGAACTGTCCGCTGACGCCTGTGTGATTCATGGCGCTCTCCACTTGCATCGGGCGGAATGACAAATTGTCAAGATCCTCCGCTTGGAGGAGCCGCCCACTCATGCCTTGTATTCGCCTTTCCCGCCATGCGTTGAGCATGGTCAAAGTGAGGCTTGATTGGTAACCTCTCCGATTAACCGTCCCATGGAAGCTTTTTCGGAAAAAGTTATGAGCATTAATATACCTCCGGGATCCCGCCTTTAAAAATAGCTGTTCCAGATCACAGGCGATTTTTCGGCCAGATCGTGACTCCTCTTCCGCCTGGCTGGACCGACTTTGTCACGGCCACCGCGGCGTTCGGGCTTCCCCGCCTTTAAAGGCACTCTCCTCGATGCACCATCAAGATGGGATGGTCGAATTGAGCGGATCAAATGATGGTGTCAAGACCTCGGTCAGAGTCACCGGGAGGCCTAAACAAACCGTAGTCACCGTAATGGCTTACTCAGGCAATAACACAGAATCAACCACGGCTCGATAGAAGGCTATAAACCAAAATAGCTGGAGAGCTATAAACCAAAAGCGAGTGCACCATTACAGGATCTACCATGGCTCGATGGCCAGTATACAAAATAGAGAATAGACATGGCTCAAAGGCTAAGTCTCTGAATTAATTCTCCAGTTCATCATTTTTGTGGAAAGAAAACAAATCTCCACTTGATCCAATTTGAACAAGAGAAACAACAAAGTAAATTGAGACCAGCATAGAAGAAGGTTCATTCTTCAAGGCACTACATACTGATGAACACTATCTCAACTACTAACGAATGTAACAAGACACTAAAGAAACAAACTTTGGATTATTTGCATGTTAAAGGAGGGCACACAATAAAAACACTTACAATCCCTAAAGTTCCTCCAGTAGCTGGGTGAGAACACGTGCAGTCTAGAACATCTCTGTTCTTAAACTGCTTGGATGAGTAAGCATGTTGCCAGACTAGTAAACCTAGCTGACTAGTGGTCACCACACAAATCAAATCATATATTCGGATAATCTCGAAGGAAACATACAGAATTGCAAGCTTAATAGTTACTACTATGACCATATCGCGTAATCTATAGCATATAAAATAATTAGCAATCCAAACAAACTAAAAGCATGAAAACTAAAAGCAAATGTACAGTTGTGACTAGGCTAAAAAGGTGTGATGTATGCGTCTTTTGGAACAAGAGCCCAAGGAGTCAAACAATATCACTAGTCAGTAGTAGATAGTAAAATCAAAGCTAAACTATTGTACCAGGATCATCATGAGCAGCGCAACCATAACCCTCCAAATTGCCATGGCATAAAACTTACCACAGCTCGATGGCTGTGGGCACACATCTATAACCAACATTGTCAAGTTAAGTGGTTGCTCTTGTCAGACCGAATGTAGAGAGCCCGCCTAACAATGTGCAATCGGGTTGCGTGTCAATACCCTAAAAGCAGCAAACAAAGATGAAGCTATGCTTGTAGAACAATAACCATAGATAGAGCAGCAAATGGGCAGCGAAGATACAAAATGATTCTGTCCTAGTGCCTTCATCACATATCTACTTGTAAAACAAATACAATTTTTCAATACTGTACTGGCTGGAATGGAAGTATAGGAGCAATCTGGAAAGGAAGTATCGGTACTGTGCTCTACAAAATACCACTAAAATCAGCAAATACACAACAGATATTTGAGCCATGCAATACTTACGTATCTTGGCACAAAATAGAAAAACTTTTTCTCTAAGCTCATATGCTTCTTGGATGTATCAAAGACAGCAAAAGCTATAGAATTGGTACATAGAACTGAGCTCACCAGGTTATGTAGCATGCATGTGGTGAGATGAGATGATGGAATGACCTGCAGGAAAGAAATGGATGCCAAACAATTTCAATTCGTTGGAGTTAAATTTTCAGAAACTATGAAACATGAGATTAATAATAAATAAAACACAAAAGCTTACCCATGTTTGGATTTTTGTCAAACACATAGTAGGCAGAGATAAAACAGAATACACAAAGATATGAGACAACATGGTACTTTGTCCTTCCTCGGGGCACACCGGCGACTCAGCCCATCAAGTGTGATGTACCAGGATGCTGGAGAGAAGCACAGGTGCCACAACAGGGGGAGTTGTCGAAACTGCAGGCAGGCAATAACATAGAATCAACCACGACTCGATGTAAGGCTATAAAGCAAAATAGCTGGAAACTATATACCAAAAGCTAGAATCCATCATTATAGGATCAACCATGGCTCGATGGCTGGCATACAGAATAGAGAATAGACATAGCTCAAAGGCTAAGTCTCTTAATTAATTCTCCAGTTCATCATTTTTGCAGAAAGAAAACAAATCTCCACTTGATCCCATTTGAACAAGAGAAGAAGCACAGTAAATTGAAACCAACATAGAAGGTTCATTTTTCAAGACACTACACACTGATGAACACTGTCTCAATGGCTAACCAATGTAACAGGATGCAGCAAGTCACTAAAGAAACAAACTTTGGAGTATTTACATGTTAAATGACACACAAAAAGATCAGTTACAACCCCTAAAGTTCCTCTAGTAGCTCGGTGCAAATACGAGCAGTCTAGAACATCTCTATTCTTAAACCACAGCCAACAATCAGATTTCAGATCATCTCTAGAAATTATGCCACGTGTAAGGTGAAAAGAAACTTATGCACAAATCAAAACCTTAAGCAGACATATTATCTCCATGATTGTTCTCTAATCATTTTAAACTAATTGCGTACGCTAGTGAGACTGAAAAAAATTACAAGTAGAGTTAAATTCGTTCTTCCATCTCCGCACCCAAGAGACTTAGCATGAACAGATTTCCATTCAGTGACGAAAAGCACCGTGGGCACGTAATGTCGCATCAAAGGCCAAAATAGGGGCGACCATCATAAAACCAAGACCTTATATAGCATAGACAGACAGATATGCTCCCAACTTATAAAATACATAAGTAGCATAGCTAGCGGAGATTACCATAGCAAAATAACCACAATAACTGCATCAGAGATTAATATGGCTGGTGTAAGGTGCCAAGAGACACCCACAAATCAAACAATATTATAGGCGAACCAGTTGTCTCAAGGATTATTATAGGCAAACCAATTGTCTACAAAGTCAATCAGCAACTTCTACCGAAGCCCTGACATGCATGGCACCATCGACTTTGCTATTCATGTTCAAACTTCAATGGAGAGAATCACAGCTTTGAAATCAAGAATTAAATGGTATTTCTTAAGCTTCTTCTGTGTTTAATTTACTGCATCTTATTCCAGGCATAGTTCTATATCGCCAATCCATATAACTTATCCAACTTAACTTGACATCTAATTAAGCCCAAACAGTAGCAAAACCCTAAGTGACCCTAGATCATCCATGGGTAGATGGCCACAGGCACGGAGCAGATGAAGGAGGGGGTGTAGTAGCTCACCGTGCGATTTTGTAGCCGATGCTGAACCTTCGTGGCACGACAGCCGCGCCCCTTGCATGGCACTGGCATGATGAAGGAAGACCTTGTCCTCTATTGTAGTGAAGCCATGCTGCTGCTGCACAAGATAAATAGCAGCAATGTTAATAACCTTGAGCTGAAATTCAAGGACAAAGAGAAGACATGAGAGGGGAGGGGAGGGATCCATGGGGAAAGAATGACCATGATGCTGGAGCTCGGAGCCGGGCGAATAGAATCCAATCCATGGAGTCAAAGGAAGGTCCAATCCATGGAAGCAGGCTGCCATTCTGCTAGCCAATTTGTCGATTCGCTTCTTCTCTAGTGCCACATGGCGTATGACTTGGAGGAATATTGGTGAACTGCAGCTACTTGTTTCATTTTGTCCTTGTGTGGTTGATCTACAAAACAAAGCAGCATCAAGACTAGGTACCAACAGTAGATGCCTGTCTAACGGAAATAGGTAATAGATCATTCAGAGCGAGGAACTTTTAATGTTATACCAAGATGCCATGGACAACATAATAAGCTAGTGTTGTTTGTTGATATACATATATATATCAACCACACACACATATATATATATATATACATATATACATATATATATATATATATATATATAGGACGCCAGTTTCGGACCTAGGTGCCCAGGCACCTTGCCTCTTCATCGTTGGATCGTGTTCAAGATTGATTTGGAAACAAATAAAAATGCATCAATTGCTAGTTAATTTGGTGCTTTAATTGCGGGATCAGTCCCCATGCATGCATGTCGCGTGATAAAAAGGCAGAGTATTAATATGTAAGTCGACATTTATTACTTTCTTATATAGCATGTATTTGGCCCTTGTATAACAGATCAAATTAGAAATTGGTACGTATGACGCAAGATTTCATTGGATATATACGCACCATGAGAATACACATAATTTTGGTAGTAGGTATTGCATACCCGTATTAGATAGTTAGAAAATAAAATAAAACGTAAATAGTTCTAAAAATAAATTATTGGGTATATACGCACTGTATGTGTACATAATTACATGAGTAGGTATTAGATAATTCGTAGTATTTGTACATAATACCATTAGTAGGTTTTTTTCGTGGTATCGTTAGTAGGTATTAAATACCCATATATTTATATAAATTATTGGGTATATATGTACCCGATATGTACATAATTTCGTTAATCGGTATTAGATACTCATATTAAATAGTTAAAAATACAGAACGTAATAGTTCAGAGAATAATTTATTGGGTATATATACCCGCGTATGCACATCATTTTATTAGTAAGTATTATATACCCATGTTAGATACCCGTATTAGATAGATAGGAAACAAAAAGACGCGTATTACATACCCATAGTAGTTCAGATAAAATAAAATATTACTACAATTTATTGTATGGCAAGTCTTGCATGCTTAATAGTTAAAAACGAAAGTAAAATGTAAACATGGAAAGTCTTGCGTGAAGAATAATTAGGAAACAGATCAAACATTCATTATGCGGTGGTACATACCTAAAACAATCAAGGTGCCCGGGCACCTAGGTGTCCCAGTTAATTTACCTATATATATATATATATATATTGCATACAGCTATGAAGCAAGCAATGAAATAATCTCATACTTTGGCCTAGGACTGGAACAGAGTAAGTTGCATCCAATAGATAGTACCATTCTCATACTTTGGCGGACACTTTTTCCACGGCCATATGTTAAGGTTTTGAGCGGCTCCATGTCAGCTGCCATCACAACGAACCCAGATATTGCCCTGTGAAGGAAGAGTCTTGGTGGCTGGGGAACACAGAAAGGGACCTGAAATTAACAGGAACGAACAAAGAACACTGCTAGGGATTGGTCACCTTCACGAGGAACTGAACATCCGACCAGTTATAGTCAAAGTCTTAAGCATGTACATGCATACATACAAATTGAAGCAAAAATCATATGCGTGTCTGTACAATTAATTGCATGGCTATCCAACTTGCAGTTGGAGAGAGTACAGATTAGTTTTCTAGTACTCCCTCCGTCCCAAAATAAGTGTCTCAGGCTTGGTACAAAGTTGAGACACTTATTTTAGGACAGGGAGAGTAGTACATCACAGCAGCCTACACAACATTCAGGTTCTCGCACGAATCCTAGTAGACAGACAAGAGTTGACCACAAACAAAGAATGAATTCATCGGATTATTCCAGTAGTAGGTACAGCTTGGCTTCAGTTTTAGAAAAGGAACATGAGTTTGCTTGCTTGAACAAAAAAGTCAAAGAGTCTTGGTCGCTGTGGAAAACAGAAAACATTGGTACTGAAATTAGCAGGAACGACCAAAGCACGCTCCTGGGACTGGTCACCTTCACGGTACAACGATGAATTAACTAGTTTGAGTCAAAGTCGTAAGCGTGCACATACAAACGAATTGAACCAAAATCCATATTTCTGTGCAATTAATTGCAGGTGCTACCCAACTTGCAATTGGACAGAGCACAACCTGGTTTACTATATATCATCCAAACACAAGATTCATGTTCTAGGCTTGGTGCATCAATCCTAGTAGTCAGACAGGAAAGAGTTCACCACAAAAAAGAATCCATTCATGGGATTATTCCAGTAGCAAGTACTGCTTGACTGCCGTTTTAGAAAGGAATCTTGAGTTTGCTCGAACCAAAAAGAAGAGGTGCTGCATATTTGTTCATAGATACATACATAGCTCGAAGGCTAAGTCTCTGATACATTCTCCAGTTCATCATTTTTGCAGAAAGATCTCCACTTGATCCGATTTGCACAAGAGAAGCAGCACAGTAAATTAAAGGAGGTGTGTTCTTCTAAGTTATGAGTGAACTGAAACCAGAAGGTTCGTTATTCAAGGCACAACACACTGATGAACACCATCTCAATGAATAACCAATGCAACAGGATGCAACAAGTCACTAAAGAAACAAACTTTGGAGTATTTACATGTATTAAAAGATCACTTACGATCCCTAAAGTTCATACAGTAGCTGGGTGCGAATTCGAGTGGTCTAAGAACATCTCTGTTCTTAAACTGCTTGGATGAGTAAGCATGTTGCCAGACTACCAACCCTAGCTGACTAGTGGTCACCACACGAGTGAAGTCAGATATTCGGATAATCTTGAAGACAACATACATAATTACAAGCTTCAATTACTGTTGTGACCATATCGCGCAAGCTACAACATATAAATTAATTAGCAGTAGTATGATGCAGCATGTACATGGACAAAAATTCTACCTTGCCGTCCACGAGCAACGCAACGAGAGGTGGAGGAAGATTTCGAGCAGCTCCATGCCAGCTACCATTACCAAGAAAAACTCGGGTATCCCACTTTCAAGAAAACTTAGTCAATGGGGAAAGCAAAAAACAGATATTAAAATCACAGGAACGACCAAAGGGCACTGCTAGAGATTTGTCACCTTCACGGGAACTGAACATCCTACTAGTTTTAGTCAAAGTCTTAAGCATATACGTACATACAAATTGAACCAAAATCATATGCATGTCTGTACAATTAATTGCAAGGCTATCCAACTTGCAGAAGTTGGAGAGAGTACAAACTAGTTTACTGGTAGTACAATACAGTACAGCAGCCTACACAACATTCAAGTTCTCGCACGAATCCTAGTAGACAGACAAGAGTTTGACCACAAACAAAGAATGAATTCATCGGATTATTCGCAGTAGCAAGTACTGCTTGGTTGCAGTTTTAGAAAGGGGGCTTGAGTTTGCTCGAACCAAAAAGAAAAGGTGTTGCATATTTGTTCATAGACAGAAACTGAAGATCCGACTAGATTTAGTCAAAGTTTCAGCATGCACATACAATTTATGTACTTATTTCTGAGCAAAGTCGGCCCCTACCAAATCAAATGTGCTTTCACTTCATTACGAGCTTGAAAGTCATCAGTGTAACCTTATCACACAAGCTATGGCATAGAAACAAGTTAGCAGTATTATGATGCAGCATATGGAGAGAATTCTACCTTGTTGTCGTCCGTGAGCAACAGGGGGTGGAGGAAGATTTCGATCAGCTCCGTGTCAACTGCCACCACCATAAGCTCAGTCTACTTTCCCCTGTTATATTAGAGTCTCAGTCGCTGTGGAGAATAGAAAACAGAGATTAAGACCATAGGAACCGAAATTAGCAGGAGCAACCAAAGGGAGTGGTCACCTTCAAGGTACAAGGTTGAATGAACTAGTTTTAGTGAAAGCCGCAAGCATGCACATACGCACGTACAAATTGAACCAAAATACATATATGTGTGTGTGCAATTAGTCGTAGGTGGTGTCCATCCAACTTGCAATTGTATTAGCAGGCAGCCTAACACAAGATTCAGGGTGCCCAACATACACAAGATTCTGGGACTGGTGCATGAATCCTATAGTAGTAGATAGGAAAGAGTTGACCCCAACAAATAATGCATTCATCGGAAGGGTTGTTCCAGTAGCAGCAGGTACGTACTGCTTGGCTGTTTTAGAAAGGGAGCTTATGTTTGCTCAAACCAAAAAAGAAGAGGCGTTGCATATATATTTGTTCATAGATAGATAGAAACTGAACATCCCACTAGATTCAGTCAAAGTGTCAGCATGCAGCATATATACAGACAAGTTATTTATTTTTTAGCAAAGTCATCTCCTGCCAAACAAAATCTGCTTTCATTTCGTAAGTACAGTAGTAAAAACAGTCCTCCGCATTCAGGAGGAGGGGAGAAGAGGAATGAACCAAGCAGCATGCACATGTTACAGAGAGATTTTGGCATCTCAAGCGTGAGAGCAGAGCAGAGCCATACGATCTCACACCGCCATTGCCATTTGAGGGATTCCAGGTGCTACCCAATTCAGATCTGGCTGGGAAGTACTACATGGCTGCAGCTTTAGAAAGGGCATTTTGGTTTGCTCAAACCAAAAAGAAGAAGTGTTGCATATTTGTTCATATACAGAAACTGAACATCCAACTAGATTCAGTCAAAATTTCAGCATGCACATACAATTTGGTTACTTATTTTTGAGCAAAGTCAGCCCCTGCGGAACAAAATGTGCTTTCATTTCTTTACGGGCTTGACGATCCTTGGTATAACCATATAACACAAGCTACGGAAAACAAACTAGTTAGCAGTACTATGATGCAGCATATGGAGAGAATTTATACCTTATTGTCGTCGATGGAGGAAGATTTCGATCTGCTCCGTGTCAACTGCCATCACCACAAAGTCAGACGTTCCCTTGTTAAGAGTCTTGGTCGCTGGGGATAACAGAAAATAGAGATTAAAATCATAGGAACTAAAATTAGAAGAAACGAGCAAAAAAGCGCGCTGCTAGGCCTAGGGACTGGTCACCTTAAGCGTGCACATACAAATTGAACCATATGTCTTTGCAATTAACTGCAAATGGTATCCATCCAACTTGCAATTGGACAGGGTACACCCTAGTTTACTATAGCAGACTAACACAGGGCTTGGTGCACGAATACTAGTAAACAGTTGACGACAAGAAAGAAAGAATTCATTCATCTTTATTGTTCCAGTAGCAGCAGCAGGTAGTGCTTGGCTGGCTGTAGTTTTAGAATGGGGACATGAGTTTTCTCAAACCAAACAGAAAAGTGATGCATATTCGTTCATAGATAGATAGAAACTGGACATCCGACTAGATTCAGTCAAGGTTTCAGCACGCACATACAACTTATTTTACTTATGTCTGATGAGCAAAGTCGGCCCCCCGCCAAACAACAAAATGTAATTTCATTTCATATGTATGATAATTAAAAGCAGGAAGCCAAACAAAGGCAGGCGTACACGGTACAACACATTCAGGAGGAGGGGAATGAAGACGAGAGAGATTTTGGCATCTCATCTCATGCGTGAGAGCAGAGCAGAGCAGAGCAGAGCACCATCTCACGCTGACATTGCCATTGGTGGGATTCTAGGTGCTACCCAACTCCAGATCTGGTAGGGAGGGGGGAGAGAGAGCTCACCGACAGCAGGAAGGAGGAGGAGCCGAAGAGGGCATGATTGCTTGTCCGGGACGATGGCGTCGAATCCGCGTGAGGCCGTCGGCGTCGAATGTGGCGACGGGGCGGCGCGCACGGTGGGTGGACGAGTTGGCCCGTCATCGGGGCAGGTCGAGCTCGTCGGAGACGGCCGCATCGAGGAGGACGTTGCCGTCGACGGTGGGGATCCGCGTTGGATTGAAGGTATGGAGGGGGTTGAGGGGGGTCCGGCAACAGGAGAAGAGAGGCTCCGGTGCCGGGAGATTGGGTGGGCGGCGGCGGCGTGGGAGGGGGGCGGGGGTTGGGTGGGAGGAGTGCGGCTAGAGGAGGAGGAGGAGGACGAGTGCGGGGAATAATAAAGTTGGTTTTGGGCTTTTGGTTGGCTTCTCCTCCTCATTGTGCATTGTGATTGGCCACTATCGCCTCCCACGGATCGCTGCTGGCTGGTCAAGCCCATCTCTCGCGGATCGCCCTCTGGCCCGCTCATCTGGACCGTTCGTTAGCCAGGAATCCGACGGCAGCTGCAAAAGGTGGAGGAGCGGGGCAGGGATGGGGTTACCTCGTTTTGCCCTTTTCTTCTTGTCTCGTATGGCTGGCTTACACATCGCTCCCCATTGGCCAAGCTCGCTTCCCACGGATCGTTGCTGCTGATTCGTCAACCTGCTCTCCCACGGATCGTCCTTTGAGACGCTGATCACAGCCGTTCATCAACCGGCAATCCGACGGCTGCGCATAAGGATAGATCCTACCAGTTCTGTCTGTTTGTTTGTTCGTTTTGGCTTCTCTCATTAGCTGCTTGCTGGACCACCTCCCACACGGATCACTGCTGACTGGTCCTTGTATCGGCCGTTGGCTAACCAACGATCTAATGACATGCAACTAGGGATTAGTATGTACATGTAGTCGGTCTATCTCGGTGCGCGGGCTGCTTTTTTTTGTCCGGTAGAGAGAAAAAAAGAAAGAAAAACAATTTTGTACGATCAGTGAGATGTGCTTAGGACAACTCAAACGGCAGATCACCAAAACATGCATACCAATAGCGGTAGACGCCATTCAACCCGAGTCATCAAATGTCCAGCCAAATTCGAATGGATATATATTTAACAAAAGCAAACAAAAATCATGCGAACCAGACGATGTTAGTTAAATTTCGATCGATATAGTATGATCAAAAAGACGAAATTTAACAAAGCTTCAACTAAACCGAACAACTTCTAATCTAAACTACACAAGGTACTGAACGATGACCTTGTATAGGCATTCGTCGCCCACCTTTCAGCCGGGCCAAGCGCTTGGACTCGACGAGTACCTCGGACCGACAACATGAGTCACGGCCGTGGACTCCGCCAAGAGACTCGATCAAGATTTTCTTTACCGATTTCAAGATGAGCCACTGACCGCAGACCAACAACTTGTCACCCACCTTGAGCTTCTGCCAAGCGCTTGGACTCTCCCAACACCACTTTGAGGAGTTGGTCGATGATCTGGCACCGACAACGGGCGTTGGTCTATGTAGTGGTCCTGGACAAGTTAATGACCAAGGCCAGCATGCTTGTCGCGTTGCCTTGGAGGTTGCCGCGCTGAGGTTGTCATCACTATTGAGGACAAGCTACCGTTGAGGTCATTTTGTCACTATTGATGACGAGCCGCCACCGCCGCCACCACCGAGGTAGTAGGCGGGCCGGCCCTGCGCGTTGGAGCATTGCGGATGGCACATCCTCCTTATTTACGGTGACCCACGCGTGGTGAAACGTAGTTGGCGCCCATTCTAATCAAACCAGAGTCTCATCTCTCTTTGAATTCTGGGTTTATTTGATCATCGCATGTGTTGAAGGCGACCATTCGTACATGGTCTCAAACCAGCAGATTAATTGATCTTGTTGTGCAAAAATCATCTTCATCGTGGTAGAATTTGAGTTTATAGGTTGGCTTTGGGTTTGTGAGGGGACCTATACGTACGTATAGGGTGACTGTCACATCTCAAAGCCAACCCAAATTTGTGGCGGGTATGGGGTGGTCCGGACGTGTCGGCCATGTTGCAGCGGCCCACCCCGACCCCCTTCCCATTTCGAGCTTGATGTCGAGGCCCGGTGGCGAGTACCCTGTCCATTAGGACTCCTTGTTGCGCGACCCGGAGGCGGATGACGGCTGGGAGCTCGATGTCCGCATCTCATGCTACACGGTCATGGCTGGACAAAGGCGAAAGAAGTCGGCTCTTGCTCCGTCTCACAAGGCGCCACCGGCCGACGCTTGAGGAGGATGATTGTGGGTTGGTGGTGGCCGGTGAGTGCCCGTGGACGTACGGAGGTTCAGAGTTGGGTTGGGAGGCCGTGTGTGCCGGCGACGGGTTTAGAGTAGAGAAGGCGCACGCGACCCAAAAGGCAAGTGTTCTGTACGGTGGTGTTGCGGGCGTGGAGGTTGAGGGCGACGAGCTGGGGCAGAGGTCAAGGAGCAGGTAGCTGGGGGCAAGTAACTCGTTGCATCAAATCAAATACTCCCGTCCGTTTCCTAAATAGTACCTTTTAAAGATTCCATTACGAACTACATACAAATGTATACGGACGTACGTATACTTTAAAGTGTGGATTCATTAATTTTGTTTCGTATATAGTCCGCATTGGAATCTTTATAAAAAAGACTTGTATATATAGAAAACGGAGGGAGTAGAACAGAATGGAGCAAAAGAAGAAAGAAAAAGAGAGATGAGGAGGCCCTCGTGCGTGCGTGCGCGTAGCCAGCAAGTTTTACCTTAAAAATTGATTTTCTTGACGGGAAACATGGGAGCATCAGAGAGAAATTAGGTTACAATCAGCAATGAAGCGTGCAGCCAGCCAGCAATTGCACTGCCCGATTCTCGAATATGCACGAGTGTGCATATCATTCATTAAAGAAGGGGGGGAGAGAGCTCCAAATCACATTACAAGCTTATTTACATGCGGGCCTCGCCCAACACCACCCACACTTGACACAACTACTCGCTTAGTACCCCTAACGCTTTCTTGCTCTACTCAATCCTACATTGTGTCCTTTGAACAATCCCGCCTTATAGCCTACCTCTTCCTCCTCTCAGATAGCGTTGAATGGTCCGGTGGTACCGACGGCCTCTCCCCATTGAAGATCATGTCATTTTGTCGCTTCCAAATCATCCACATGCCAAGAAGGCATTTGGCTTTTATGCGCACGCTCACCGTCTGAAAGGTTGCCGTCTTGCCTTATCGACCATTGTTCCAAATGGGTTCATTTTGCCTCGCTCTATGTCCAGCCTTCCGTGAGTCGGCCCATTGCCGCATCAAATCGCCTCATGAATACACACTCCATCAACAAGTCTTTGCATGGTTTCATCCTCGTTGGTTGCACAACGGCATGTGTCCCGTGGGTAGTCCAATGCCGCAAGTAGCCTATCCAAGTCCAACATCTGCCTTTATCGCCACCAAGAGAAAAACCGCATCGCCTTGGCGCCTTAGTCCGCCAGTAAACACGGCAGCTTGGGGACACCTCTCTCCCCATGAACCGAAGCCTCATATGCCGTGATGAGCCGAGAACTCTCCATTCTGCCTCCCACATCCACCTCACCGTGTCTTCCATCTCATCATCAAGTTGCCCTTCCGCCACCTTTGGCCAAAGATTTAGAAATTGGCCCAGAGCCTCCGGGTGGTAGGTCAGCCTCCAACGCTGCTGACCCAGCTTGTTGCCGTACAGACATCCGGCCACCGCCTGATCGGCGCACTTCTCTTCGTGGACCCGACTATAGATTTGCGGGCCACCAGATACCCGAAAACCGCTGATCCATCTATCCTCCCAAAAAGTGTTTTCCGCCATTGCCTATCATTGTCCACTGGCAAGCTTGCACCAAAGCTTGAAGTCAGTCACCGCACGACGATGTAGAATTCAGCCTGTGGCCTTTCCTTTGTCCACCTTTTGAAGCCATGGCCATCTTGCCCAGTAGTGCTTTATTCATCCAAAACAGGTTGGGTAGTTTTAGACCGCCTACCATTTGGGCGTACATATTTCATTCCCATGCAATCAAGACAAGACCCACCACTTGCTTCGCTCTTTCCACACCACAGAAGCTTCGCAGATCTTGGTTAGCGCCACTAAAGTTTTCCTTGGCGTGTCCAGAGTCAAAGATCGAAAGTGCACCAGGATGGCACATAGTACCGATTGGATCAACAAATAGCCTACTACTCTTAGGCAAAGATAGTTGCTTTCCACATTGGTAGGCAATCAACAACTTTGTCCACCAGATGTTGAAGTTGCGCCCATGATGGGTTTCCTTATCGTTAGTGGCATCCTTATATTTGCATGGGAATGTGGCATTGTCACAAATCAAGGACGAGGAGACTCGTGATCCATCTCCTCCGAGAGCATCGAATCGGTAAGGCGACACTCTTGGCCATGTTGACAACAAGGCCGAGGCCTGCCCAAATAGCGCAAGTATATGCTCTGCATGTCCTTGTTTCCCAGCTCATTGGGTTTGAAGAACACCACTACATCATCCGCGAACATAGAGACACGTCACTGTTGCAAGCCATTCCGTGCTGCTGGCTCCAGCAGACCTTCGTCTATGGCATACTTGAACATGGCCTCGAGAGGCTCCATGCATGTAATGAAGAGCATAGGTGATAGCGGAGCACCTTGTCGTAGACCCTTACACGCCATAATCGGTTTGCCAGGTATGCCATTCACCATGATCCTTGTGGAGGAAGTCGCTAGCAGCCCACAGATCCATGCAATCCATTTTTCTCCAAATCCAAAGCGCCGCAGGACCTCGATGACAAAAGGCCAACTGATCGAGTCAAAAGCTTTGGTAATGTCCAACTTCAGAAGAACCGTTGGGGATTTCAACACATGTAGACGACGGCCGCGGTAATCGAACAAAGCATGAAGTTGTCATGCAAGGAACGCCCCTTAACGAATAATGCACTTTGGTGTTGCTTCGATGAGCTTTGGAAGATCCTCCACGAGTCTAGTTGCCGTAACTTTGTCAAAGATTTTGACCGGGTCCACTATCGAGACTCACCCCGGTACGCACTCTCGATGTCCATTGCACCAAACCTTCTTTGGTAATAGCGTGATCGAGCCTTATTGATTGTAGCCATGCCCCGCATATCCTCCATATGAAAATGCTCGAGCGCCTCATGAAATCCACCCTCACAATATGCCCGTTAAGTTGTGTAGAACTCACCGGTGAACCTGCTTCGGGTCCCTTGCCGCTTTGTCCATAGGCATGCCCTTGATGACTTTGAGAATTTCCTCCTCGTAAATGGTGCCTCAAGCCTTGATAGATCCATAGATGGTAAGTCAAGCACATCCAAAGTTGATATTAGCTTCTCTAGCTCCCCGTTGTTCCCATCGGATCCTGAAAATAAACATCCACCGTGATCCGCCATCCTCTCCCGCCCGTGAAGATCTCGCCATTGTCTTTGAATAGCCGTTATAGCGTTCTTCCTCCTCCGCTTATGCCTCGGCAAGGCCTTTTGGAAGAAAGCAGTGTTTGCATCCCCCACCTTTAGATGCAATAGGCGTGATCTTTGTCTGGCAAGCATTCTCTCCAAGGAGCAAAGCCCTAACAATTTCCTCTTCAACAACTTGCGGAGCCCATGCTCCTGATTCGACAAAGATTCTAGCTTCAAGGGCCACATCCAGCCTTTGCTATGACTTCCATTGCCAAAGCTATCTGAGACGTGTTGCTAATCCAACTACGCCTCCAACTTTGCAAGGCCTTCGCCATGGGTTCGCAATTTTGTTGTCCAACCCTATAAATGGGTTGCCCACCGAAGGGATGGATTGCCACGCCTGCTCCACTGTGTCCAAAAATCCTGCAGCTTTGGGCCAGAAACACTCGAATTTGAAGCGGTGGCCCACCTCGAACTCAAAGGCGTCAAGTCCACAAGTAATGGGCGTGGTCCCAGGTTGCCGCATCAAGCCGTAGTTAGCGTACTCTTGGGGTATATATCCTCCCATCAGTTGGTAACAAAAACATGGTCTATTTTCTCCATCGTTGGGTTTCGACGCTCATTGCTCCACGTGTAGCGCCTCCCATTGAGGTATAGCTCCTTGAGCTCGAGCCTATTTAGCATGGCCCTGAATCTAGCCATCATGCGCCTATTGAAAGTTGCCTTATTCTTGTCCTCCGGATTGACAAGCAAGTTGAAATCACCCACAATCGCCCATGGCCCCGCATGAAGGTCTCTAACATCCCGAATCTCCTCAAGAAAAGCCACCTTTTCTGCATCACCTTGTGGCCCATACACCCCGGTAAGCCACCACATGGGCAGCCCTTCCTGTTGGATTAGAGCCGTTGGGGTATTTGCCGTTAGGTGTGTATTGGTGACGGATACCACCAAGTGATCCCATGCAAGTAGTATTCCACCTCTAGTGCCCACCGCCGGAACATAGTAGAAATGCTCAAATCTATTGCCCGATTCGATCTCGCGTGACGCCAAGCCGACCATGCAAAAAAAAAGGCCAACCGATCGAACACAGGAAAATGGTACATGGTGGTCTTTTTGGACTTTGACGGTCACACGTGCACGTGCACATGCTCGCTAAATCGCTGCCTGCCGCCACCATCATCCATTCCCAAGCAGCGATATTCGTCCGCCCCAGGATCAGGATGGTCCTTGAAGCCCGCGCGCGTGAGCCTTCCCCCAGCTTCTGCTCCAGCTTGTGTTTCTCTTATCGGGGAGGGATCTATCCTCTGCTGGGTGGATCTCCTCGGAGGCATGGTCATGTGTGATCTGGGCAAAGATTGCAGCAACTCCGACGGCCCGGAGCTCCGTTTCGTCGCGTTGCCCGCAGATTGTCCGTCCTACGACACCAGCAGCCCCTGGAATCGGTACCACCTCTGCCCCGAGAAGTTCCGTTCCATGGCATGTGTAGGCGACACCATCAAGCTCGTCTGCATGGATGGCAATGTTGAACAAGTGCCCGGCAAAGGCTTTGATCTCACCGTCTATACTCTCCCGCCTGACCTGTCAGACTGGAAAATAAGCAGCAAGTACAATGTTGAAAACATATGGGCAAATGAGTCCTACCATTCTACTGGTATGCCAAAGATTGCTCCGTCGTTTCGTCCCCGAGCACCCATGAAGACGGCGCCATCTACCTAGCCCTCACCGAACTGATCAGGTGGCCGATGCTACACTACAGCGCCTGCCGGGCAGGTCCAAACTACGCCAAGATTTGGTTCAGGTTTACATGGAGAGCAACAAGGTCGAGTTCTATCCACAGATTAAAAAGTGTACTATTAATTCCCATATCTTGGGCAGTGAGTTCAGTGCGTACCAAAAGCTAGTGTTTACATGATCACCCGGTACGTACTGCTGTCACATTATTCAGCATAGTCCCATTTGCATACTACCTACTGTCATTTTATTTATGTTCAATATTACTGAAAGGAAAACAAACTGCTACATTCGAGCACTCTAGCTTACCGGTCATGCCATCCCACAAAGCTTGACACGTGTGAGGTGTGCACGTCCTCCGTGATCACCGCATCATGCCATCCCACAAAGCTTGACACGTGTGAGGTGTGCACGTCCTCCGTGATCACCGCATCATGCCATCCAATGATCAGTTCGAATCTGCACCTAAGACCTAACTTGCTAACAAACCAACAGAAAAATGAGATATTCTATTGTATCTGCTTGCAACCTTCTATTGTCTTTCATGTTTGATACAGGCAATGGTTGATAACAATGTGATATCTTTGTTTAATAATTTAAAGATCTTGTAGCTCATGATCGAAGAAGCAGTGAGGTTCTGAAGCAAAATCATGCCATTGACATCATTAAATGCTTTCCGTACTTACACAGGATTCACATACTTGTCAGTTGGAAATTAAGTGTCTTGAGTATTTTTTTTCTGTCACCTTAGGTTTTACTCTCTATTCATCCCTATGTTGAGTTCTACTCAAAAAAAATTTATTTGTCATATCTGGCTTCGTTTTCAGCCACGAATGAACCATGATCCAACTAAATTAAACGCCAATCCAGTTGATAGTACTGTTTTGAGTGCATTAACAAATATCTCTAGCAAATAGTAGTGAGAAAGTATTCAATGGAGCTTCATGTCCATTCTAGCTGGCACATAAGATGGACTTCTAAGGAATCTAAGCCTATGGATGATATGAACGGACTTTCTCCAAATGCTCGGGTTCATTTTGAGGGATCAGAGAGAGCAGAATATATTGCATATTTGTTTGTTTCGACAATATTGACACAAGATATAATGGATATGCATATAGTTGAGTCAACCCGAGTCACTCGAACATAACTTATGTGTTGAAGCCACTTCTTGGCTCCTCGCTATCTTGTGTGTTGAGGCCACTTCTTGGATCCTGCCACAGAAAAGATGCAGTAAACATGTAATGAATACTACCGATAGTGAAATGTTTGCACAGGAATCCAAACCAGCAAAAAAGATAAACATATACTTACAAAATCTGCAATAGTCATCGAACTGGAAACAGTTGTGAAAGATAATGGCATGCTCATATGCAAAAGAGATACATTAATATTGTTAACAGCTTCCCTCTCTCTACCTTTGACTGTAAAGTTCTTTTTAACAAGGCAAAAGACTTGCAATTTTGATTAATTAGGAAAATAGTAAGAATTACCTGTTAATTTTCAGCAGATAGGGGTAGCATGGAGGTCCGGCCCCCGTCCTCTCCTCGGCTTGTGTCTCCGATGCTTGCCCGGGAAGACCCCCCGGCCCCGGCGCTTCTGGAGTCCGACCCCACAGCCACCTCCCCTCCCACGTCGTCCAGGCCTCCCAAGTCCCGGGGCCGCCACCGCTCGACCTCTACCCCGGCATCATCTGCCAGGAAGAGTGCCCGGCTCGAGGCGCCACCGCGGCTGACTGGGGCTTCGTCGACCGCGGTGGAGAAGGCTTCTCGTTGTGCGGCCATCCGCAACCTTGACAAAGGTCCGCCCGACTCTCATGCTCCGTGTTCTGATTCTGATGATATTTGCGACAACTCCTTTTCCGCTCTTGCTGGTGTTCCCCTTGGCCATCTGGCCAAGGTCGCTGCCGATTCGGCTATAGTTTTCCGTGGCGAGAAGGTCCCGGCTTGTTGGAAATATGCCCTAGAGGCAATAATAAAAGGATTATTATGATATTTCCTTGTTCGTGATAATTGTCTTTTATTCATGCTATAATTGTATTATCCGGAAATCGTAATACACGTGTGAATACATAGACCACATCATGGTTTCCTGACTATCGGCATTGGATGTCATTGATAACGGGATCACATCATTAGGAGAATGGTGTGATGGACAAGACCCAATCCTAAGCATAGCACAAGATCGTGTAGTTCGTTTTGCTAGAGCTTTTCCAATGTCAAGTATCTTTCCCTTAGACCATGAGATCGTGTAACTCTGGATACCGTAGGGAGTGCTTTGGGTGTACCAAACGTCACAACGTAATCGGGTGACTATAAAGGTGCACTATGGTATCTCCGAAAGTGTCATTGGGTTGACACGGATGGAGATCGATTTGTCACTCAGACACGGAGAGGTATCACCGGGCCCACTCGGTAGTGCATCATCATAATGAGCTCAAAGTGACCAAGTGTCCGGTCACGGGATCATGCATTATGGTACGAGTAAAGTGACTTGGTAACGAGATTGAACGAGGTATTGGGATACCGACGATCGAATCTCGGGCAAGTAACATACCGATTGACAAAGGGAATTGTATACGGGGTTGCTTGAATCCTCGACAGCGTGGTTCATCCGATGAGATCCCGGACGTCACGAGGAGTTCCGGAATGGTCCGGAAGTAAAGAATTATATATAGGAAGTGATGTTTCGGCCATCGGGAAAGTTTTGGGGTCACCCAGATTGTAACGACCACCGGAAGGGTCCCGGGGTCCACCGGTGGGGCCACTTATCCCGGAGGGCCCTGTGGGCTGAAGTGGGAGGGAACCAGCCTCGGCTGGTGCGCCCCACTAAACCCTCTCGCCTAGGGTTGGAAACCCTAGGGGTGAAGCGCACCACTTGCCTTGGGGCACTCCAACCCTCGCCGGCGCCCCCTTTGGGAGATTCCCATCTCAGGGCCGGGCGCCTGGGGCCTATATAAAGTAGGGGAGGGAGGGCAGCCGCACTCCGAGTCTTGGCGCCTCCCTCCCTCGCTACACCTCTTCCTCCTCCGCAGCTTGCTTGGCGAAGCCCCGCCGAGTCTCGCTGCATCCACCACCACGCGTCGTCTTTCAGCTGGATCTTCATCAACCTCTCCTTCCCCTTGCTGGATCAAGACGGAGGAGACATCACGCTGACCAGACGCGTGTGTTGAACAGCGGAGGTGCCGTCTGCATTCGGCGCTAGGATCTCGGGAAGTGATATGGATCACGACGAGAACGACTCCCTCAACCCAGCTTCTCTTGAAGGCGCTTCCTTGCCTTGATCTACAAAGGTATGTAGATGCAGTCCTATCACTCGTTGCGAGATGAACTCATAGATGGATCTTGGTGAACGTAGGAAAATTATATTTTATGCAACGTTCCCCAACAGTGGCATCATGAGCTAGGTCTATGCGTAGTTCTCTATTGCACGAGTAGAACACAATTTGTTGTGGGCGTAGATGTTGTCAATTTTCTTGCCGCTACTAGTCTTATTTTGCTTCAGCGGTATTGTGGGATGAAGCGGCCCGGACCGACCTTACACGTGACGCTTACGTGAGACAGGTTCCACCGATCGACATGCACTAGTTGGATAAGGTGGCTAGCGGGTGTCTGCTCTCCCACTTTAGTTGGAGCGGATTCGACGAAAAGGGTCCTTATGAAGGGTAAATAGAAGTTGACAAATCACATTGTGGTTTTTCAGAGGTAAGAAAACGTTCTTGCTAGAACCTTATTACAGCCACGTAAAAGATGCAACAACAATTAGAGGACGCCTAACTTGTTTTTGCAACAATTGCCTTTTGTGATGTGATATGGCCAAAAGTTGTGATGAATGATGAATGATATATTGTGATATATGAGATCATGTTCTTGTAATAGGAATCACGACTTGCATGTCGATGACTATGACAACCGGCGTGAGCCATAGGAGTTGTCTTAATTATTGTATGACCTGCGTGTCATTGATTCAACGCCATGTAATTACTTTGCTTTATTGCTAAACCGTTAGCTATAGTAGTAGAAGTAATAGTTGGCGAGCAACTTCATGGAGACACGATGATGGAGATCATGATGATGGAGATCATGGTGTCATGCCGGTGACAAGATGATCTTGGAGCCCCGAAGATGGAGATCAAAGGAGCTATATGATATTGGCCATATCATGTCACTACTATATAATTGCATGTGATGTTTATTATGTTTATGCATCTTATTTACTTAGAACGACGGTAGTAAATAAGATGATCCCTTATAATAATTTCAGGAAAGTGTTCTCCCTAACTGTACTTGCCGTTGCTAAAGTTCGCTGCTTTAAATAGCACCACGTGATGATCGGGTGTGATAGATTCCACGTTCACATACAACGGGTGTAAGACAGCTTTACACATGCAAAACACTTAGGTTAACTTGACGAGCCTAGCATGTACAGACATGGCCTCGAACACAAGAGACCGAAAGGTCGAACATGAGTCGTATGGAAGATACGATCAACATGGAGATGTTCACCGGCGATGACTAGTCCGTCTCACGTGACGATCGGACACGGCCTAGTCGACTCGGATCATGTAACACTTAGATGACTAGAGGGATGTCAAATCTGAGTGGGAGTTCATTATATAATTTGATTATATGAACTTAATTATCATGAACATTAGTCTAAAATCTTTGCAAAATGTCTTGTAGATCAAATGGCCAACGCTCATGTCACCATGAACTTCAACGTGTTCCTAGAGAAAACCAAGCTGGAAAGATGATGGCAAGAACTATTCGGACTGGGTCCTAACACGAGGATCATCCTCATAGCAGCCAAGAAACAAGATGTCCTAGAAGCACCGCTTAGGTGAAGCACCCATCGAGAGAACCAAGGCGTTATGAACGCTTACAGTCTCGTCTTGATGATTACTCCCTCGCTCAAAGACGGCATGCTTTACAGCTTAGAACCGGGGCTCCAAAAGCGTTTTGAGCAACACGAAGCATATGAGATGTTCGAGGAGCTGAAAATGGTTTTCCAAGCTCATGCCCGGGTCGAGAGATATGAAGTCTCCGACAAGTTCTATAGTTGTAAGGTGGAGGAAAATAGTTACGTCATTGAGCACATACTCAAAATGTCTGGGTTGCACAACCGCTTGTCCCATTTGGACATTAACATCCCGGACGAGGCGGTCATTGACAGAATCCTTGATCGCTCCCACCGAGCTACAAGAGCTTTGTGATGAACTACAATATGCAGGGGATGGTGAAAACTATTCTGAAGTATTTTCAATCTTTGAAGTCGTGAGGTAGAAATCAAGAAAGAACATCAAGTGTTGATGGTCAATAAAACCACTAAGTTCAAGAAGGGCAAGGGTAAGAAGAACTTCAAGAAGGACGCAAGGATGTTGCCGCCGCCGTAAGCCAGCTTGCCGGGAAGAAGTCAAAGAATGGACCCAAGCTTTGAGGCAGAGTGCTTTTATTGCAAAAGGAAGGGTCATCGAAGCGGAACCGCCCCAAATACTTAGCGAGACAAGAAGGCCGGCAACACTAAAGGTATATTTGATATACATGTAATTGATGTGTACCTTACCATTACTTTCGTAGTAACTCACAGGTATTTGATACGGTGCCGTTGCTCATATATGTAACTCACAGCAGGAGCTGCGGAATAAGCAGGAGATCGGGAAGGACGAGGTGACGATCTTGGCGTCGGGAATGGTTCCAAGGTCGATGTGATCGCCGTCGCACGCTACCTCTACATTTACCTACGGGGTTAGTTTTACACCTCAAGACTTGTCATTTAGTGCCAAGTTTGAGCATGAACATTGTATCAGGATCTCGTTTAATACGAGATGGCTACTCATTTAAATCCGAGAATAATGGTTGTTCTATTTATATGAGAGATATGTTTTATGGTCATGCTTCGATGGACAATGGTTTATTCTTAATGAATCTCGAACGTAATATTACACATATTCATAGTGTGAATACCAAAAGATGTAAAGTTGATAACGATAGTCCCACATACTTGTGGCACTGCCGCCTTGGTCACATTGGTGTCAAGCGCATGAAGAAGCTACATGCTGATGGACTTTAAGAGTCTCTCGATTATGAATCATTTGACACATGCAAACCATGCCTTATGGGTAAAATGACCAAGACTCCGTTCTCCGGAACAATGGAGCGAGCAACCAACTTATTGGAAATCATACATACCCATGTGTGCGGTCCAATGAGCGTTGAGGCTCGCGGAGGATATCGTTATGTTCTCACTCTCCGCGGCGACTTGAGTAGATATGGGTATGTCTACTTGATGAAACACAAGTCTGAGACCTTTGAAAAGTTTAAAGAATTTCAGAATGAGGTAGAGAATCAACGTGACCGAAAAATAAAGTTCTTACGATCAAATCGTGGGGGAGAATATTTAAGTCACGAATTTGGTACACACTTAAGGAAATGTGGAATCGTTTCACAACTCACGCCTACTGGAACACCTCAACAGAACGGTGTGTCCGAACGTCGTAATCGCACTCTATTGGATATGGTGCGATCTATGATGTCTCTTACAGATTTACCGCTATCATTTTGGGGATACGCTCTAGAGATGCCTACATTCACTTTAAATAGGGCACCGCCTAAATCATTGAGACGACACCGTATGAATTATGGTTTGGAAAGAAACCTAAGCTGTCGTTTCTAAAAGTTTGGGGATGCGATGCTTATGTCAAGAAACTTCAACCTGAAAAGCTCGAACCCAAGTCAGAAAAATGCGTCTTCATAGGATACCCTAAAGAAACCATTGGGTATACTTTCTACTTTAGATCCGAAGGCAAGATCTTTGTTGCCAAGAACGGATCCTTTCTGGAAAAAGAGTTTCTCTCGAAAGGAGTAAGTGGGAGGAAAGTAGAACTCGATGAAGTACTACCTCTTGAAACGGAAAGTAGTGCAGCTCAGGAAAATGTTCCAATGGTGCCTACACCAACTGGAGAGGAAATTAATGATGATGATCAAGGTACTTCGGATCAAGTTGCTCTTGAACTCAGAGGTCCACAAAGACACGTTCCACACCAGAGTGGTATGGCAACCTGTCCCGGAAATCATGTTGTTAGACAACGGTGAACCTTGAACTATGAAGAAGCCGGCGGCGGCCCAGATTCCAACAAATGGCTTGAAGCCATGCAATCCAAGATAGGATCCATGTATGAAAACAAAGTATGGACTTTGTGAGACTTGCCCAATGATCGGCGAGCGATAGAAAACAAATGGATCTTTAAGAAGAAGACGGACGCGGATGGTAATGTTACCATCTATAAAGCTCGACTTGTCGCTAAAGGTTATCGGCAAGTTCAAGGGGTTGACTACGTTGAGACCTTCTCTCCCGTAGCTTAAGTCAAGTCCGTCCAATCATGTTAGCAATTGCCGCATACTATGATTATGAGATATGGCAAATGGACGCCAAAAGCGGCATTCCTTAACGGCTATCTTAAGGAAGAACTGTATATGATGCAGCCGGAAGGTTTTGTCGACCCTAAGAATGCTAACAAGGTATGCAAGCTCCAGCGATCCATTTATGGGCTGGTGCAAGCATCTCGGAGTTGAAACATTCGCTTTGATGAGATGATCAAAGCGTTTGGGTTTATCTTGAACTTATGGAGAAGCCTCATACATAAGAAAGTGAGTGGGAGCTCTGTAGCATTTCTCATATTATATGTAGATGACATACTTTTGATGGGAAATGATATAGAACTTTTGGACAAAGATTAAGGCCTAACTTGAATAAGAGTTTTCAATGAAGGACCTTGGAGAAGCTGCTTATATATTAGGCATCAAGATCTATAGAGGTAGATCGAGACGCCTCATAGGTCTTTCACAAAGCACATACCTTGATAAGATATTGAAGAAGTTCAAAATGGATCAGTCCAAGAAAGGGTTCTTGCCTCTATTACAAGGTGTGAAATTGAGCTCGGCTCAATGTCCGACCACGGCAGAAGATATAGAAGAGATGAGTGTCATCCCCTATGCATCAGCCATAGGGTCTATTATGTATGCCATGCTGTGTACAGACTGATGTAAACCTTGCCGTAAGTTTGGTAGGAAGGTACCAAAGTAATCCCGGCAAGGAACACCGGACAGCGGTCAAGAATATCTCAAGTACACGAAAAGGACTAAAGACATGTTTCTCATTTATGAAGGTGACGAAGAGCTCGTCAGAAGGGTTACGTCGACGCTAGCTTCCGACAGATCTGGATGACTCTAAGTCACAAACCGGATACGTGTATATGTTGAATGGTGGAAGCGATGGTAGTGTACCGTGCAAAGCGTAGCCGTATGCGGGATCTACATGTGAAGCGGAGTACATGGCAGCCTCGGAGGCAGCAGATGAAGCAATTTGGGTGAAGGAGTTCATCACCGACCTAGAGTCATACCCAATGCGTCGGGGCCGATCAAACTCTTCAGTGACAACACTGGAGCTATTGCACTTGCCAAGGCGCCTGTGTTTCACAAGAAGACTAGGCACATCAAGCGTCGCTTCAACTCCATTCGTGAAAATGTTCAAGATGGAGACATAGAAATTTGCAAAGTGCATACGGATCTGAATGTCGCAGATCCGTTGACTAAACCTCTTCCATGAAAGCAAAACATGATCAACACCGTAACTCTATGGGTGTTCGATTCATCACAATGTAACTAGATTATTGACTCTAGTGCAAGTGGGAGACTGTTGGAAATATGCCCTAGAGGCAATAATAAAAGTATTATTATTATATTTCCTTGTTCGTGATAATTGTCTTTTATTCATGCTATAATTGTATTATCCGGAAATCATAACACACGTGTGAATACATAGACCACAACATGTCCCTAGTGAGCCTCTAGTTGACTAGCTCGTTGATCAATAGATAGTCATGGTTTCCTGACTATGGGCATTGGATGTCATTGATAACGTGATGGACAAGACCCAATCCTAAGCATAGCACAAGATCGTGTAGTTCGTTTTGCTAGAGCTTTTCCAATGTCAACTATCTTTTCCTTAGATCATGAGATCGATGTAACTCCGGACACCGTAGGGAGTGCTTTGGGTGTACCAAACGTCACAACATAATCGGGTGACTATAAAGGTGCACTACATGTATCTCCGAAAGTGTCTATTGGGTTGACACGGATCGAGATCGGATTTGTCACTCAGACACGGAGAGGTATCACTGGGCTCACTTTCGGTAGTGCATCATCATAATGAGCTCAAAGTGACCAAGTGTCCGGTCACGGATCATGCATTACTAAGATGAGTAAAGTGACTTGCGGTGAACGAGATTGAACGAGGTATTGGGATACCAACGATCGAATCTCGGGCAAGTAACATCTTGATTGACAAAGGGAATTGTATACGGGTTGCTTGAATCCTCGACATCGTGGTTCATCCGATGAGATCATCGAGGAGTATGTGGGAGCCAACATGGGTATCCAAATCCTGCTGTTGGTTATTGACCGGAGAGCCGCCTCGGTCATGTTCGCAGATGTCTCCCGAACCCGTAGGGTCTACACACTTAAGGTTCGGTGGCGCTTAGGGTTGTATGAATATGAGTATGCAGCAACCGAAAGTTGATCGGGGTCCCGGATGAGATCCCAGACGTCACGAGGAGTTCCGGAATGGTCTGGAGGTAAAGAATTATATATAGGAAGTGCTGTTTCGGCCATCGGGATAGTTTCGGGGGTCACCTGTATTGTACCGGGACCACCGGAAGGGTCCCGGGGGTCCACCGGATGGGGCCACCTATCCCGAGGGCCCTGTGGCTGAAGTGGGGAGGAACCAGCCTGGTGGGCTGGTGCGCCTCACTTAGGGACCCCCACGCCTAGGGTTGGAAACCCTAGGGGGGCGCACCACTTGCCTTGGGGCACTCCAACTTCGCCGTCAGCCCCTTGGGAGATTCCCATCTCAGGGCGGCGCCTGGGGGCCTATATAAAGGAGGGGAGGAGGGCAGCCGCACTCGAGTCTTGGCGCCTCCCTCCCTTGCTACACCTCTTCCTCGTCCCGCAGCTTGCTTGGCGAAGCCTCGCCGAGTCTCTTGCATCCACCACCACGCCCCATCTTCTTTGGATCTTCATCAACCTCTCCTTCCCCTTGCTGGATCAAGACGGAGGAGACGCCACGCTGACTGCACGCGTGTGTTGAACAGCGGAGGTGCCGTCTGTTCGGCTCTAGGATCTCCGGTGATTTGGATCACGACGAGAACGACTCCCTCAACCCCTGCTCTCTTGAACGCTTCCGCACGCGATCTACAAAGGTATGTAGATGCACTCCTATCACTCGTTGCTACATGAACTCATAGATGGATCTTGGTGAACGTAGGAAATTTTTTATTTTATGCAACGTTCCCCAACACGGCTTTGGAGCAGCTTGCGTCCCTCAAGGCTAAGGAGGTCCTGGAGGGCCACCTCGCAGCCACTAGGGCTCACGAGTTGGCTGCAGGTGCGGAGGTTCTTGGCCGAGCTCCACACCAAGATCTCCTCCGCGACCCTTCCCGTGGTTGTTGGAGGAGATTTCAATCTTCTACATGCTCCCGAGGAGAAGACCAACTCGCATGTGGACCTTGCGGAGATGCGCTGCTTCAACGACTGGGTCATGGACCTTGGTCTCCTTGAGCTGGACAGGGTCAGGGCATGATTTACCTGGACCAATAGACAGGTTTCCCCGACTCTTAGTGTGCTAGATCGTGTGTTTGTCTCTCCTGACTGGGAGCTCCGATTCCCTTTGGCCTCTCTCCAGGCGATCACACGTATCGGGTCCGATCATGTTCCTCTTCTCTTATCATCTACGGATGAGCGACCCGTGCCCCTCCCCGCTGCTGAATTCGCTTTCGAGGCTTTTCTCGCCCCGGCAGCCAGGTTTTGTGGCCGCCGTCTAGGCTCACTGGTCTTGGCGCCGGCCGAGCCCCTATAGGCGCATGTCGATCCTAGATTAGTGGCATCATCATCCCAAGCGCTCCTGCAGTTCATGAAAGGTTGGGGTGCTAATGTAGGAGGGACCTTGGTCCTCAAGGCCTCCTCCTCGAGGAGATCCGAGGCTTGGACCTTCGATGCAGAATCTGCGGGGATTTCATGAGGAATGGGCTCATAGGTATAATTTGGAGGATTCTCTCATGGAGATTTACTCCGGGAGGAATCTTGGCGGCGTTCTATGAACTGGTGCTGTTTGGGGGCGCTTAACATCGCTTACTTTCCGTGCCATTGCTAATGGTCAGAGACGCCGCTGCTCCATTCCTCTTATGGGAGGGAGGACGGCTGTTCGTGACCCTCAGGCAATCCGCATGGTTGTCGATGACTTCTATAAGTCATTATTTCAGGGGCGACCTCGGAGTGGTATCACCCTTGCTGACCATATTTGGTCGCGTGAACAATAGGTCTCCCCGGAAGAAAATGCAGCCCTGCTTGCCCCGTTTGATGCAGCGAAAGTTGAGGCCTTCGTCAAAGCCATGAATCCGGCCTCGGCACCAGGCCCCGATGGTTTGCCGGTCCGCTTTTTCGTGCTTTACGGCCAATGGTCAAGGACATCATCCTTGAGATGTTCCGCCAGTTCTCTAGGGGAACACTGGACACGTCCCGACTTAACTACGGGATTATCTCCTTGATTACCAAAGTACCAGGTGCGGCGAATATTATGCAATTCCGCCCTATCACTGTCCTCAGTGTGATATTTAGGATTCTGCGAAAGGGTACGCCACTAGGGCGTCCTTCATCGCTCCTCGGATTCATCACCCAAACCAATCGGCCTTCACGAAAGGCTGATATATTCTCGACGCGATCCTCGTCCTTCACGAGGTGATTCATGAGGTCAAGACTAGACACCTCCGCGTGGTGTTCTTCAAAATTGACTTCCACAAAGCCTATGACACAGACCACTGGTCCTTCCTTCGGGAAGTACTGCTCAAACTTGGGTTTGATCACCATTGGGTCACGCGCGTGACACAGTTGGTCACGAGTGGTTGGACGGCGGTGAACATAAATGGGGAGGTCGGTCCATACTTCTTGACGGGCCAAGGGGTTCGACAGGGAGACCCGATCTCCCCCTTTCTTTTCAATCTTGTGGTCGATGCCCTCGCCTCGATCCTCGATTTAGCCAAGCGCGCCGGCCACAGGGATTTGCCCCCATCTGGTGGCTAATGGAGGTCTGACCAACCTCCAATATGCTGACGACACCATTATGATGGTCGAAGGTTCTGATGAGGATATTCAGAACCTCAAGTCCTCCTACTGTGCTTCCAGGAAATGTCGGGCCTCACAATTAATTTCGCCAAGAGTGAGGTGATAGTCATAGGATACTCCCCGATGGAAGCCCAGCGAATTGCCAACCGCTTGAATTGTTATTTGGGAACATTCCCAACCACCTACCTTGGCATGCCACTTAGTGACGTCCGCCTGCTAGAGAAGGACTTTCGTCCAATAATCGCCAAGCTCCAACCTAGGATGGAGCCTTGGCAGGGGAGATGGCTTTCCAAAGCCGCTCGAGTGATTCTGGTGAACTCCTCCCTTATTATCCTAGTGATGTATATCATGGGATTCTATAGTCTGCATGAATCCCTTCACCACGAGGTCACGAAACTCCTATCCAGATTCTTCTGGGCTGGAGAGAACAATAAATAGAAGTACCACATGGTTAAGTGGTCCGAGATCTGCAAGCCGAAAGACCAAGGAGGTCTTGGGGTTATTTCGTCCAAGCGGATGAATATTGCTCTCCTCTCCAAATGGCTTTGGCGGATTCAGACTGCTGAGGGAGGCCTGTGACTTGAGATTATCCGCGCGAAGTATCTTCGCGGGCAGCCACTGGCATACGCGAATAGAACTGGTGAGTCCCAATTCTGGCAATCGGTGATTCGTTTGATGCCGATATTGCGCATTGGGACCTCCATTAAGATAGGTTCCGGGGCCGGCACCCTGTTCTGGCTAGATCGATGGGCAGGGACCCGGTCCTTTGCTGAACGCTTTCCAGCGTTGTTCGCGGTCTGCATACGGCCACAACTCTCTGTTGCTCTAGCCTTAGCTGACTTGGGCGCTATTGCCTTTCGCCGTACCTTCGGGGCGGTGGAACTTGAGCAATGGGAAGAATTGCTTGAGTGTATTGCCCTACACACCCCCTCGCTGGAACCCGACTCGCTATCCTGGCACCTCGAGTCAAGTGGCCGATTCTCGACTAAATCCCTGTATCAGGCGATTGTTCCCACTCCTGGCCAAGTGGAACTCTCGGTGCTATGGGAGATCAAACTCCCCTTGAAGATCCGCATTTTCCTCTGGCAATGGGTCCGCGGTCGCCTACCCTCAGGTACGGAGGTCCGCAAACGTAATGGCCCTGGGGATGGCCTTTGCCCCATTTGTTTGGTACCGGAAGACTGCAACCACATCTTCTTCCGGTGCCCTGTGGCACAATTCCTATGGAGTTGTTTCCGGGAGGTGCTCGGTGGCAGCTGGTGCCATGACAACCTCCCAGACTTATTTGGGGAGGTGCTTAGGCTCCCTGGCTCTAGCCACCCATCGATATGGGTGGCTTTGGGCACCCTAGCGTGGACCCTCTGGTGTAACCGTAATAAACTAGTCATAGAACACGTGATTCCTTGGCGTGTGACTGATGCGATCTACAAATTGTGTGGCCTTCTACAGCTCTGGAGACTGCTTATCAAGCGGCGAGACCGAGATGCCATCGACAACATCATAGCGGGCCTTCGTTCTTCGGCGTCGACTTTTGCGCCGCCTCCGCCGCCACCACCACCCCCTCCGGAGCTGGATTAGCCTCTTTTTAGCTTTATTTCGGGCTTTTCTTGCTGTGCCCCCAGCGCGACTCTGACATGTTTACTTTCTGTACTGTTATGTTGGATGCTCGGTTCGTTGCTTTATAATATAAAGCAGGCGGGAAACCCTTTTTCGTAAAAAACAGAACTGTAAAGGTTGGAGTTCAGCATTGGTTCGTTATGAATCGGACGAAAATATAGCCATGGTCTTTGTTGTCTGGTTAGGGAATATGATCCAAGGGAAAAGGATGCTATCATGTATTGGCAATGACATTTCTGTCACAAAGATATGTTCCTCTTAGTGATCCTCCAGTCTCGATTTACAAAGAGTAGGCAGCTTATGGACCTTCCAAATACAAACACTGCAGTGATTTTTGAGCAAAAGTATGGCTTACAACTCGAACATGACACATGTGATCTCGAGAAAGGCGAGGAAGGCAGAGCATACTGCTCTGTATTGAAGCCACCTCTTAGCTCCTGCTCTCGCGCGTGTTTAATGGATACTGCTACAGAACCAACACAATAAAATGAAATGGGAAGTACTAATAATTTTCCTCTTGGTGATCCTTAGGTGTCCAAACAGATGTAGAATTATCGCGGATCTATGAATCTAGAGAGTAATGAGCAAGTCATACCTTGAAGGTGCAACTTTTAATGCACAACAGTCGCGGACGTTGGTCCTTGAAGGCACAACGGTTGTGGACATTAGTGAATAGGAGGAACGGCGATGGGCGGCCACGCACGTTCGGCACAGGAGTGGACAGGATTGAGGCGGCAATAGCTTCTAGGACATACAACAATCTTGACGCTGTATCATTCAACGGCGATGGGCGGCCACGCACGTTCGGCACAGGAGTGTACTTAGCTCTGCTGCTCGGTGTAATTAACATGTGAAAGTGGAGTCCTGTAGCATTCAATGGCTTTTCTGGTTCCTCGCCTTTGTTCAGAAGATCGATGCCGGTTCTTTGTCTACGTGTGCATGAGGCGTAGTCGATTTTCTCATTTGTTAGCCATGTGGTTGTTGGGGCCACGTGGAGAGAAATTGTTGATGCGAGCACTAGTGCAGATTGGGTCATCGCACATGATTAAAAAAAAACCTGTCGCAAACATAGTTTCGAGCCGTCGCCTTGCATAGCACACGATAGAGAACAACCGTGTGCGATAGGTCGACCTATAAAGATATTTTTTTTTCAAAGGGGTGACGAGATGTCACCCACAAAAAGTCCACTGTCAAAAGGATATATCACAAACAGAGTAGTTCGTGATGATGCAGCCAGCGGCCCTCCAGGCTTGGGTGCTCTTAGTGTGCTCAAACATCCTCGCATTAGGCTCCTTCTATATTCTCCAATGGATTAGGATAATGATCGTATCCAAGTTGTGCCGCATATTCTTTGGAGGGAGGTTTTTGGCCTTAAGATAGGAATTCTCAGTATCAGTGGAGTCCATATCTTCATAGGGAAGTCCGTGGTCGTCCATTCATGGAAACACTGCCAGACCCAGTGGGTGAAGAGGCAGTGCATGACCATGAGAGTGCACGTCTTGGGGACACCATGGCAGCAAAGCAGACCAGGAAGGATGAGTTGCTGGGGAAGCCAGTTGTCGGGGGTGCGCTTGTGAACAACTAGGCACATGAAGAACTTGAACCTAGCAGTTTCCTTCAACTGACTTGCAGATCGCATTAACAAAGGCGAAGCAAGGACTGGCCGCAAAGAAGAGGAGACAAGCACCATTGACTATCATGTGAACGCGCTAGTGAGAGAGAACGGTCTCTTGAGAAAGGTCCCGAACTCTCAAGAATTGCACCACAAAATCCCACCTGAGATATCTCTGACTAAGGCATTTTCGACAGCTGCCGCCAAGCCACAAGAGTCACATACAAAGGAGAAGAGAGTCGGTGCGACATCGGTGATAGAGCGCTCATCCTTAAGCGAGAATTTGGATCCAGTCCCGTTCCTGAAACATATGTAGAATTATAGATCTAAAAATGTAGAGAGTAACGAGGAAGATCATACCCGGTAAAGATTGCGGAGGGTGAATTGGGAGAACGGCCGGCTATGATCCACGAGCATGAGTGGCAGGGGGCATTCGGTCGAGGGGTAGCCAGGATTGAGGCGTCCACTCAACAGTGGATCTTTGGCTGCTTCTCACTGCTGTGTTGTCTTAGTTGATGTAACACGTGAGTTAGACAGAGCCCTTCTGTAGTGTTTCAGGGATGCAGGTCCTTGCTTTGTCAAAACTTGGTTTGTGTAGCCTGTGTTTGGGCCACGGGCATGGCGTTTCCTTGTTGGTTAGCATGTGCACGTTGTTGGGCCCGCATGTGGACGTTCCCTTTGTCTTATCCAAGCTCCCTCCGGTCATTAATGAACCCTTGGCTATAGCAAACATAATGCATGAGCCTAGACGCTCAACTAAGTATTATTTTCCTCGATGTCATTTCAGCGCAATTAAATGTCCGATATGATTCAAAAATAGGACGGTCTTCATGAAGATCTATCTTGTTTCCGGAATATAGGTAAAGAAAATCAATAGCGGTAGGATCAGGACACAAGTGATCTCCCAAGAAGGCAAGGAAGAACACCGCGCTCGTTTTTAAATATCATTTTTCCAGAGTGCAAATATTTTTGTTTTATTTGTGAACACACATACACATTTATACTACATTTGTGAACACACATACACATTTAAAATGAAATTTAACATGTTCTTGCGGTATACATCTATGTTTCCATGGAATTTTTTTCAGATTTTCTGAAACTTCTAAATATGCTTTTTGATATTTTCAAAATACCAAGCTCCGTGGAGCTCGGCCTCCAAAAATCCGCACACGAACATACCGCCGTTTGTTGAAGCCACTTATTCGTCCAAATTCTCAGCAAAATCGCTACTTGGCGAAAATGACAGTGCTATAGGAGTGCGACAGCCGCAGATGACAAGGTTGAATCAAATTTTAAGAGCCAACCAAGAGATGGGCATGCAAAGGTACCAAATGCTTGGAGCACAACAAGCTCATGTCACCGAGATGCAGCCTGGTCAGAGTATCTCCAACAGTCACGCCAAAAGACGCGTGCACGTGGTAAACTGGCATTTTAGCGCGCGCGGGACGTTTTCGCGCGGTCCAGCGTAGGCGGGAAACTAGCGCGCGTGGGAAACGACGGCGCGCACAGGGAGAAAGCGGGCGGTCGCACGCTAGATTTGGCGCACCACTGCCGACGCGCCTATAAATTGGGGCGCTCGCCATGCGGCCTCCCATCGCTATCCACACTGCCACGCGCGCTGTCCTCGCTTCCTCTGCCGCTTATTCGCCCCGCCACCGACGCGCCACCACCGCACCACCATGCCGCCGTGCCGCCGGGGATCTTCGGGCTACCGCGGCGTCCGCAAGCGCCCCTCCAGCGCCTTCTACGTGGAGATTCGGTCCGGCGACGTCCGCCTCGGCCTCGGCACGTTCGAGACCGCCCACGAGGCCGCCCGCACGTACGACGCGGCTGCGTGGCGCCTCCAGAGGCCTCGCGCGCAGAAGAACTTCCACGACGTCCACATGTGCAAGCAGGCGCAGGCCGTCGCCCCTCCGCCTCATCTTATAACAGAACCGGACTGGGAGGATCACTGTCGGCGGCAGCGCCGCCTCCTCATCGCCGAGCAGGACGAGCGCGCCATGGCGGAGTAGCGCCGGTGCTATACGCAGGACGTCGCCGCCGAGAACACCTTCTGGGCGGAGAGGACGGCAAGGCGCCGCGCGGAGCGGGCAGAAGGCACTGGCCATATCGCAGATCGATCTCATGAACGCGGGTAGGGGGTCGTTCTTTGGCTCAGACGATGAACGTTGGGAAGACGCGTGGCTCGACACCTCACACAACACTAGCGAGAATGATGACTCGGAGTAGGTTCTAGTTGCACCGTAGTTTTTATCTAGTTGCACCGTACTATCTATGCGCCTGTTACTTTCGGCAAATGATGAATTAATGGTTTTCTTGAATCCTTTGACACTAGACAACGTGACATATAGAAGGGTAGATGAGACCAGGAAAAATATGGACCATTTTATGCACATCCAGAATGGCGCCATCTTGTTAAATCCCTTAAAGGTTAACAGAATCTGAGCGGTCAAGGATCGAAACTAGGGTAGAGGGTCAAGGGTAGCCGAGGGGATGAGGGTCGAGGGTCGAGGATCGCCGAGGACTCGATAGGGGGACATCGATCAACCCCCTCTCGCTTGACCAACTCTCGAGGACACCCAAACCATAGAAAAAACGTTATCAATCTCGTACCCCCTCCCGGGCCTACCCGACAAACTCTCTCGAGATTTATAAGAGATTTATCAAGAATGCCCCCATTATGGATGTGCATAATTAAGTTGATCCCTATTTTTTTCTGATCTCATCTACCATTCTTTATGTGCACGTTCTCTTGTGTCATAGTATTGAATCCTTTGACACTAGACAACGTGACATATAGAAGGGTAGATGAGATCAGGAAAAATAGGGACCATTTTTTCTGCACATCCAGAATGGCGTCATGTTGTTAAATCCCTTGTTTGACATTCATGAGAGAGGCGGTCCGGGCCAAACCCTAGAAGTGTTGCCGAGGCCACCCCAAACCCTAGAAGCGTCGAGGCCACCCAAATTTACCAACTTAAAAGAGCGTTGTCGAGGCCACCCCAAACCCTAGAAGTGTTGTGATTAGCTAGCTAGGTCTATGTTTGCCACTATTAATATATCCATCTCTCATGTTTGTATATTAATTGCCATGTTGTAATATTTGTAGAAACTATGGATCAACAAAGAGACTTCGAACAAGAAAAGATATTGGGGGACATAATCTGCGACGGAGGTGATCGAACGAAATCGATGGTCTGGAAGGAGAGGAAGCAGGCTATGGTGATCGAACAATGGAGAAGGAAAGTCATGATCATGATCGCTCCGGCGACCATGATGACGGCTCCGGTGACCGAACGGACCTGTGTTGACTAGCTAATTGATGCATTAATTGTTTTGGTATGTACATATATTAACTCTTCTTCTTTTATAGCCCACCGGATCGAGCCAAACTTCGCTAACGAGACGAGGCCCGAAGAAAAGGTTGCGCCAGGATGAAAGGTTCACGATCACAGAAATCGCGGGCGATGGCCAACCGATTGAACCCTTCCGGACCAAGGAAGCATTTTCTGCTCAGTGCGGGGTTCTTGTTAGGGACATGATCCCGATCAGCATCTACCAATGGTATAAGCCTAAGAACGAAGACCCTCAAGTTTCTTATGTCGAAGATAGATGATCTTTGGACCGCGCTGAAGGAAAATTTCACCCTACCGACAGAGGAGGATCCGGATAAGAGCATCTCCAACAGGCGCCGAACGCCGCGCCGCTAAAAAACTGGTTTGTGGCGCCCATCGCCTGGTTTGACGCGGCGCGGTACCGGGCTCCAAAGCTGCGCTAAAATGCAGCGCATAAAAATGCAGCAGCGCCACAACATTTTTTATTTTAGATAAATCGAAGCATAGATAAATAAAAACTAGATAGATTGCATAAATAAAAAACGATACAAAGGTATTTTACATCGGTGCAACTAGATAGATAGTTCGAAAGCATAGATAAAACTACGGTGCAACTAGATAGAAACTACTCCAAGTCGCTACCATCATCACCATCATCATCCTCGTCGGTGTCGTCCGAGGTATCGAGCCATATGTCCAACCAACGATCATCGTCTTCCGTGAAGAACGACCTCCCACCTGCTGCAACGATATCCGACTGCGCATTCGCCAATGCCTTCCGTCGACGCCTGTCCAACCGCTCCTCGCGGCGCCTTCGCGTGTCCTCCTCGCGGCGCCTTAGACTTGCTCGTAGGCGACGTCCTTCGGGTGGTGCCGGCGCCACTCCGCCTTGACCCGCTCATCCTCCTGGGCGACGAGGAGGCGGCGCTGCAGCTCAGCGTGCTCCGGACGGTCTTGTGCCGTGTTAAGACGAGGCGGCGGGGCGACGTCTAGCGCTTCGGAGCGTGTAGACGCCCCGGAAATTCATCTGCCTGCTGCCTGCTTAGGGCGCCACGCCGCGCCGCCCCGTAGGTGCCGAGGCGAGCGGAGATCGCGGAGCGTATCTCGGAGTAGTAGCCGCCGTTGGGGCGCAGGCGGACGCCGCGGTAGCCCGACGCTTCTCGGCGGCGCGGCGGCATGGTGGCGCGTCGGTGGCGGGGCACTGGAGCGGTGGAGGCGCGCGTGGCGAGCGCCGCATTTTATAGGCGCGCCGGAAGCGGTGCGCCAAAAATGGCGCGCGAGCTGCCGCCTTTTCGCGCGCGCGCAAGCGGTTCCCGCGCGCGCGAGTTTCCCGCCACCGCTGGAGCGCGGCAAAACGTCCCGCGCGCGCTAAAAGCTGGGTTTACCGCGCGCGCGCGTCTTTTGGCGCGGCCGTTGGAGATGCTCTAAGCCAGTTATAGAGCCATTGATCAAGGTTGATGCTCTCAAGAAGATGGCAGATCTATTCAGGAGGTGGAAGAATGGGTTGAAATCAACGTATGTCGACAAAAACAAGACTCCGGAATTCACCGGCCGGTTTGTGGCCCGCAAGACATCGGAGAAGAGTAAGAAGATGTCAGCGACAAACAAGATAAATGCTGCAAAGAAGGAGCATCACCATCGCACGGGATCATGTGGCTACCTCAAAGCCCGGCCGTTGTGGGAAAGGCTGAGAGTGACCTGATTGCTAAAGGGGTCGAACCAGAGACATTGAACTGGCCAGACCGTTCAAGGACTTGGTTCTTCGGGGTTGGAGGAACTCTGTACCCTAAAACAGGGAAGTGCTATTGGACAGACGAGCAACTTGCAACACCCATCATGAAGCTTCAAGCAGCAATCAAGGCAGCGCGGGAAGGGATGTTCGTTCCTGACAGAGAGAACGACGAGCTCACACAGGCCCTCGGGAATCCTGAGCACCCTGGACGAACACGAGGCACGTCAGGCTCCGTTGCGTGGAAGGTTGGGATTTCCAACGCAGGCGGTTAAAAAACCCAAGAGGGGAGGAGGAAAGTGGAACTGAGCGAACTGCAGACGCTTCAGGCAAGGGTACGAAAGCTAGAGAAACGACAAGTTTGTTGAGAACCGGCCGAGATCCTGCCCAAGCTACTCCGAAGCTACCCGTCATCTCAGCGGAGAAGCAGCGTGGCTTCCACCGAGCTCGCTCAGCAGCCTGACTTCACGGGTCCTAGCTACCCGTTGATGCTATCACGGAGTCACACGTGTCGACTTATGATGCAATGGCGTAACCTCAAAGTCAAGGCTGTCGGCTCTGTGTTCCCTCCTGAACCCGACGCAACTTTTCACTGCCTTCCGATTTCACAAGGCTATGTTGTTGTGATGGTGGATGAAATAACGGAGGGATTTGAGGAGCTCCAGCTTGACCACCCTACAGGTGAAGGGTAGACTCAGCTGGGTCTTGCTCTGAAGACTCCATGTCTATGGCGTAAGGAGCACATCAAGCTTCTGAACTTCACGCCTTCGCCTCCTCCTCCTCCTCCTCCGGCGAGTCAGCTGGGCATTCCGCCTCCTCCTCCTCCTCCAGCGAGTGATCAGGGCACTCCGCCTCCTGCTCCGGCGCGTGAGGGTGGCAGTACTCCGCCTGCTCCGGCGCGTCCGAGCAGCCCGCCTCCTCCTTCACCTCGTCGGCGACGGCGGAACACAGACGCCGCCGCTCCGGCTGCTCCGGCGCGTCGTAGCACTCCGCCTCCTTCTTCTCCGCCTCGTAAGCAACGAAAGAAGACAATTGCAGCCGCTCCGGCTGCTCTGGCATCTAGCAGTACAACCAGAGGCAGGAGGCAATACAGATTCGGTCCATCTCTCAAGCCTGTAGAGAAGTTACCATATGAGATGACCGTGGAGGAAAACGAGCAGGTTGTTCAAGCCCAAGTGAAGGACTTCTTTGAAATGAAAAGAGCTATGAAACATCCACCTCCGGAGGAGAAGATAGATCCGGTGAAAACGAAGCGCACTTTGGATGCCCTGAACCGAGCACCACCGCCTCCGCCACAAACCAACTATGAGCGCATTATTGAAAGGACATATATAAGGAAGCGGAGCGGTCGGGAAGTACTTGCAGTGATCGAAGGTTAGCAGAACAAAGAAGTGGGAAAAAATTCCCAGCTCGGCGAACAAGCGAACCGATCATGCCCCCCGCTCAAGGTGTCTAGCGATTTCGTCGCTAATCGTCCGAGGATGGTGCCCGGTACCAATCCTGGAAATTACCTGCCCGACGATGCAGATACAATGGAGGTGGACGAATTCAAATACCAGCACGGGAAGCCTCTCATCAAACATGGTCATCCTCCTCTAACAATGATGATGTGAATAATCCATGATTGGTACATGGACATCTGCAGCAAGTCTGGGAAGGATACTTTGACGCTGAGAGTTGAAGAGGAGCATGACCTCCTTGGAATTGATCTGTTGTCTATTTCATATGAGGAGTTCTTCCAGTTTTCAATCAAAAGGCCCTCGATAAAATAATCGTCAGTTGCTACTTTCTGTAAGTACTACTTCTGTAATTAAGTCTCTATATATAGCTCAGCTCTTTCATTGCATGTATATATAATTATCCTCACTATATTATGCAGATTGAAGATCACCAAATGCAAGAAAAGACAAATTGGTGGTATTGGGTTCATTAACAAAAATCTCATAGATGAATGGAATATTAAACATGATGCCAAACGAACCGAGGCCAACTTGCTACGATCGTTACTTCGAAATCAAAACAAAGCTATAATACTCTTTCCTTACGAATTCAAGTGAGTGTTACTGTCTTGTGCATATTCGGTTTTCCTTATTACTCGAGGTTATAGTAATGCAATTGATGAGTTATGCATGCGTGCGCAGCTTCCATTTTATTCTGCTAGAGATTAATCTTGAGTAGGGACTAGTAACCGTCATAGACTCAAGACGAAAAGATCCCGAGGAGTATGCGGCCATGACTAAAATGCTCGAGAAGTAAGTTCAATCGACCATTATCGCACCATATCGGCAACTTTGTTCATTTTCTGATATCAAGTACTCCCTCTGTAAACTAATATAAGAGCTTTTAGATCACTAAAGTAGTGATCTAAACACTCTTATATTAGTTTACGGAGGGAGTAATTGTTTTCTTTGTCTGGCAGGGTTTGGAAAAAGTTCACCGCAGAAGCTCCGGGACTGCCGGGGGAGCTGCGATTTAAACACCCAAAAGTAAGTACTACTAGCTAGTTCCATGCATCTCCCATGTAATTATTGTGAATACTACATTTGCGAGTTCATCCGCCACACGACCTGTGAGCGGGGCTACTCTAAAAAACAATATGAAGTGCGTAAGCAATAATATTCACAATTTTGTTTTATTACCGTCATTTGTGTTGAGTTTCATTCATATATATGTATTGATCCCCTTCTTCAAATTAGATGTTTTAGATGCGGGATGAACTCCTACCACAAGATCGCATATGAGCAATTCAAGAGGAATTGGCGGGATTCTTTCTAGACCACGTCATCGATAAAGACGGAGAATACCATGTGGAACTTGAGTTCAGATGTTAAGGGATTGTAAGAGATCTTATATTGTATATATGCAGCCAGTAGCGTCGGATAGTTATACGAAAACTTGTTGTTCGACCATTCTCTCGGAGAAGGAGAGGTCAATCACTTCTCTCTGTATATGTTCATGACGATCTTCTGTACTTAGTGATTTCCTTCATTTGCTTACTAGCTAGCTAGCGTGTCGAGTCCTCTCTATACATATAGTACGTCGCCTCGACCAAGCACGAAGATAAGAGAGGACACTTCTCTCTATTAGCTAGCTAACACAATATATGAAACCCCTAAATTAACCCTAGAAAACCCCCAACCCCAACCCACCCACCCCTTTCAAAAAAATCAAAAACCCCAGCCCCTGAACTGCTGACGCGTTGATGCCTTTTGGTGCCGTTTGGTGCTATCAACCGGGACAAAAGGCCCTCCTGCCTAGGCAAGCCGCAGCAGCCACGTGGAGACCCATCTACCCCGGTTCGTAGGCGAACCGGGACTAAAGGTATTGGGCTTTAGTACCGACCCTTTAGTCCCGGTTCGGGAACCGGGACAAATGGGCCTTATGTACTGGGACAAATGGGCCTTTTTCTACTAGTGCAAGGAAGGAAGAACATACCGTTGTGTGTTGAATCTGCTTCTTAGCTCCTGCTATCTTGTGAGTTGAAGCCACATCTTGGATCCAGTTACAGCAACAAGACAATAAAATATAATGGAAAATACCAAGTAGTTTTCTTCTTAGTGATACTCCGGTGTCCGAATTGTCGAACAGCGAGCATCTTACGGATTCCAAATACCGAGGCTGCAGTAATTTTGGAGCAAAAGTATGGTTTATAACTCGATCAGGAGACAAGTTATCTCTGGAGATGGCAAGGATAAAAAAACATACCACTGTGACTCTTTAGAACTTATATGGCCTGCTCGACATCTCTGTTCAATATGTCATGAGACTTATTTCACATCAGTGGTGAAAGCCACTTCTTGGCTCCTGCTATCTTTTGTGTTAAAAGGCACTTCTTGGCTCCTGCTATCTATTGTGTAGAAGCGAGTTCTTGGCCCCTGTTATCTTTTGTGTTGAAGCCAGTTCTCGGCTCTTGCTATAGAAACAACACAATAAAATGAAATTGAAATAATTATCAATAGGGAATTGTTTGCATGGGAATCAAAAATAAATAAATAAAGATGAAACATAACCAAATGTGCAACAACTTGGAAGTATTGTGAAGAATAATGTCATCGTAATATGCAGGGAGAGAGACATTAGTATTGTTAACAAGTATCCTCTCCACTTTTGACTGTAAAGGTTCGAATTCATCATATTTTGTTAGTTATGATGAATCAGATGAAGAAATTCATGGTCTTGTTGACTGATTCAGGGAGTATGACCCGAGAGAGAAGGAACTGAAAGACGCTATCCTGAAGTGACAACACCAGTTTTATCACTAAGGTGGTTTTCTTCTTAGTGATCCTCCGGTGTCCAAGCTGTTAAAGAGTGAGCAGCTTATGAACCTTCCAAATACCAAGGCTGCAGTAATTATGGTGCAAAAGTACGGTTACAATTCGATCAGCACACTAGTGATCTCTCAAAAAGTCAAGTAAGAGAATTCAGGTTCTGAAGAAAAAACGTACCACTGTCACTGTTTAGAACTTGTATGGCCTACTCGACTCCACTGCTAACATGTCATGAGACTGATTTCGCATCACCAGAATACGATGAGCACAATGCTGGAAAGTCCAATAGACATAATCACTCTCCTAGTGAAAGCAAATAAGACATGAGCCAAATTTGTAGGGCGCCAAATCTGTTATCAAGGAAAAATATTACATTGATTGTAGCTCTCTCATTGAGTCACCTAGTAGCAGAAAACTGAAGTCATGCCCGTGCCATCAACATGCCAAAGATAAGCTCTGCTGGAAGCAGTTTCAACATAACACATGCAAAAACAATATGTGCATAGAAAATAGTGAGGTTTTGGTATTTTAAGATTTACATATCCGAACTTTACTACAACTAAAATCACTGAAAGAGATTAGGGACTACAATCTTTAAATGTGAAATCCTATGCTTCGAACTGGAACAACGCTGATAGTCCTGACATTTGTTCTGGAGAAATGAGTTCAATCACCTCGTAGTTGTAACTGAACGCACTAATTCAAACACTATCCTCGTAAAATCGGCACGGCCTCGTATTTATATATATTAATCGATAGGCAAGCTTTTGCAGCTAATCATATTTTAATTCAAGGGAAAATAACAGTGAAGACAACAACAGTATTACTTATCACCAACCTCTAAGGATCTAGTCGTTAGAACCTAAAATTTTAGACCTCCAAAATTCAAATCCAAATACAGATATATGACATATAACTATTAACCAACCTCCATCAGGCCAGCCAGCGAGCCAGCCACCAACAAATACGTATGTGAATATAGACCTCAACTTCTCTCACACCTCGCTCAAGTCCTATGGGGTTCCCCAAACTTTGGACGGCTTCCAACATCCTCCCCGCCACCCGCCAACCCAGCAAGAACGATGATGGCCGACGCCCAGGACTAAGTCGGATCAAAATCTAGTTGTAATATAAAACATGTAACTGAAGACCAGGCAACCAGAAAATAGAAAGTGAGTAACAAAAATACAAAGAGTTGGGCATTTTGGAGACCGAACTCCATGGAGGCCTTTATTTTGAAATTTTCAAAATTCCATATTTTTAGTTTAGAAAAACACACATATACAAGGATGGAATGTGTATGTGTGAAAAATTTAAGGATGAAATCCGTTGAATTGTGAGCTGCACAAAAAAAATCATGGACTTTGAGGATGAACAGTACATATGCTAAAAAGCAATAAATTTGTCTTTTTTGTGTAGCTCTTATTTTAACATATTTCAACCTGAAAATTTGCACACATACATTATGTATCTAGGTATGTGCGCATTTTCTCAGCATATTTTGAAACTATAAAGTTTGAGTTTTGAAGTTTTCAAATTAAGGCCTCCATGGAGCTCAGTCTCTGGTTGGCATTTTCGAAATACAAATCATTAGGCTGTACAGGAGTTATATATGGAACTAATAACAGCACAGAAAGAAAAGATAGATACCAAGTATTAACAAAATTTATTTCACACCGACCTGTGCACTGTGAGAGTGCAGGGACTGACATTTCTGCAGGAGTTGCTGGCTGCCGGACAGTATACACATAAAAACATTTGGTTTAACAATTTCTGTTGCAACCGGATCAAAATCATCCTTGTTTTGTCAAGTTTATATGGCTAAAGCGGTAGGCGAGTAACCCTGATGGTGTATCAGCAATGTAAACAGAAGGGTGGCTACTTTCTGTGATCAGCTCGCTCTACATATAACTTCCTTGTCTTCCCTCATACTGTCGGTGATGAGTGAGAAGGATCAACTGAAGCACGGTCCACAGAAATATCTGCAATTTCAGAGACAAAAAAATAGCAGATAAGGGAATTGATCTAGGACCAAATTTCAGGCATAAAAATTAGCAGGTGTGAGCAACAAACAAGAACTAGCTCATTCTTAATTCTGAAAGTAATACTGGAGATCCAAATTAACTGAATTAGTAAGGAACAGATTTTCTGGTTAATTTTGTTAGGAAGTATGCAACTTGTATTTCCGGTGCCATAGGCCAGTATGTAAAAATCCACGGTTCACGGGCCGCCTGGGAGACCTTCACGAGCAGGCGCCAGCGATGAGACGGAACAAGCCAGCAGTCGTAGGACAGGCAGAGCAAGGCGGCGGACGACAGAGCAAGCTGGCATGGGGCGGCAACCTCCTGGATCGGGTGGCAGCAGCCTCCTGGCAGCAGGACGGAAACGGTGGGCAGAGGGAAGGCCAGAAGGGCCAGCAGCCGGCGTGTGGAGATGGGGCTGATTCCTGAAGGATATAGGTGATGTGGCAGAAGTAATGGCGGAAGCTTGCAGGGCTAGCAGCAGCAACAACAACAACAACAACAACAACGAGAAAGAGATGGTGACGGCGAGAGAAGAAATCAGCGGCTGCGGAAAAATAGAGGATGGCGGCAGCGCGACAGGATCTTAGCACGAGTTGCACGTGTGGAAAAATACCTAGGCATTAATATCATGTTTGGAAATATAGAACTTGCATTTCCAAGTGGGCATAGACCAGTATATATATATGCAAAACCCTTTATAGAATGGGGGAAATACAAATGGACACATGGCTCTAATATACCATGTCATAAGAACATGCAGGTGTGAAAGAAGACATAAACTCTAATATACCATGTTATAAGAAATATTCAATTTGTATTTTCAGGTGGGCTTAGGCCAATATAGAAAACCCTTTTATAGAATGGAGAAATTACAAAGGGATAGACAGATAAATATATATAACTCTAACCGATTTCATCAGGAACAAAACTTGAACTATTATTATATAATTATATAGCAGACAGGAGACAAGGATAGAAACATCACCACCTTTCGGTGTTACCATTTTTCAATGTAGTATGGCGTTACCAATTTAATGTAGTTATGCCACAGTGAGAAACCGTAAGTCTGCTACCAAAAAGGAAAAGGGGAAATTAAAGTTTCATAAGATGAGAATGTACCATCGTCAAGGCTTATTTTCGCAGATGTGGTTACCGACCTTCTAGTCTTAAACCTTGAGCTGATGATAAAACACAGTTCGGAAAATCAAATAGAAATAAATGAACTGAACTGATCAAATTGCTTTAGAAATAGCGTACCAGTAGGAAAATGTTTGATGTATTGGATCAACTCCCTCAGGCCCAAGCTGAGAAATAAATGGGATTATTAGTTCCAGACGCTAATAGCAAAATGTTTCAATTTAAATCAATATGCAGTATTCATAGATTTACTATGCTAAGCATGTAAAACGATACACAATGCAGATTCTGCAAGTATCCTGCACATTCTTCAAACAACTCTGGGGTAAATAAGAACAACCCGGCTCAGCTACTAAATCTATCATTTATTATTAGGAAATTTTGGAAGTTCTATCAATAATTACCTCTATTCTCCATGCATCAGCCTTCAGACTAACATCAACAGCCTGGCGTTCTTCAGATATCTGCATGAATGAAAAGAACAAACCAACAATCAGACTATGGCAATGTTCAAAAATAACTTTAGAATTAGTTTACGAACCCAAAACTCAAAGTGGAATAGATCATGTGATGAGTTCAGGTGACACCCCAGGCCCTAGTATATATCACGAGAATCACAACGTCAGATATGTGCCTTGAGAAAGTGTGCATAAAAACTGTTCCCATAAAAATAAATAAGGGTGGATAGAGTAATAATATAATGTAAATTTCCTCACCAAGAACAAGACAGCAATAAGCAACATTTGAATAAATAACAAATGTGCAGTTTGAAATACCAAAAAAAAGGTTTACCCCAAATGTAGCAGATGACATGGCTCCCTAGCCTTAGCAGCAATAAGCAACATTTAAATAAATAAACAAGATGCAAGTTATCTTCAAATTTTACCTTGTAGCTTCCACACTTTACGAAGCAAAAGGGGCAAGAAAAATCTTCAGTGACTGGTAAGAAGGGATCAATATAAGAATCATGAACTGAACAAAAATATTTAACTTCAGCAACAAACATTATGCAGTGATGCAAAACTGCACATAGGCAACCGCAAAGCATTTAACACAAGATCATTGCGATGATAAACATTCAAAACATGAGGGCACATAAAAAACCATTAATATCACCCCCCCCCCCCCTCTTTAGCCCTAGGATCATATTCAAAACCATTAACAGCATAAATTCTCCACTATGTTACTTCCTTTTGTATTGATACCCTAATATTCCTTTAATGAATATTTCCCCACATTTTTTACCTTGCTAGGACACCATAACTAATTGGACAAAGTAATTAATAAGATTACTTACCACCATAAAACATCAGAAGCTTTCAACCAATAACATGTTTACCACAGAAGCTTAGCAAAATTTAATTTACGATTGCATACATATTGATATTATTATTATTAACAATCAAACATATCTAGTTAGTTACACTAGGAGAAAATGGGGAGCACCTAGGGAAAATATCAGTATATGATGCTAACAAATGTCGATGAAAATGAAAATGTGCTAGCCAAATGTTGTGTAAGAAAGAACCTTCAGTCTTTTGCATAGTATTGTTGTAATACTTGTAGTTGAAATGCACATTGCCAGCTCTTAATCTGCAGAAATGTAAACAAATAAAAATTTGTTTGTAAAGCTGAAACTTAGAGCAATGTGTCATGATAAACCCTAGTGAAACACTAGATCGGCCAGACTTAGTTCTAAACTGACTATCCTGACCATAAAAAGCCTGGCTCACAAGCCAGATAAACCTGCCTCGCTAGCCAAAACCCCAAGTCCAAATACTAAGCATTAACATAATTTCTTTCATGCTGAGATATTTTTACCTGCCCTTTTACACATCCACATCCATGACAATTTAAAAAGGTACAGCTTCCATCCAATAACTCACATCCATTACAATTGCGCCGTAATCGTATTAATAAAACCCGTATAGTTTTTATCCTGCCATTATTACGTGATGGACAAATGGAAGAACAAACTAGCAACATGATCAGCACAAGTACATTTACCTACACGAGGACTTGATCCCCAAGCAACACAATGATAGAACTAGTATTATGAAAATTCAAGCAATAGAATTTTAACATGCTCGCACTTAACCTCCTAAACCGAGAAATTCATGCTAGTCGTTGGTTAATCATGGGCACTGCTGGCAGACTACATAAAACATGCATAAGAGCATAACATTTATTAGTGGTAGAGAGATTTAATGTTCGTTACTTCCAAATATTATTATTCATTTTTGTGTAATGCAAAACATGTCATTCATACATAGACATACCTCATATATGCTTCCTTTTATTGGTTTGTTGGTTATGATCACAGAGTTGAATATCCGTGGATATTTTTTTAAGCAGTAGAAACATACTAAATTCCTCAAGTAATTAAATTGTGAAGCATACACTTTCGTGGTCAGGTTTCGTACGTAAACATGCATGCATATTTGGTATGTTACCAAGGACACATTTTTCACATCTCTCTTAATATAATATTCAATATATTCCTGCTATCAAGTGCTTGCCAATTGTGATTAGCTCTCATTGGGGAGCTAAACGTAATGTTAACCATTGGATGACAAATTAGTAAAACTGATATAGATTTCGAACCAGCGTCGAAAGGTTCTACCTAGTAGAGCATCTCTCCAATACTCTCCCATTTCCGAATGTATTTGTATTTCTAGGTCATCAACATGACCAACCAAATACCCCTGAATTTTATATAATGCAAAAAAACATTAGAAACTTCTTTCAATACGAGTTCATGTAGATTACAAATTGGAACTATTTCTACTTCATTGCTAAGGGAGGTGTCACTGGATTAAATGCTCCAGAGGCAGTACGTAAATCTGTTGGTATCCTTTTTCTTGAGCCGGCCAAAGACAACAATGCTTCTTGGTAATTATTGGTATGTTTTATATATTTTCTCTATTTAAATATGTCTGCCTGTTGATTGTATGGGTTATTCGATTGAGGATCACATGAAAATATTAATGTGCATTGTCTGACTATTAGTCCAGTATGGTTTTGCATCAAAACAATATACTTAAGAGTTCGCCCCACCTTGAATTTTTTTTCCTCTGCACTGAACATGTGCATGTTTCACTCGCTGTTAGGCATCATGTGTTAGTAAAATCCAGGGAAAAATAGAATTATTTTTCTTCCCCATTACCTTTACATTGCAAGAGTTCAATTAGGTATTTCTCAGTATAGTAGAACTTCGATGAGAGAAGTGTCTCAATTTTGTTTGTGAAATTGTACACAGTGAAGAGAGTTTAATCGAAAACATCCGGTCTGAGAATGTTTTGCGTGTCGGCCACTAAATGTGTTGCCAAATTTTCTGTTTTTATCACCTGCCTATGTGGCTTTACGTTTCATCGATCCTTCAGTTCATTCACAACGCCACCACCAGTTATCTAATGTCATGAGCAGCGTATACTACTGGTTTCTTCCAGGAAGGACAGACAGTGTATCCTCCAGCTTGGTTCACCCAGATGAACTTTCTGTTGTCCATGAAGTATGCTCAACTTAATATGTAGTAATGGATATGTGTGTTGCACATGTGTGATTACTAGTTGGATGGAAATGTGTTGTGTTTAGAACATTATTACTCCCTCCGATCTATATCAATTGTTGCTACAATTAATATGGATCGGAGGGAGTTATTACATTTTGCCTTCGTAGAGATATGCTTTGCGCGTGTGGAACTACAGATGTCTCTGTTATATATGTCCTTGGACCAATGGCTATTTCTTTCTTCAATTATATTTTAGGAAAGAACACTAAAAATACTACTGATCTAGTAACATATCAACACGACAAACCAAAATATGTTTTTATGTTAGCAGCCAAAGTTAAAAGATCGACTCCGCGTATTCTAAACTAACACTTAACAAGGAATTAGCTTCCTTTTAATAAAAATGGGAGCTGGGGAGATCCTCCCTTTCATCTAAAAAACACTTAACAAGGAAGCCCCGTGCTAAGCGTCATCTAGCTAATCCTGGGAAGGGATCAGCCGGGTCGGGAGCCATCAGATTTTTTCATGACTAGGTCGTCCCTCTTCCCTCGCCCTTTCGCAGCATCTGTCTCTCCAATGTACCTCGTCTCCCCTTGCCTTGGCCTTGCTCTGCCGTGAATTAAAAGATATGCTCACCACCGAAGAAGCGAACCGCGTGCAGCAACGCAATATCTGCAGGAAATCCCATGCTGCAAGGCAGCATGCTCGTTTCACCAATCGTGGCTCATAGTTACGCCACTACCCGAGCTCCGCACTCCGCAACAGCCGCACCGACTCATAGCACAGCACGGCGGCAGTCTGTGCCCCCCTCTAGCAGTGTGATGATGACACATGGGGCACAGGTGGGTTGCCCCGCATGCAGCACCGAGCACCACCCCTTTGCAGCACCCCAAATCACAACACCAGGCCGTCAGCAGCAGCACTGCCAGTGTTAGTAAGTGTCTGTCTGCCACTTGCAGCAACAGTGTCCGCCGTGTTGGAGCCTCAGGCTTCAATATTGCAGCACCCGACCCGCAACACCAGGCTGTCAGCAGCAGCTATTCAAGATGACAATGGGGCCCTGGAACCGCGTCCCCGCGGGTTTTTGCCCTATCAGGGGACGGGGATGGGAGATTTTCTATCCTCGCAGGGCTGCTGGTGGGTACATTATAAACCCCGGCATGTTCCACGGGTTTAAACCCGTTTCAGTACTACCCGAACCCGAAACCCGACAATACCTGTGAAAATAAAAAAATAGCGTGCACTGATCCATCCTGACTCAAGCGGCCCAAAGCAACAGCGCCCGAGTGGCTTAGCCCCCAGCGTTGAGGCCACGGAGTAATATGCTGCTTTTTGCTGATGTAATATGCTGATTTTTGCTGCTGAAATGTACTATGTTTGTTGCTTAAATATGCTGATTTTTTCTGTCATAATATGCTCTTGTTTTTCTTTCAAATGCTTATGTTTTCCTTGATTGCTCGTGGGCACGGGTTCCCCGTGGGCTTAGAAAACCCAACGGGTTTAAGGGACAGGCAAAAAACTAGCCGCGTGCATGGTGACGGGGACAGGCTTGCAATTTTCTCGTGGGGATGGGTTTGGGCAAGAAAAACCCGGTGGGTTTCGTCCCCGTTGCCATCTTGAGCAGCAATGCCATCATTCGTACCAGTTCGTCTACCGCTTGTAGCAGGAGAGCTCAGATTGCAGCAGTGTCCGCTATGTTGGAGCATCTGTCTCTAGTTTTGCAGCACCGACGGTAGACCTTGCGTCCATTGCCAACAGACTTGCAGGAGCAGCGACATACTCTTACAACAGTGGAGTGGTAAGCTTTCAGCAGCGGCAACAGACCAGTGGTCTTGCTTGCGTGCAGTGGCGACAGTGCTTGCAGCGACAGCGTGCGACAGTGCTCACAGCATTGCTTGCAGTCAAACAGCTGCGGAGACAGCAGGATCGCAGCATTGTGGAGCCAGAGCTTTTCTATCAATGAATACCTTCAAACTAAACTACCTAAGAAAGAGAACCAAGCGGTGCTCGGTTGCCTAGAGCGCAAGTCTGCACGCTCACCCAGCAACATTTGAGGCGCAGGCTTTGCAGGGTGGCTCATTTCTTCAAAAAAATAAAAGGCCCCAAGTGCTAGTGGCGATGGGTCAAGCTTATGTTCGAGAAAAACTACCTACAGAAGGCATCCGATTATTATGTTTAGCTAGATATGTACTAGTGTTACCTTATTATATGAGGTAATGACGGAGTTGGGACATCACTGTATGAGTAACTACTATATGGATTTTCACGGATGTCTCTTGCACCAGCCTTTTGAGCAGATATGCCAACTTGTAGTTTATATGAACCCTGAAACAAAATCAACAAACTTAGACAAGCTGCTGGAGAAACTGATAGGCAGTTTCCAACATAATCCATTGCCACACTAGATAACAACACTTATTAGTCCCTTAAATATAGAAATGAGAGTAGATCAATAAATAAAGGTAGGAGATCGCTCAAAAAAAGGTACAAGGATATCCTTACCGTAGCATCAACCTTGTGAGAGCAAAATGTCAAGCAATTGTCTTGCTCAAGAAATTTATTCTGCATGCATAACAGAAGGAAATATAAGTAAGGTCAACATACAGTTGAAGCAACTAATTTCCACTACACCCCAGTAATCTCTCTCTTCATATTGTGAAATCAGAGGAACAACTGATGAAAAGCAGATTCGCAGAATCACTTAAGCTTACATACACTACAGATTCCATCCTTTACTGATAATATTAATCCTGTAACATGTTCTCTTACCAAAGATGCAAAGTGCACTACTTCTGATGTGGCAATTCACTGCCAGAACTTTTGGAAGGTGATTTCTAACTAAAGACAAGCACTACAATATTCTTGAAAACTAAAAGTACATGACACGTAAATCATCCAAATACAGGTGGCTAAGCTAATTTATTCAGTCTGAAACTTCAGGTGCTGCAAAGGATTGTGCTTCATCCATGTTGGAATTCTGCCCACAGGATCGATCACATCAAAATACACACGCACAAAAACTTTTAGCCAAGAGCCTGTATTGTGCCCTTCTTTTTCCCTTAATTTCTTTTCTCTTTTCACCCCTTCAATACAAATCTCACAGCGTTGCTCTGGCTGTGTATATATCTATATTATATATATACATGGGGAAAGTAGTGGCTGCCTAACCTAGTACAGCTAGCCTAGTACTACACGACTATGACTCCAACTTGTACTACCACGTATACATCCTAGCTGACTAGTGATTTCCTAACGTGACATGGACTAACCTAAACCTACTACTACTCAAACTCTTGCTTTACTACTACACATGACCATGTATTCCTAATACATGGAAACTAACTTAACTAAAACTTAGACACCAATCAGACTTGACACTAATCAAGATTCTACTAACAATCCATCCTATGGTTAACAACTATAGAAAAGTTATGGTACATAAATTAAGAACATTCAAGCTTAATACTATGGAGAAGTTCAATTAAAGTACCTCTAAGAAGCTTGGTCTCATTTCAACCATAGAAATTAACTTCACGGTATGTCCCAAATTTAAAGTCGTCGCATGATTCTCCAATGACAAAGGAAGTAAATTAATTGATAAATTACCCCAGAAACATTTCCCTTGAAGTTCTGTCAAAATGAATTAGTAAATAGTTGCACTCAACAATCCTACAAATCATTACTGTGTTCTTAGATTAAAAATGTTGGTCTTGACAATTATTTTTAGAAGGAAAATGTGTTATGGCTAGAAGTGGTACGTGTGATAATAAGGGTCCACCCCAAGCAGAAGAAAATAATCCAAATTAGTAATGCAGAGAGCTTAGTATCACCCCCTGTAAAAATCTAACCAAACAATGTTTTAGATATTTTATTCATTGGATCTCCTACATAAAGGCAGCCATACACATAGCCAATACTTTGCTCACCACCACTATGTTCACTAGTTATCCATGTATTAAAGGAATCTTTGTGAATTATTAGTGTTGGTTTAGGAGTATAACTGTGATTCTAATCATTCTTTGAAAACAGAAAACTGTAACACTAATCTTTACGCAACAGAAGGTTTGGCATACTGTTGCCAGCTGTTTACCACCTGGAGATAGGTCGCTGCAAGGGTTCATGGTTTGGCCCAAAATACAGACGTCAACTATATTCAAATATACTGTGAGATAGTCGTAGTTTGGCCATTGGTCTTGATGTCATTCAAGAATTGGGAGTTTGGGAGAACAGTTGTATCTTCAACCACATGAATAAGCAATGTAAGTTGCCAGCTAGCGAGTAGCTCAATCCAGTAAACACATGTGTTGTGTAGCTAAATATATTAAGTACTAGTTTCTAAGTCTTACAGAGAACTGCACCTTGCGCTTGTTCTAGAAACTATTTAGTATCTTTCAAAAAATAAAACCAGAAGCTTACTTTGGAGAGCAGATCATTCCGAATGGCACCTAGTGCAGTTGTTTTCACTGATATCTTCTCCAACTTGTCCTGCTGAAACTAAAGGGAATTAAAATGTGATGGCTGTGGAGAACTGTAGAACACACGAAATCACATATGATGCACATCATACCACGGCTGATAAGGATAATGTTAAGGTTGGAAACTCTGGAGGATGCTAAATTCTCGATGTCTGGAATTACGAATGTAGCTTTGGTGTGATCTTTACTACCAAATCCACCAAAAGATGTGAGAAAATAGGCCCGACTGAATCGATATATGGGAGGGTGCTGTGCATAACATTTTGTTAATAATAAGAGATAATTTGGTACAAAATATCGATTGAAACTAAGAAAAGGTAGACTTACCTCTTCAAGTGAAATGTTACTAGTAGGTGTTGCTAACAGAACATAAAGAGGGAAGATATTCTGGTCTCGACATGCAGTAGATATAGTTAGTTGAATCCTACATCATAAGCACAAACACTGGTTAGCATTTGCATGATGTAACACATAAGATTAAATTTCGATAGTGGTTAGTACTTGTAGTATCACAGAGATTACACATGAAAGAACTTAATTTCTTGGGCCTTGTTTAGCCCAGCTACCATTTTGGTGTATGTAGGGTTGCAACCAAGCTACCCTTTTTTGGTCCTAGTTTAGCCACACTACCATTTTGGTGTATGTAGGGGCTGAACCATCTAGCTCTCTGTCCAATATTGCTAACTAAAAGTAATTTCCATACAATATCAATATAGTGATTATTCCTTGTTGTGTTGTTTCCTACATTGCCGCAACGAGAAAAAATAATACTCGACTTTGTGTACAAGATTTTATAACATGTGTACATTTTGACGTACAGCTTGTATCGCATCTAATAAGCTCACTGTGTTGTACATGTTTCCATAATCTATAAATGTATGATACTTGATAGAATGGAACAACAAATACCAGTTACATGTTTAATTGGCTAGAATATTAATATGGTCACAATCTTGCAATAGAAGTGGGATATAGTCATATGCTATCAATTAGCTCACGATTATCGCAAATGCATCGATTTGAAAATATCTCTGTACGTGAGGATGTCAGGCTGGGGCATATCAGCGACATATCAGATGATATTTTCCACCTTAGTTAACTTTTCGCGGATATTAATTAATGCTTCCATGTGTACGGCAATGCACCAAATACGGGTAATACAAAAATCTGGTGGAGTTTAACATTCTGAAATCCTTGCATCCCTATATATGCTACTTTTCACTAACTTAATTGTGATTGTTTACTCTACATTTTATGATCATGTTTGTGTGAAATGTTATATAGCCAACCTAGGCATGTCATTATGAAGGGCAATAATCAATCAAATTGATTACCAAATGACTAGACAAGCACTAACATTAATGATGAAGTGCATCACATTCTTCAAATTATTGGGCAGACTCAGTTATGATTAGACCAATTCTACGGTTTGATCATGCGCATTTACAAGTTTATTCAATCCTTATGGCGGTAACCTTATGTACATCACTATGTGGTTCCAACAGAGCTAAATGGACCAGCAAACTGCATACCCCCTTCGTTACAAAATACATTGGCTATTAGGTTCCATCAGGGCAAGCCTTGACCAATAACTGCTCAATTAATATATATTTTTTCGAATAAAATTGATGTCATTGGATTCATATTCCAAAGTACTGGTTTTTTTGTGGTTATGGTTTTTTCTGATAAAAAAGTAAAATTCGCTACGCATTTTGGAATGGAGGGAGTAATAGTGAAGCCTCTGCTATGCCGGAAAAAGGAAATCTGAAATTGAACAGTTAATCGTTTGATATTTGGATCTGAATCAGAACAATATTGTATTAAGTTTACACATGTCCTAAAATAGATTGTAGTCAAAGCTTGTACTATACCTCTTTTTTCGTCTTGCTTCTATCATGTAATCAAGGCATCTTTGTAGGAAAATGGGCTGCAAAAGTCAGTGAGACATCATTGTTATGTGATCACTTACATGGTGAAGGCTGTGAGTGAATAAGCACATGCAATCTGTGTCGAATGAGGCAAGAATTTTAAAAAGAAACTTACATTTTTAGCGGCTCGATGTTGAATAATATTGTACCACTGAATTGGTTTGCAGTACAACTTGAGGCTTTCTTCAGAAGCAAGCTTCTCATCTGAAGACAATTGAGGGCACATCTGGTCTGCGGACGAGATTAGTGAAATCCGCACCTGACTCCCTGTACATAATTTGCAACAGCGTCAAATAAAGAAGATACAAGTAATCTCTTTTCACTATTAATAACAAGAAAAACATTTGCCATATTTACATGGTTGCATATCTTAAAAGCAGCTAAATAGACATAGATCAACTCAATTAGTTTCTAGAATCAGGATGCGACCAAACAGCGCAAATTAGATTTGAAGTGGGGGGGTTCATTAATTCATGAAAAGTCAGAACTTGCCATATACTAGAATCTAGATGTGCAACCATTAATTTATCCATGGAGATTATCAACCAGTGATGAATCAATTAGACAATTGCCATTTTATTAATTTCCAGATGCAAACAAGACTAGCAACATATACTTGAACTAAGCAACCATTAATTTTTGGAACTACTTACTGTCATAAGGTGCCTTAACTATCTACCCCAACAAAATACACCCCCCCCCCCCCCCCCATCAGGTATCATGATGCGACTGGAGTTCTAACATCTTATGTATCTTGTCCCCAAGGTTGCTATCATAGTTGCAACCCTTTATTCCGCTTACCACATGACCCCTAAGTGTACTGGTGAAATGAGCAGGTGGTACTGCCCATCCTGCCCTCCTCACGAGCACACACCAGATAGGATGAGCCCGCCGTGCCCAAAGGTATAACTTTGCACTTGCTCGCCCTAGTTTTCAATCTCATGAATTATCATTACACAATCTCAAAGGTCACTTGGATAGTTAAGTAGAAAAGGAGGTATTCTGTGGGGGCTGCTTTCTGGTCTTAAGCTAGCTAGGGAAGTCCCCGGTCATCCATGAATTGAAAGGCTGTCAGCCACTACGCTTCAGGTTGTGGGCATAGATTAAAATCACGGGAGAAACAATTTCTCGGCGGCCTCTCCCAGCAGCTATAGCGGCGCCATAGCGGGCAATCGCGGCAAATAGCGGAAAATTTTCTGGTGGGAGAGATGATTTCTGGAGGGTTTTGCTGATTTTTGAGCCATTTAGAGGGATATGTGGAGGTTTTCGCGGCAGCAGCCATAGCGTAGCGGCGAAGCTCCCGGGCAGCTATAGCGCAGCTATCGCGGCCATTTCGCGGGCTATTTGAATCTATGGTTGTGGGCCATGCCGGTGAGGCAGCGCTTGTGAACACAGCTAGCCACCCAGGGGACGAGCACAGGCAGGGCAGGTATTATTAGAGGCTGTTTGGACTGGAGCCGACAGCAGCTCAACCAAAAAACTGGTTGTTGACCGCGGGCGTGGGTGCATCTTTGGATGACGGCCAATAATTTGGCTCACCCAAATTATGGGGTGTTGGCAACACAAATGTGTAAAACCCCTACAAAATCGAGCATTAAACTGTTCTTATATGAGTACCCCGCTGTTCTTGTATGTTTCACATGAGTTTTGTGTAGTATATACCACATTCATGAAAATACTATCTCTGCTATTAAAGCAGAACCAGACGCCGTTTTCATTGGACCTCCTCCCCCTCCTCTCGTTCGATTCCCATGCAGAAAAAGGTTGAGGAGGAAAACCCCACTCTCCGAACCGCGAAAAACTAGGAGAGGACAAACTCTGACGGCACGACGACCTCCACTTATGCCATGACCTGCCATTCCCATCTCCCATCTCCTGATCTCTCCCTCCCGCCTCCTGCCTCCCAACCCCGAACCACCCCAGGACCCTCCCTCTCCATGGCTCCTATACCTACTACCTCCACTACCACCGCCCCGATCTGTGGAACAGCCGCGCCTGCTCTGCGTATCCATCTGTGCCTCGCCGTCCAGAGAAGCCAAAAAAGGGGAACCACTGCCACACCTCTGAGGCTGTGACTCCCTCCCTGCGAAGATGGCACCCTTCCTTCGCCAGACAAGAATCACCGCCATGTGCGGCCTGAAGTCTATGATGATGGGTGCATCCAGGGCCTGGGTGCATCACGCGGTAGGGAGCCGCACCATGGCGCCGAGAACTGCATCAGCACCCTTCCTCCGCGCTCCATCTTTTTACGGCTCGATTCTGGACGCGCCGTCTGCGCCCAGAATCTGGCGCCGCTCCGGATCGATCCACAAACAAACAAGATGAGGAATTGCGGCGGATCGACGAATCGAGAGAAGCGCCCAAGATCTTACCTTCAAGCCAAAGGCTGTGGGAGTTGGTGTTGGTGTTGCCGAATCCGGGGGAACGGCGGCGGCCGGCCACGCGCGTACGTGAGCGGCAGGGGCGGCCGGGACTGAGGCGTCGGCGGCCGGGACTAGGGCAGACGGCGGCGACCTCTCGACGCTGGATCTGAAGAGGGCTATACGCTGCTCTTTTTCTTTTTCTTTTTTTGTACCTTTTTGAGGGAACGTTTTCTATTTGTACTTTATTAAAACGTGAAAATGGACTAAAGTTCAAAAAAAAAACGTGAAAATGGACTACGGTAGTGTTTAAGGGTTTTGCCGGGTTTCTTTAATAAAAAACGATACCGGGTCCTTTTCTTCGTCTAGCGTCTCCATGGGCCGTAGTCCATTTTCTTTTCTTTTTGAGCGGGTGGAGGGAAAATTGTTGATGCGAGGCATGAAATAAATCATCTTTGCCCCAAAAAAAACTGAAAGAATCATCTAAAAAAGGCATGAAAGAAATGAATTCAATCGTGGAAAAAAATAAACTCACCCATAAATAAAAGAAATGAATCTGTTCTCATCTCAAAAAGATAATGAACTTTATCTGCAACCCCTCCAATCCCCAATTCATCTCCAACACGAACCCTCGCTGTAGCAATCATATTGCATGACCAAAGGTACACTACACTTCTTCCTCGAGAAAAAGAACCTAGACACTCCGCTGGCGCATCGCAACTCTATGTCGTCCCAGTAACATTGACTTGTCGGTTTGTAGTGTTTCTTCTTAGAATGTCGGTTTGCAGTTTGTGGATGGTTACCAGTTGTAAATTCGAGATCAAAGCCTTCCAACCTCAGCGGAAAAGTATGAACTCGCCCATAAAACTGAATTCACTCAAGTTTTGGCAAAAAAAACTGATGCTCCAAAAACAGTCTTTTTGGAGCATCCATTTTGGCTTTTTGCCGAGACCTCACAAATATCTGCCAAATATCATTCCATTGCAAAATTTTGCACCCATGTGAAACACAAATCAATGTTTGTTGCCAAAAAATATATTTTTGATTCTTATTTTATTTTTTTGGATTTTACAGTAGCAAAGGGTGTGTGTGTGTGAGCTCAAGCTCACAAACTCCATATCCAACGTTGTGCTCTTTTCCTCCACCCGGCTCATCATTATTTGTATAGCATTTGTGTTATCTGATGAGCCTAATGGCGTGTGTCTAACAATTTTAACACAAGTTCATATTATTCGAAATTCTTTTGTTGATGGCCCTAATGAAATCAATTCATTAGTGCATGCTCATCAAAAACCGCTAGGGTTTTCTTTCATGTTTGACATGATTCTTTGTTTTGCAGTATTTAGTGCAATTGCCAAAACAACATGCTTCTTATTTCACACGATGCGCTACTCGACACATAGCACAATGACGCCTAATTCCATGCATGCTTTGCACTAAATCTTTGGTCCTTCTTAATCTAGCACTTCACCAGTTTTTGGTTTCCCTTAAATCCACCGGTGACAACAATTATGCTTGTCGTTTCTATTACTTTCTTGTTTTTTTACGAGCTCAAGGACGAGAAGATGATGGTGACCACTGCTTTGCTCCTGCTCCTGCTCATAAGCAAGCTAACCAAGCTAGCACGCGAGCTGCTCGTGTGCTAACTTGGCTGGTGCGCTGCTGGCCTGCAAGATGCAGCACGGCCAGCGGCACACGAGATGCAGCCCAACCAGCTGCTTGCCGACGTGTCGATGCCACCTTTCCCCGGATCCCTATATGAGCTCGAGCTCCTCGATGGAGTCGGTGACGGCGACGGTGCTCCTCTCGACGACGTGGACAACGACGACGTGAATTCGACCGAGCCAGGCATAGCTATCCGTGGGAAGACAAGTGGTTGTCGTCGCCGTCCAGTCGGGCATGAGGTGCGGGAGGTCTTCTAGACCATCTTCTAGTCAGGAGCGGCGGGGGCGTTTTCACAACGGGCGCGTCACAGGAGATGACCTGCTTCCCTCCCATGCACATAGGATGTTTGTTGCAATGCCAACGAGAGAGAGGGGGAGAAGAAGAAGGTTGATGTGGGCCCCACCCGTCATAACGGTCAACAGAACGGTTAAAATAAACAGTGTTGACTTTTCTACCACATCAGCTCTGATGGGTAGGGCCCACTTATCATAAACATGGTTAGATCATCTAAAACGGTCATCAATCATTTTTGGTAGTTTTTAGTCACACGATTAGAAAAAAAATGGTAGTTTTTGGTCAAGAATTTGAAAGTTGTAGTTAAGTGGAACGACAACCGCAAGTGTGGTAGTTTTTTGTCAAATAGTCCCCCATCTCCCCTGGTTTATGGATGTCGCCCGTTTGTCTTTTTTATGAACATCAAACGCTCCCAAGCCAAAAAGTGACCCTTGCGGGAGCCCCCACAGGTGGTAGCTGGTAACCGTTAGTTTGTTTTTTGAGGGGACGGTAACCATTAGGTAGTTGCTCTGCTCCCCATTATTTTGCATATATTTCAGGCCGGGCTGGGGTTTGGATATATTTTTTCCAGGTTTCTACTGCCCAGCCTAAAACATCCCGGCCCAGGAAAGGATTATTAAGCCTAAGCTAGATTCCATTTTCTTTCTCGGCTGAGAGACATTTCGGCCCAACTTGTTCTGCCATTGACGTAGCCAAACCGTTTCCTTTTTTCCGCGGGCCCAATGGTCAGTGTCTACCAGCGATGAATCCTTTCCCCCAATCCCCAAACCATCATGGCGAGCCGCACCGGCGCCCAGCCACGCTGGACCCATGGTCGTCGCCGGTTTCAAGCGAGGCGAGGGAGGCGCCTGGCCAGGTCGACTCCAAGCACGCCCTCGGCGAGGCTCCCGCGCCAGCCCTTGAGGTGCGACGCCGCGGTGCTCCCCGAAATCGGTTCCTGGGTGGTTTCAGTTCTAAACCTGTTTCGATCCAAGAATTTTTAGCAAAAACATTAGTGCTAATTTTGTGGGAGGCTCTGATTTTCCCGGCGCCTAGCAGAACCGTAGTCTGATCTCATCTGATTTTTGTGGCGTCCACATCCACTTCCACGCCACGGCAACAGGACAAATCAGAGCTCCGTTGCTTTGCTCTTTGGGTCTGTCTAGGTTTCAAACTGAGACTTCACGAAGTATAAGTCAGGTGACATCATCCAACAATAGCCCAGCCCATTTTAGTTTCTTATTAAGTCTGCCACTTTTCTACTGTTGTTGGGTCGGCCCTGTTATTGTAGCTTAATGCCTTCATTTTCTCGGTTGCTGTGTGCTTTTGGGCTAGAGATTTTTTGACTCTATCAAGAGTTTTTGGATATGCTGCTCGTTATGGCACACTGGCCGGGCCAGTAGTAACTTTTTTCTGTTTGTTTACAGCAATGTTTTAAATAGCATGCCATGGAAAATAGCGGCGAGCCTCCAAATCAGCTATAGCGGGCTATATCGGGCTATTTATGAAGACGACCATTTAGCGGCACCCTGCTGAAAAAGCTATAGCGGCCTATAGCAGAGCTATAGCCGGCTATTTAAAACTATGGTTTACAGGGAGGCCAGTAGTAACCTTAGCCGTTTGCATGATTTTCCTACCATCCAGCTTTGTGTTGTTTTTCATTTGGTTTTCCTTTTGTTTGTTAAATGTTTATTTCCTTTGAAAAATCGGTTATTGGTTCACTGTAAAAAAGAAATGAAAGCTTTGTTTACATTTATAATAATATTTTGGAAAATTTGCTTGTTTATTTTAAAAATTATTCATCATCTATTGAAACAAATATTCTTAAAAAACATCATGTATATTAAAAAAAATGTTCACTGTGTGTTTACAAAAATAGAAAATAACTAAAAATACAAAAAAAATAAAATAAGCAGAAAAAATAAAACATGATAATAATAATAATAATAATAACACCACAAAAGTTGCACTCTGAAAGACGTAGTTGTAGTCGCGGCGACACTGTGTCTAGTGGATGATATGCAACTGTCCCCCTCCTCACAAAAACATCACTGAGTTGCAGTCATGTTTTTTTTTGCGAAAAATGTTGCAGTCATGTTGAAGATATGAAATTGCAGTCGGAAGCGACACTTGCAGTGGTGTGTTTAATGACAGTCAGGAAAAAAAAAGTTCCACACCGATAGTAGACACGTAATTACGCGTGATTTAATGTAGATGCAATTGTGTGTGATTGATGTATGTGCAAACAGGTGGTAATATGTTTGAAAAAAATAAAAACTAATAAAAAAGGAAAAAAGGGGAAAAGAAAAAAGGAAGATGGGAGCGAAGCAGGGGAACAATCCAGCACGATGCAACACAAAGCAATCACAAAAAGAACAAAAAACAAACAAAAAGGCCTGCTTGAACACCCGCCCAGCCTACAAAAGCAACACACTACGTACACCACAAAAAGGCCCAACGAAAAAGAGAAGAGAAAACGGGCGACACTTGCAGTTGCATGCCTAGTGTCAGGCATGCAACTGTGCCCCCTCTCACCGTCTGATGAAATGCGGATTAGTTGCAGTCGGATGGTTAGATATTAAGTTGGAGTTGGAGGCGACGCTTGCAGTTGTGTACCTAGTGTCAGACATGCAACTGTCCCCTCTCCCGCTACCCTACAACGTAAATAAGGTCAGTTGCAGTCGAATGGTTAGACATGCAATTGCAGTCGAGGGCAACACTTGCAGTTAGTGTTAGACATGTAACTTCCCCCATCTCTCTCGACGTCTTCCGACAAAACAAAAGTTCGGTTGCAGTCGGGGGCGACACTTACAATTGCATGCCTAGTGGCCGACATGCAACTGCCCCCTCTCCCACCGCCAGCTCACGAAACAAAGGTCGGTTGCAGTTGGATGGGTAGACATGCAATTGCAGTCGGATATGATGCTTGCAGTTACGAGCGTAATGTTAAACATGCAACTGCCCCCTCTCTCGTCGTCGTCTGACATAATAAAAAAGTCAGTTGCAGTCGGGTGGGTAGACATGCAGTTGTAGTCGAAGGCGACACTTGCAGTTGCATGCCTAGTGTCAGGCATGCAACTCCACCCTCTTCGACTGCTCACCAAGAAAACAAAAAGGATAGTTACAGTCGGGTGGGTAGACATGCAATTGCAGTCGGGGGCGACACTTGCAGTTGCATGTGTAGCGTCAGACATGCAACTGCCCCCACTCCCACGGCCTACCGACAAAACAAACGTTAGTTACAGTCGTTTGTGGAGACATGAAGTTATAGTCAAGGCGGCACTTTAGTTGCATGCCTAGTGTCAGATAGGCAACTGCCCCCTCTCCCGCCTCTCTTCGACGGAACAAAAGTCAATTGCAGCTAAATCGGTAGACATGCAATTGCAGTTGGTGGTGATGATTGCAGTTGCGTGCCTAGTGTCAGACATGCAACTACCCCTCCTTTCCCGTCGTCCTCCGACATAACAAAAAGGTCAGTTGTGGCCGGTGGGTAGACATGCACTTGTAGTTGCATGCCGAGTCTCAAACATGCAACTACCCCTCCCTCCCGCCCACTAGCAAAAACAATGGTCAATTGCAGTTACCGCTGTGATTTTAAATTCCTCCCATACATAGATGCGATTTTAAATTCCTCCCATACATAGATGCCAACGGCTACCCATGTTCTTGTGGTTGCAACTACTCAAGCAAACTTCACAGACCATCGCCTGACGCATAAAAAAATCAAACAACACGAAGATGAAAAGGACATATTTTATGACAAGACAAAGAAACAATGATTTCTTAACTAGGATATTTAAAAAGCAAATGTATGCATAGATGATATAAAAAAGAAACAATTATTAACAAAAATATGTATAAGTGGACTTTTTTTTGTATAAGTGGATATTTTAACAGGACGTGGTCACAAAAATTGAAATGAACATATCCTGTTGACTAACAAGCAAGTAAATCATGTTGCTGTTAAAAAAGAAACATTTGAAAAACTAGACAGAAAAACAAACATACATGCATACTTCTGGAATGTCTACTTGAAAACTAACAGAAACTCTGCATTGACTAACAACAAATTATGTTGCACTTAAAACAAAGAAACATTTCTACTTGAAATTAGAAACTCTGCTTGAAAATACTAGACCACCCAACCTAATTTTTTTTGGTGGGGGGGGGGGGTGTCTCTACTTGAAACTACTAGAAACTCTCCTTGAAATAAAATCTGTACTTGATCCATACCACTGGAATAAAAAGACAAATATACAGTATAGCAAAAAAAAAACACAAAAGGGAAACACATGGGGATGCTCTCTCTGCTTGAAAAATGTATAGAAAAAAAGGACACAGGTGGAGATATCCTCTGCTAAGAATGGGGAAATGGAAACAAAACTTACTAGTTTCTGTTGATCCAAAATATATTTTGACTACTGGTAAAAAAGAAAATATTTATATGCACTTTGTCCAAACTACTAGAACAAACAAATCCCCCTCGAATGGAAAAAATAAAGTTAACTACTAATCACTACTTAAACAACCCATTGGAACCAACAAACAGAAGAAATCGGAGGAACACAAACTCTCAGAGTATAACAGCTGAAAAAACTAACAAAAGAAATCAGCGGAACGCCTACTCAGCCCAGCGAACAGCCCACCGAGAAAACCTCCTTGTCCCCGACACAAGCAAGCCCGACAAAAAACAAACAAATGGGCTGGACACACGTGTTACACAGGCCAAAACAAGACAACCCACTTCCAGCGCGAATCTTGAAGCAAACAAAGATCCGACGGATGGCGCGTTGACTGAGACTTCACTATATGTCAGTCGACTGAGATTTAGCGAGTCCATTAAAAAATGAAAGCTAAAAAGGACAAAAAACAACTAAAAATTTGACAATAAAAAATAATAACAAAAGAAAGAAAATTGGGGAAAGAAAAGACATGTAAATGATAGATAAAATGAAAAAGGGAGGAAAAAAAGAAAAAGAAAGGACAAACAACGAGACAACAACAGCCTAAAAACACACATTGAGATGCGACCTAAAAAAAATGAAACCAAATGAGAAAGACCTGCACGCATGGCCAGTTACAAACAGAGAACCGGGCTGGACGCTCTCCTTAGCAGGTTGAAAACGAGACAACCAACTCTCCAACGCGAATCTTAAAGCAAGTAATCATACAGCTGAAGCGTCGACTGAGACTTTGCGAAGTCTCAGTCGACTGAGATTTAGCATCGCCGTTGCTCTTTAATATGCAGCGTTTCGTTGCTCGATTAGATGGAATGGCACCACGGAGTTTACACACACGTAGTATTGTTTCTTGGTCGATTGCAAGCTCATATGCACCGGTATCAGCAAAATACATATAGATGATGGTGTCATGATGATGCATAGACCCCTTTCTTGCTAGTTTAATTTCCTGTTTCACTAGTAAGCCATCCTTGCCGAGACTGGCTACAGATGGAGAGGAGAGGACACTTTTGATGATGTTGACTGTCCAATAAGAGCAGGCGGTGGATTGTTGGATCTGATAAAAGACACAAATTTTCCTTCTGTTTTCCCCTTTTCCATGCTATAAAATACTCGGGGTCTGCCCTTTATTCAGGATCCCCCCACTCATAACAAATACTTAATACAAATTTTCGGTACATTGATTGAGATCTGTAATTCATTTTGTTCAGTATAATACATGAACACATATGTTTATAAAAATACAACAAGAGTTACATACATTACACAAGTTCAAAAAAAAAATTAGATTGGCACACCCCGTCGCTTCCTCCCTGGCAAGGTACTACTACTTCCTTCATGTGTATCCTGAGCCCGACTTGTAACAAAATGAACAAATGATTTATGAGGGGGTATCCTTGATTCATATTCAATTAGAGTGAAGTCTCCTTCTGGCCTAACACTAGGATCTGCTAGAAGCTCTCCAAATGTCACACTTGGTGATTCCTCCTTGATTGGAACATTACTTGTATAACTTGTCATGGTAAGTGGATGCAAAGCAAAGTCCGTTATGTCGACTGGAAGGCCTTGTTCTTTGAGCTTGCTTGGGTGCACACCATATTTGGAGAGGTTTCTTTTAACATGTCTTATCCCCTTACCAAATATGCAACGCCAAAACTGAACAGTGAGGTTCATTCTCAACACATGGGCGAACGTATTTACTGCTACAAGTGAACCTTGCTTACCATATAACTCCTTGGCAAACTCATCTGTTAATTGTACTAGTTGTGGATGTTCTGCAGGATCTACACTCCCGAATGCTAGGGTCTTAAAAAGATACCTCAACTCGTCATAAGACAAAGCACTTAGGAAAATAGGTTGCACTGATCCAAAACGGGCTAATCTTTTCAGTTTACTTATGATGATGATCTTGCTTCCTCTGCTCATTCTTACGAGAAACAAGTGGAACCTTTTCCAGTCATCGTCACTTACATCAAAAGCAAACTCTATAACTACCAACATCATGTCAAACATGGCCCCTCTATGGTCCAGTATCGTCAAGAGGTTGTCTCCATTCAAGTGCAAAGTAGAGGAGAAGCGTGAGCGAACCCTTTCATCTGCACACACATGAGCAACCAATGTTTTCTTTCCAACTCCAAAACCACCTATGATTGGAAGAACTGTCGGTGCATGATCACCAGGAGGATTGTTGTGCTCCAACAAGAAGCTCAATAGTTTTGCTTTTCAGCATGTCGGCTGAACATGAAGTTGTTGGTGTAAAGATAAACATCATATGGCCTACGAGACATGCACTCACATCCACTCAGAAGGACAACAAATTCTGCCATGTTAGCAATAGCAAGTTCTAAGCTTTCCAAGGCACCATCTGACTCGAGGTGCATGGCCATGTCATGCTTCTCAATTTCTTTTCGAGAACGCTTGAAAGGAATGGATATATACAAGCTGCTGCTGGATGGGTCATCGATGCTAACCTCGTTAGTGTCTGCACTGTCTTGGAGGTTTTGATACCTCAAGGTGTCCAGCACGCGGTACCCTTTGTACATGGCCTCTGAGAGCGTCTTTAGCTGCAACAACATCCCATAATTTGTGATGTACCGTGCATCTGCCTCCTCGACGACGATGCTGACTCTCATCAGGAGGTGCTGCAATCTCCTCACCACCTTCTCCTCTGATTGTGCATCGCTCAAAGATGAGTGGTACTTGTTCTTCAGGAAGGAGATGAAACGGCTCACTAGTTCACCTGTGACTACAGATATGGTAGCTTCCATGGCAAGCAAGAAGAGAGGCCGATGAGGGGAGCTACTGGTCGATCTCTATATATGTAGTCTGGGCAAATTAACTATCATCTGGCAAGTCTTGCAGAGACTATTGACTGCGACGAGTTCAAGATTGAGTGGCAGACGGCTGCTAACATGTATCCTTATAAACTGCCTGTATTTGTACTATTTAAGTATTTATTGGTCTAGTACCCCCAAGGAATACACTAGTTGGCCTCTTAGTAAAAACATGTGAGAATGACTAGCCAACTGCCCAAGCGTCATGAAAACATTGACTTGTATTTTTAATAGTCACAGTAGGTAGGTCTAAATTAATATTCTTCCACACTAACCTGTTTCTGTCCTTTGGAGATCAAGGCGTCATTATTTTTTAATGATATTCCTCACGGATGTTTGAATCCAGGTTGAGAAAACAAAGGCTACCATTGTGTACTATATTCTCATACAATAAATATGCATATCATTTATGTTACACAACAGCAAAATACTTGAAGTTACTTCCTGAGTAATCAATCTTTTGGAAGATATATCTCATGGCTCAAAACTGTTGCGCCATATGTGTTCTTCATGGCCAGGCTTCTGTTGATGGACAAACCTGATTGCTCTCTGCAATGGTAAAGCTTTTGTGATTCTGAATTACTAGTTATTCAAGGATTTACCTGATGATGATTCATAGACCTCTTTCTTGTTACTTTAATTTATGTTTCATTAGTTGGCCACCTTATTAATACTAGCTAGATCTTTTGAGTAGTAGTACTAACTGCCACTTAAGATGATGCTATATATGGCCACGCTTGAACATATCTGATGCTCATGTATCAGAAAATACGACAAGGTTTTACATTACACGAGTTCTGCAACAATACTAGATCGGCACTCCCTGCCGCTTACTCCCTAGCATGGCACTAACTTCATGTGTATCCGGGGCACGGCTTGTAACAAAGTGAGCAGCTGAATTATGAGGGGGTATCCTTGATTCCCATGAAATTAGAATGAATTATTTGGGTCTAACACTAGGATCTGCTAGAATTTCCCCCAGTCTGACACTTGGTGATTTCTTCTTGATTTGAACATTAACAGTATAACTTTTCATGGTAAGTGAATGTGAAGCATAGTCCTGAATGTCCACTGGGTGGCCTTGTTCTAAAGCATAGTTGGGTGCACACCATATATGGAGAGGTTTCTTTTAACCATACGTATCCCCTTGTTCAATATGCAACGCCAGAACTGGACATGGAGATTCCTTCTTAACACGTCCGCGAACATATTTGTTTCAACAAGTGTACCTTGCATGCTGTGCAAAACCTTCGCGTCGAACCACGCGCGCCGCCTCGCAAGCGCTGCAACGACGACGAGGCCGGGAGCTCCTCCCTCCGCCCGCTGGTGGAGGAGTGGCGCAAGGAGTCGGCACAGAAGCGCGACGCTCTCTCCCGCAGCGCCGGCAACCGGACCTGGAGCAACTTCGACAGGCTGGACCGAATCTTCTCGCCCGTGCTCAAGCGTCTCCGGGCGGCCGTCGATCACCCTCGGCCACCCCTTCGGCGACATGCGCTCGAAATCAGGACAGGTTCGGATGGCTACGCGCACCGCAAAAAGCTGCCGGAAGAAAGGGGATTTGTCGCCGGAGATGTTGAAGAGCGGCAGAGGGGATATGGGAAATGAATAATGTGGACCCTAAAACGGCCTCGCTCCGGTATATATTGCGGACTCTAAAGCAGTTTTTCGGCCTCCCGTAAAAAATTTACATGCCGTGCCGTTTTTACATGACTTTTTCGGGCCGGGTTTTTTTACTTGTGTTGTAAATTAGCCGGAAAAACATGGCCAGCGAGCTTTTAAGAGACCTGAGATGCTCTTAGCAAGAGCCGTACCGTTTCCGTTTTCCCGTGGGGCCTGATAGGCAGTGCCTACGAGTGATGTTGTTCGCTGAATCGATCTCCAATCTCCTCCTTCCCCAAAGCCCAAACACGCTATGGCGTCGGCCACCGGCGAACGGCGCCGCCGCGCAGCACGTAGCATCCCTGTCGGGCCTCGTGCGGACCCATGGTGGTCACCTAGTTCAAGTGAGACGAGGGGAGGCGCCTAGCCAGGTCGATTGGGAGGACCTCATGGGCTAGCGCAGGAGCCTCGCCATCGGCAACTTGCGCCTCGCGGATGCTGTGCAACCAGGGGCGGAGCTACGTTGAGACCTGCAGGGGCCGTGGCCCCCCCAGGCTTTGTAAAAGATATGAAGAAACTGTTTTTGAGCCTACTTAGATTAGAGAAACGCGAGCTTTGCCCCCCCCCACACATCCATAATTTGCGTTTGCCCCCCCCCCCCCCCCTGAAGATCTGTTCTAGCTCCGCCACTATGTGCAACCCCCAACTTCCTTCTTCCCAACCTACCATGGGTGCAACCACGAGCATCCTCCTACCTTCCCTAGGCCAGTAGTGAGCCGCGCCTCGTGCGGAGCCATGGCGGTCGCCGACGTCAGGTGCGAGGGAGAATGGGAGGCGCGTAGCTAGTTCGACTACGAGCACCTCAAGGGCTCGCACGGGAGCCTCCCAGATGCAACGCGATGCCGCAGTGCTCCCAGGGTTCTTCGAAATCAATTCCTCGGTAATTTGTATCTAAACCTGTCCCGATTTCACTATCAACAAAAGCAGAATGATATCCATAACAGTGCAATGATGATGATGTTGATAATGGATATACCGCTTTCTTGTATGTTTAATTTATGTTGCATCGGTTAGCCACCTACCCGAGAGTCCGAGACTTGAAGCATTATCTAAGAAGAGCACTTGTGCAGATTTACTGTACTTTAATTGAGATGTGTGATATATTTAGTTCAATGGTTCACAGCAACGATGCATCAACAAAATACAACAAGAGTTACATTTTACAGGTCTTGAAACAAAACTAGATTGGCACTCCTTGTCGCTTCCTCCCTGGAAAGGTGCTGCCTTGACGTGTATCATGAGCACGACTTGTAACAATATAAACAAATGATTTCTGAGGGGGTATGCTTGATTCCCATGCAACTAGACTGAAGTCTCCTTTTGGGACAACACTAGGATCTGTTACAAGTTCCACAAATGTTACACATGGGAGTTCCTTCTTCACTGAAGCACTAACTGTGTAAGGTGTCATGCTAAGTGGATGCAAAGAAAACTCTGTTATGTCCATTGTATGGCCTTGTTGTATAAGCGAGTTCGGGTGCACGCCATACATGGAGAGGTTCCTCTTGAACACTCTCATCCCCTTTTCCATTATGCGCCGCCAAAACTGAACATCGAGATTCCTTCTCAAGACATCTACGTAGGCATTTGTTGCAAGAAGTGAACCTTGTGCACTATGCAACTCCTTGGCAAATTCATCTGCCATTTGTACTAGCCGAGGATGTTCTGCGGGCTCTACACTCCCGAAGGATAGTGCCTTGAAAAGGTATCTCAACTCGTCGTAAGATAGCACACTTAGGAAGATCGGTTTCACCGTTCCCAACCGGCTAATCTCTTAAGTTTGCTTACGATGATGACCTTGCTTTCTCTACTCATCCTTATGAGAAACGAGCAGAACTTTTTCCAGTCATCATCATCTACATCAGAAGCAAACTCAATAACTACCAACATCATCCCAAACATGGTCCTTCCTGTTGGAAATATGCCCTAGAGGCAATAATAAAAGCATTATTATTATATTTCCTTGTTCATGATAATTGTCTTTTATTCATGCTATAATTGTATTATCCGGAAATCGTAATACACGTGTGAATACATAGACCACAATATGTCCCTAGTGAGCCTCTAGTTGACTAGCTCGTTGATCAACAGATAGTCATGGTTTCCTGACTATGGACTTTGGATGTCATTGATAACGGGATCACATCATTAGGAGAATGATGTGATGGACAAGACCCAATCCTAAGCATAGCACAAGATCGTATAGTTCGTTTTGCTAGAGCTTTTCCAATGTCAAGTATCTCTTCCTTAGACCATGAGATCGTGTAACTCCCGGATACCGTAGGAGTGCTTTGGGTGTACCAAAGCGTCACAACGTAATCGGGTGACTATAAAGGTGCACTACAGGTATCTCCGAAAGTGTGCATTGGGTTGACACGGATCGAGACGGGATTTGTCACTCCGTATGACGGAGAGGTATCATCGGGCCCACTCGGTAGTGCATCATCACAATGAGCTCAAAGTGACAAAGTGTTTGGTCACGGGATCATGCATTACGGTACGAGTAAAGTGACTTTGCGGTAACGAGATTGAACGAGGTATTGGGATACCGACGATCGAATCTCGGGCAAGTAAAATACCGATTGACAAAGGGAATTGTATACGGGGTTGTTTGAATCCTCGACATCGTGGTTCATCCGATGAAATCATCGAGGAGCATGTGGGAGCCAACATGGGTATCCAGATCCCGCTGTTGGTTAATGCCGAGAGCCGTCTCGATCATGTTCGCATGTCTCCCGAACCCGTAGGGTCTACACACTTAAGGTTCGGTGGCGCTTAGGGTTGTATGAATATGAGTATGCAGCAAACCGAAGGTTGTTCAGAGTCCCGGATGAGATCCCAGACGTCACGAGGAGTACCGGAATGGTCCGGAGGTAAAGATATATATATAGGAAGTCTTATAATGTTCACCGGAAAAGTTTGGGCATTATCGGTATTGTACAGGGAGTCTTGGGAAGGGGTCCGGGGTCCACCGGGGGTCCACCTGCCCGGGGGCCACATGGGCTGTAGGTGCGCCTTGGCCCATATGGGCCAAGGGCACCAGCCCCAAGAGGCCCATGCGCCTAAGGATAAGAAAAAGGGGAGAGTTCAAGGGGAAGGCACCTCCGAGGTGCCTTGGAGGATGGACTCCTCCCCTCTTGGCCGCACCCCTTCCTTGGAGGAAGGGGCAAGGCTGCGCCTCCCCTCTTTTGCACCTATATAAAGGGAGGGAGGGAGGGTGGCAGCACCCATAAGCCCCGGAGCCTCCTCCTCCTGAAACACCTCCTCCTCCTCCGTAGTTGCTTAGCGAAGCCCCGCTGGAGTTCTGCTGCATCCACCACCACGCCGTCGTCTTTGGATCATCATCAACCTCTCCTTCCCCTTGCTGGATCAAGAAGGAGGAGGCGTCATCCGCTCCGCACGTGTGTTGAACGCGGAGAGTGCTTGTCCGTTCGACACTAGGCCATCGGTGATCTGAATCACGAAAGTACGACTCCATCAACCCCGTTCCATTGAACGCTTCCGCACGCGATCTACAAGTGGTATGTAGATGAAATCACTCTCCCATGACTCGTTGCTAGATGAACTCATAGATGGATCTTGGTGAAACCGTAGGAAAAATTTTAATTTTCTCAACGCGTTCCCCAACAGAGGCATCATGAGCGAGGTCTATGCGTAGTACTCTTTGCACGAGTAGAACACAATTATGATGTGGGCGTGGATCTTGTCAACTTACTTGCCGGTAATAGTCGTATCTTGCTTCCGCGGTATTGTGGGATGAAGCGGCCCGGACCAACCTTACACGCACGCTTACGTGAGACCGGTTCCACCGACTAACATGCACTAGTTGCATAAGGTGGCTGGCGGTGTCTGTCTCTCCCACTTTAGTTGGAGCGGATTCGATGAACATGGTCCTTATGAAGGGTAAATAGAAGTTGACAAGATCACGTTGTGGTTATTCGTAGGTAAGAAAGCGTTCTTGCTAGAACCCAATTGCAGCCACGTAAAAGATGCAACAACAATTAGAGGACGTCTAACTTGTTTTTGCAGCAATTGTCATGTGATGTGATATGGCCAAGTTGTGATGAATGATGATATATTGTGATGTATGAGATCATGTTCTTGTAATAGGAATCACGACTTGCATGTCGATGAGTATGACAACCGGCAGGAGCCATAGGAGTTGTCTTTATTTTTGTATGACCTGCGTGTCATTGAAGAACGCCATGTAACTTACTTTTACTTTATTGCTAAACGCGTTAGCCATAGAAGTAGAAGTAGTCGTTGGCGTGACAACTTCATGAAGACACGATGATGGAGATCATGATGATGGAGATCATGGTGTCATGCCGGTGACAGGATGATCATGGAGCCCTCAAGATGAAGATCAAGGAGCTATATGATATTGGCCATATCATGTCACTACTTTATAATTGCATGTGATGTTTATTATGTTTATGCATCTTGTTTACTTAGAACGGCGGTAGTAAATAAGATGATCCCTTAGAACAATTTCAAGAAGTGTTCTCCCTAAGCATGCACCGTTGCTACGGTTCGTAAACTTCTAAGCACCACGTGATGATCGGGTGTGATGGATTCTTACGTTCACATACAACGGGTGTAAGACAGATTTACACACGCAGAAACACTTAGGGTTAACTTGATGAGCCTAGCATGTACAGACATGGCCTCGGAACACGGAGACCGAAAGGTCGAACACGAGTCGTATGGAAGATACGATCAACATGAGAATGTTCACCGACGATGACTAGTCCGTCTCACGTGATGATCGGACACGGCCTAGTCGACTCGGATCGTGTAACACTTAGATGACCAGAGGGATGTCTAATCTGAGTGGGAGTTCATTTTAATTTGATTAGATGAACTTAATTATCATGAACTTAGTCTAAAACTTTTGCATAATATGTCTTGTAGATCAAATGGCCAACGCTCATGTCACCATGAACTTCAATGCGTTCCTAGAGAAAAACCAAGCTGAAAGATGATGGTAGCAACTATACGGACTGGGTCCTAACACGAGGATCATCCTCATAGCTGCCAAGAAACAATATGTCCTAGAAGCACCGCTAGGTGAAGCACCCATCGCAGAGAACCAAGACGTTATGAACGCTTGGCAGTCTCGTCTTGATGATTACTCCCTCGTTCGGTGCGGCATGCTTTACAGACTTAGAACCGGGGCTCCAAAAGCGTTTTGAGCAACACGGAGCATATGAGATGTTCGAGGAGCTGAAACTAGTTTTCCAAGCTCATGCCCGGTCGAGAGATATGAAGTCTCCGACAAGTTCTACAGTTGTAAGATGGAGGAAAATAGTTACGTCGGTGAGCACATACTCAAAATGTACAGGTTGCACAACCGCCTTTGTCCCAGCTGGACATAAACCTCCTGACGAGGCGGTCATTGACAGAATCCTTGATCGCTCCCACCAAGCTACAAGAGCTTTGTGATGAACTACAATATGCAGGGGATGGAGAAGACCATTCTAAGTATTCTCAATGCTGAAATCAGCAGAGGTTGAAATCAGAAAGAACATCAAGTGTTGATGGTCAATAAAACCACTAAGTTCAAGAAGGGCAAGGCAAGAAGAACTTCAAGAAGGACGGCAAGGAGGTTGCTGCACCCGGTAAGCAAGTTACCGGAAGAAGAAGTCAAAGAATGGACCCAAGCACGAGACAGAGTGCTTTTATTGCAAAGGAAGGGCCATGGAAGCGGAACTGCCCCAAATACTTAGCGGACAAGAAGGCCGGCAACACTAAAGGTATATTCGATATACATGTAATTGATGTGTACCTTACCGATTACTCGTAGTAACTCCTGGGTATTTGATACCGTGCCGTTGCTCATATATGTAACTCACAAGGAGCTGCGGAATAAACGGAGGCTGGCGAAGGACGAGGTGACGATCTTGGCGTCGGGAATGGTTCCAAGGTCGATGTGATCGCCGTCGCACGCTACCTCTACATTTACCTACGGGATTAGTTATAAACCTTAATAATTGTTATTTGGTGCCAAGTTTGAGCATGAACATTGTATCTGGATCTCGTTTAATCTGAGATGGCTACTCATTTAAATCCGAGAATAATGGTTGTTCTATTTATATGAGAGAAATGTTTTATGGTCATGCTCCGATAGTCAATGGTTTATTCTTAATGAATCTCGAGCGTAATGTTACACATGTTCATAGTGTGAATACCAAAAGATGTAAAGTTGATAACGATAGTCCCACATACTTGTGGCACTTTGCCGCCTATGGTCACATTGGTGTCAAGCGCATGAAGGAGCTCCATGCTGATGGACTTTTAGAGTCTCTTGATTATGAATCATTTGACACATGCGAACCATGCCTCATGGGCAAGATGACCAAGACTCCGTTCTCGGAACAATGGAGCGAGCAACCAACTTGTTGGAAATCATACATACCGATGTGTGCGGTCCAATGAGTGTTGAGGCTCGTGGAGGATATCGTTATGTTCTCACTCTCACTGATGACTTGAGTAGATATGGGTATGTCTACTTGATGAAACACAAGTCTGAGACCTTTGAAAAGTTCAAGGAATTTCAGAGTGAGGTAGAGAATCAACGTGACCGAAAAATAAAGTTCTTACGATCAGATCGTGGAGGAGAATATTTAAGTCACGAATTTGGTACACACTTAAGAAAATGTGGAATCGTTTCACAACTCACGCCGCTGGAACACCTCAACAGAACGGTGTGTCCGAACGTCGTGAATCGCACTCTATTGGATATGGTGCGATCTATGATGTCTCTTACCGATTTACCGCTATCATTTTGGGGATACGCTCTAGAGACAGCTACATTCACTTTAAATAGGGCACCGTCTAAGTCCGTTGAGACGACACCGTATGAATTATGGTTTGGGAAGAAACCTAAGTCGTCGTTTCTAAAAGTTTGGGGATGCGATGCTTATGTCAAGAAACTTCAACCTGAAAAGCTCGAACCCAAGTCGGAAAAATGCGTCTTCATAGGATACCCTAAGGAAACCCTTGGGTATACTCTTCTACCTTAGATCCGAAGGCAAGATCTTTGTTGCCAAGAACGGAACCTTTTTGAAAAAAGAGTTTCTCTCGAAAGGAGTAAGTGGGAGGAAAGTAGAACTCGATGAAGTACTACCTCTTGAACGGGATAGTGATGCAGCTCAGAAAATGTTCCTATGATGCCCACACCAACCAAGAGGAAATTAATGATGATGATCAAGGTACTTCGGATCAAGTTGCTCTTGAACTTCAGTGGGTCCACTAGGACACGTTCCGCACTGCAGTGGTGCGGCAATCCTGTCCTGGAAATCATGTTGTTGGACAACGATGAACCTTCGAACTATGAAGAAGTGATGGCGGGCCCGGATTCCAACAAATGGCTCGAAGCCATGAAATCCGAGATAGGATCCATGTATGAAAACAAAGTATGGACTTTGACAGACTTGCCCGATGATCGGCGGCGATAGAAAATAAATGGATCTTTAAGAGGAAGGCGGACGCGGATGGTAATGTCACCATCTATAAAGCTCGACTTGTCGCTAAGGGTTATCGGCAAGTTCAAGGGATTGACTACGATGAGACTTTCTCACCGTAGCGAAGCTTAAGTCCGTCCGAATCATGTTAGCAATTGCCGCATACTATGATTATGAGATATGGCAGATGGACGTCAAAACAGCGTTCCTTAACGGATATCTTAAGGAAGAGCTGTATATGATGCAACCTGAAGGTTTTGTCGATCCTAAGAATGCTGACAAAGTATGCAAGCTCCAGCGTTCAATTTATGGGCTGGTGCAAGCATCTCGGAGTTAGAACATTCGCTTTGATGAGATGATCAAAGCGTTTGGGTTTATGCGGACTTATGGAGAAGCCTGCGTTTACAAGAGAAAGTGAGTGGGAGCTCTGTAGCATTTCTCATATTATATGTAGATGACATACTTTTTGATGGGAAATGATATAGAACTCTTGGACAGCATTAAGGCCTACTTGAATAAAAAGTTTTTCAATGAAGGACCTTGGAGAAGCTGCTTATATATTAGGCATCAAGATCTATAGAGATAGATCGAGACGCCTCATAGGTCTTTCACAAAGCACATACCTTGATAAGATTTTGAAGAAGTTCAAAATGGATCAGTCCAAGAAAGGGTTCTTGCCTGTATTGCAAGGTGTGAGATTGAGCTCAGCTCAATGCCCGACCATGGCAAAAGATAAAGAAGAGATGAGCGTCATCCCCTATGCCTCGACCATAGGATCTATTATGTATGCCATGCTGTGTACCAGACCTGATGTAAACCTTGCCGTAAGTTTGGTAGGAAGATACCAAAGTAATCCCGGCAAGGAACACCGGACAGCGGTCAAGAATATCCTAAAGTACCTGAAAAGGACAAAGGACATGTTTCTCGTTTATGGAGGTGACGAAGAGCTCGTCGTAAAGGGTTACGTCGACGCTAAGCTTCGACACAGATCTGATGACTCAAAGTCACAAACCGGATACGTGTTTATGTTAAATGGTGGAGCGATAAGCTGGTGCAGCTGCAAGCGAAGCGTCGTGGCGGGATCTACATGTGAAGCGGAGTACATGGCAGCCTCGGAGGCAGCACATGAAGCAATTTGGGTGAAGGAGTTCATCACCGACCTAGGAGTCATACCCAATGCGTCGGGGCCGATCAAACTTTTCTGTGACAACACCGGAGCTATTGCCCTTGCCAAGGAGCCCAGGTTTCACAAGAAGACCGAGCACATCAAGCGTCGCTTCAACTCCATCCGTGAAAATGTTCAAGATGGAGACATAGAAATTTGTAAAGTGCACACGGATCTGAATGTCGCAGATCCGTTGACTAAACTCTCTCATGAAAGCAAAACATGATCAACACGAGAACTCTATGGGTGTTCGATTTATCACAATGTAACTAGATTATTGACTCTAGTGCAAGTGGGAGACTGTTGGAAATATGCCCTAGAGGCAATAATAAAAGCATTATTATTATATTTCCTTGTTCATGATAATTGTCTTTTATTCATGCTATAATTGTATTATCCGGAAATCGTAATACACGTGTGAATACATAGACCACAATATGTCCCTAGTGAGCCTCTAGTTGACTAGCTCGTTGATCAACAGATAGTCATGGTTTCCTGACTATGGACTTTGGATGTCATTGATAACGGGATCACATCATTAGGAGAATGATGTGATGGACAAGACCCAATCCTAAGCATAGCACAAGATCGTGTAGTTCGTTTTGCTAGAGCTTTTCCAATGTCAAGTATCTCTTCCTTAGACCATGAGATCGTGTAACTCCCGGATACCGTAGGAGTGCTTTGGGTGTACCAAGCGTCACAACGTAATCGGGTGACTATAAAGGTGCACTACAGGTATCTCCGAAAGTGTACATTGGGTTGACACGGATCGAGGCTGATTTGTCACTCCGCATGACGGAGAGGTATCACCGGGCCCACTTTCGGTAGTGCATCATCACAATGAGCTCAAAGTGACCAAGTGTTTGGTCACGGGATCATGCATTACAGATGCGAGTAAAGTGACTTGCGATGAACGAGATTGAACGAGGTATTGGGATACCGACGATCGAATCTCGGGCAAGTAAAATACCGATTGACAAAGGGAATTGTATACGGGGTTGTTTGAATCCTCGACATCGTGGTTCATCCGATGAAATCATCGAGGAGCATGTGGGAGCCAACATGGGTATCCAGATCCCGCTGTTGGTTATTGCCCGAGAGCCGTCTCGGTCATGTTCAGATGTCTCCCGAACCCGTAGGGTCTACACACTTAAGGTTCGGTGACGCTTAGGGTTGTATGAATATGAGTATGCAGCAAACCGAATGTTGTTCGGAGTCCGGATGAGATCCCGGACGTCACGAGGAGTTCGGAATGGTCCGGAGGTAAAGATATATATAGGAAGTCTTATTTTGGTCACCGGAAAGTTTGGGCATTATCGGTATTGTACCGGAGTGCCGGAAGGGTCCGGGGTCCACCGGGGGTCCACCTGCCGGGGACCACATGGGCTGTAGGGTGCGCCTTGGCCCATATGGGCCAAGGGCACCAGCCCCAAGAGGCCCATGCGCCCTAAGGATAAGAAAAAGGGAGAGTTCAAGGGGAAAGGCACCTCCGAGGTGCCTTCGGAGGATGGACTCCTCCCCTCTTGGCCGCACTCCCTTCCTTGGAGGAAGGGGCAAGGCTGCGCCTCCCCCTCTTTGCACCTATATAAAGGGAGGGAGGGAGGGGTGGCAGCACCCATAAGCCCCGGAGCCTCCCTCCTCCTCAAAACACCTCCTCCTCCTCCCGTAGTTGCTTAGCGAAGCCCCGCTGGAGTTCTGCTGCATCCACCACCACGCCGTCGTGCTGGATCATCATCAACCTCTCCTTCCCCTTGCTGGATCAAGAAGGAGGAGACGTCATCCGCCTCCGCACGTGTGTTGAACGCGGAGGTGCTGTCCGTTCGGCACTAGGCCATCGGGTGATCTGAATCACGGCGAGTACGACTCCATCAACCCTGCTCCATTGAACGCTTCCGCACGCGATCTACAAGTGGTATGTAGATGAAATCACTCTCCCAAGACTCGTTGCTAGATGAACTCATAGATGGATCTTGGTGAAACCGTAGGAAAAATTTTAATTTTCTGCAACGTTCCCCAACACTTCCATCATCAAGTATCCCCACAAGGTTGTCTCCATTCAAGTGCAAAATAGAGGAGAAGCGTGAGCGAACCCTTTCATCGCCACACACATGAGCAACCAAAGTTTTCTTCCCAACTGCGCCACCACCTATAAGCGGAAGAATGGCCAATGCATGATCACCTGAAGGATCGTTTTGCTCCAACAAGAAGCTCAAGAGCTTTTGCTTTTCAGCGTGTCGGCTAAACATGAAGTTGTCGGTGTAAAGATAAACATTATATGGCCTACGGGACATGCGCTTACATCCAGCCTGAATCACAACAAACTCTGACATGTTAGCAACGGCAATTTCTAAGTTTTCCAAAGCACCATGTGACTCGAGGCAAATGGCCTTGTTGTCTTTCTCCGTTGTTGTTCGAGAATGCTTGAGTGGAACGGCTAAATACAAACTGCTACTAGATGAGTTGTTGCTGCTAACCTCGTCAAAGCCTGCACCGTCTTGGAGAGCTCGGTACCTCAAGGTATCAAGCAGACGGTGCCCTCTGTACATGGCCTCTGAGAGAATCTTGAGCTGCTTCATCATCCCTGAGTTGGTTATGTATCGAGCGTCCGCTTCCTCGACGATGGTGCCTACTCTGATCAGGAGATGCTGCAACCTCTCCACCACCTTCTCCTTTGATTGTCCATGGCTGGAGTGATACTTGTTCATGAGGAGGGAGATGAACCGGCTTACAAGCTCACTTGCAACTGCAGATATGGCAACCTCCATGGCCAGGATTGATGAGGTAAGCTGCTGGTTGATCTTTGAACAAATTTAACTAAGCTGGCCTCTGCAAGTCTTTGAAGTATCAGTCGCATTTAAACAGTGTCCCTGGACGACTTGGTGGGTGGGTGGGTGGGTGAAAGGCACGGATACTTTGTTTAAAGCTCAAAGACGTGGCAAGGACCAATGAACTTTCCAAGCATTAAAAAGAATTAATCAACTAGTATTTGTAATAATTACGTTAGGTCCAAATTGATTATTGTTCCATTGCAAAATGTATATTTAATCATCTTTGCATTTGTCTTTTGTTGAACTCCTTACATTTTTATACACACGAGGGGATCACTAGCGGAGCCTCTTGGGGACCATCCCGGGTTCTGGCCACCCCTTACCAAGGTGCAATTCTCTTTCACAGGATATACGACACATTAGTTACCTAATTTTATGGGTTAGCAAAGACTGAGAGGCTGTTTCTTAACTAACTGGACAATCGCCCCCCTCTTATATTTGGTTCACCCTCCACCACTGGAGGGAATGACATCCCATGTACGTGCAGTCTATTATTGCAGTGTTTGACCTTGAAAATTGTTTATGCTTTTTCAGATGAACTTCAGTGGAGAGAAGCAGCACGCAGCTCATTGACAAAGAAATTATATGTGCCCTTTTATCTTGGTCAGTGATTAGAATCACAACTCTATACCTTCATAATTTTTCTGAGCACATGTAACTAGTTTGTTTCTACATTTGCCCTTAATCTCTGTGCGGCTTATTTTGTACTAATTCAGCTTTTAATCGGAAATTGTCGCACTGTGTGCATTCTTAGTGTCCTGACGTTGATCTCCACAATGGTAAAAATGGAAAAGCAAATACTGGGATCCAACTTGGTTTTGTTATTAAAAAAACTAAAAGTAGTCATCCTACAGGAAATTGTTAGGTACCCCCTGTGTATTTGCTCCATGTACTGAGTACAGTCAAAAAAATTGCCGAAGCATGAGTTAGTCTAAAATTTACCCAAAAAAACGCTATCACTGTGGCCCAAAATCGAACAGGGTGGCCTCAAGGAGGACTGAGTGGCCCAAAATGAATTCGATCTCTGCCGAAGATTAGCTGGGGCGATATACTTCCGCAGCGGTCACATTAGGCACTTGGCAGTTAGTTCAGCTAAGACTAGCGGCTTAAACTGGGCTTAAACAGCAAACTAGAGACAACAAGGAAATGGTAAATGACGGGTAGAATCATGCCGTTGGATACATTTAATCACTCTTGAACAGATGACGAGGCGAAGCAATGATGCTTTTATCCTGTTTTGGCCAGCTTCAAATTAAAGTGAGTTCTGAATGTTCAGAAGTTTCAGAGTCCTTAAAATAGACAACACTTGAATATTCACTTCTTATTTCAGTTCAGTTTTCCCACCTACCTATATGGATTAGATTCATTCCATGGTGCAAGATGATGTTTTTTTTTATCTAGAAAGTGCTGGGTGGAGAGGGGGTGGGTGGGGTCGTTGGATCTGATAATACTGTTTTACTTACAATTGAGATCTCCAACACATTTAGTTTAATGGTATATAATCACTCTTTAAAATGGTTTGTCCATGGCCACACGAACACATCTTATTTTCATGCATTGAAAAGTACAACATGGGTTACATTATGCGAGCTCTGAAACAAAATTACATAGGCACTCCTCGTCGCTTCCTCCCTGGCCCTTCATGTGTATCCTGAGCATGACTCGTAACAAAACGAGCAAACGAGTTATGAGGGGGTATCCTTGATTCCCATGAAATTAAAATGAAGTCTTCTTTCGGTCTAACACTAGGATCTGTTATCAATTGGCGAAATGTCACGCTTGGCGATTCCTTCTTGGTTGAAACATTAACTGTATAACATGTCATGATAAGTGGATGCAAAGCAAAGTCCGTTATGTCCACCGGATGGCCTTGTTCTATAAGGATGGTTGGGTGCACACCGTATATGGAGAGGTTTCTTTTAACCATTCGTAACCCCCTTTCCAATATACCACGCCAGAACTGAACATTGAGGTTCCTTCTCAACACATCCGCGAACATATTGGTTGCGACAAGTGAACCTTGTGTACTGTGCAACACCTTGGCATATTCATCTGCTATTTCTACGAGCCGTGGATGTTGCATGGGGTCTACACTTCCAAATACTAGTGTCTTGAAAAGGTACCTCAACTCGTCATAAGACAGAACAGTTAGGAAAATCGGTTTCACCGATCCAAATCGAGCTAGCCTTTGAAGTCTACTTATGATGATGATCTTGCTTCCTCTGCCCATTGTTATGACAAAGGAGTGAAACTTTTTCCAATCATCGTCTCCTATATCAGAAGCAAACGTAATAACCACCAGCACCATCCCAAACATGCTCCTTCCGTTGTCAAGTATCCTCATAAAGCTGTCTCCATTCAAGTGCAAAATGGAGGAGAAGCGTGAGTGAACCCTTTCGTCGCCACACACATGAGCAACCAAAGTTTTCTTTCCTACCGAGGCACCACCTATGACTGGAAGAATGGCCGGTGCATGAACACCATGAGGGTCATTGTGCTGCAGCAAGAAGCTCAAGAGCTTCTGCTTCTCAGCATGTCGGCCGAACATGAAGTTTTCTGTGTAAAGATAAACATCGTATGGCCTACGAGACATGCGGTCGCATCCACCCAGAAGCACGACAAATTCTGCCATGTTAGCAACAGCAATTTCTAAGCTTTCCAAGGCATCATGTGACTCGAGGTGCACGGCCTTGCCAGTTGTTCGAGAACGCTTGGCTAAATACAAGCAGCTGATGGATGAGTCGTTGCTAACCTCGTCGAAGCTTCGACTGTCTTGGAGGGTTCGGTACCTCAAGGTGTCCAGCATGCGGCATCCTCGGTACATGGCCTCTGAGAGCTTCTTGAGTTGTGTCATCATTCCAGAGTTGGTTATGTACCGCGCGTCCGCCTCCTCAACGATGGTGCCAGCCCTCATCAGGAGGTGCTGCAACCTCTCCACCACCTTCTTTGCTCCTCACGAGTGTGCATGGCTTAAGGAGGAACGATACTTGTTCATCAGGAAGGATATGAACCTGCTCAAAAGTTCACCTGTAACTGCAGATATGGCAACCTCCATGGATTGATGAGGGAATCCTTCTCTCTGGGCAAATTAACGGGTCTCTGCCAACACTTTATTTTTCAGCGAAGCCTCTGCGAACTCTTATAGTGACTTCAAAATATAGAAAAGTTTGTAGCGATGACTACAACATCAACTACGACGAGTTCAAGGGTGTGTGATCACATGGGCACTTAATTGTCTAAACGTCCAAACATGTTGACAAGGACAAGCGAACTATCCAAGCAGCATGAAAACATAAACCAGTATTTCTAATACCCATGGTAGGTCCAACATTAACTATTGTTCCAATAACAAATATGTATATTATCTTGCATTGGACTCCATCCTTTCACATTTGACATGGCAACCCATATATATGTGCACTTTACCACCTCTAACCAAGTTTGACCGTGTGATGTTATGTTGCATTTGTATTGCAATATTCTACTCGCTCTGTAACAAAATGTAAGGCGTGTTTAACAATTGTACCTGAAATAACAAAATGCCCTATATTTTGTTTCAGAGGGAATAGCTGTATATAATAAAAGTTAATAAAAATAAAAATGATGGTCACTCACATGTCGCACCAACATATAGTCAGCAACACTCTTAACCATATTTTTAAATAGCCGGCTATAGCTCCGCTATAGCCCACTATAGCCTTTTCAGCGGGGTGCCGCTAAATGGCCGCCTTCACAAATAGCCCCCTATAGTCCGCTGGAGATGGAGATCAGAGTCCTGTTGTCTTCCCAGCGGAGCCCATTGCTGCAAGAACACGATGCATTTGAAGATTACGTCAGCAGGGTGAGAGGGAAACACACCCTCAATAGTAAATTTGTTACGAATATGCCATATAGCCCATAACATGGCCGCCGCACATGTCCACATGACCCTACGAGCAGGGCCTTGGACCAAGGATAGAGAAGACACTAGCGCGGAGCGGGTGCGTGGATCCCAATCCACACCCGCGGCCTCACGAACCGCGCTCCAGGCACCTCCCGATCATACATTTATTAGCATAGAATTTTCTGCGTGTCAATGTGCTGAAGAAATTTACGTTTTAGAACAATAGGGAGTACTCCCAGAGTTCCATATTTGGCTCAAACTTATCAACACGCATCAATTCAAAAGGTCGGGAGGTGTGGCTACTACCTCTGGTGTGCATGTAGGGAAATCTTATAAGCTAGTAGTAAAATGAGAATCAAAGGTGTCAACTTCATTCTACTGGCGCTGTAGCTTAGATATGATGGTTTGTCTTGACTTTTGTCCTCGATGATAAAACACGACAAACAGAACAAGGAGCTGAGATGACGAGCAGGATGATGTAGGGCAGAATATGATGGTTTTATCATTAAGCTTCCCATGCAGCCAGGGTTACCAAATCATCGACCTTAACCTGCTTTGCAATAGAGGTGACCGTTTTTACTAGTACTCCTTATACTATTGTTTGTTTGAAAATATGCTATAATATATATAAATTTGATGTCGTATACTAGAGTACAAATTTGTTGAGAAAAAATATACTAATCTGAACATGAGAAATGTTTTCGAATGGATAAATGCTGGATGCTAGAGATAGAGATGAATATTGTAGTTCGAGCACATAAAACAACATCGAACCATTGACTGACGAGTTCAAGGGTGTGTGGTCACACATGCACTTAATTGTCTTAACGTCCATATATGTGACAAGGACTAGCCAATTATCCAAGCAACATGACAAAATTGGCTAGTATTTTTCATTTAAGCGGTAGGTCTGTCCAGCTTAATTGTTATTCCGTAGAAAAGATGTATATTTAATCATCTTACATTTGTCTTTCGTTGGACTCGTTTTACATCTTATACGTACTAGAGAATGGCAAGACTGGGACCTCATCTCCCATATCCTCCATGGAGACATCCAGCAGATCACTCATGAAGACTAGTGCATCCTCATCTTCCAGAACCAGCAGAGAGGTGAGCATAATTATTTTTTCCGCCTTATGAATTTCTTCTTTTTTAAAACTTCATTCTGTGTTAGCATGTTATTTTATTTTCTGATTCATTTTGTCTGCATCCATTCTTGCTTTTAGTCTTTTCAATCACCTTTGTTTAGCAGATATACGTGCAAACAATTTAAGGCCAACATTTAGCATCTTTCGTTCCTTTGTAGTAGTGTGTTAAGAAGCTATGTACTTTCTGAGCGCAATATTGACTACATATGACCATATCTGCTAAGTTGTCATGCAGCCAAAATCAAAATATACCCCCGAAGCTACATGTACATGCCGCTAAATGGCCGTAGCGACATGGTGGATCTGGGATGAGGAAGGAAATAAGGCTACTTCTAGTGCAAGAACATCAATATCAGCAAAAAGGAAAGGTTAATTACTTTTGCATTTCATCCACCCAAGCTGGGGCTCTATACTCCCACAACGGTTAGGCACTTGGTAGTTACTTCGCTTGAGATTAGAACATTTAGGCACTTGGTAGTTAGTTCACTTGAGATTAGAACCTTAAAACAGCTAACGAAAGACAACGAGGAAATGGTAAATAACAAGTAGAATTATGTCGTTGGATTCACTTGGTGACTCCTGAACCATCGATGGATCTTGAGTGAAGGCGGTGAAGTGAATGATGATTTTCTCCTGTTTTGGCCAGCTTCAAATTTAGAGTGTGTTCTGTATGTTTAGAAGTTTCAGAGTCCTTCAGTAAAGACAACACCTGAACACTGTTTCTTTTCTTATTTCAGAGTTTCCTTAAGTAGCTACAAAGTGGGCCGTGCTCCAGGTTGTTTTCCGAAGGCAGGAAGAAATCAAATATTATATAAAATCTAGTCTTTTAAAAAAAATAGGCTTTCGTTTATTTTATATTTAAAAAATATTTAATTTCAAAATTAGTTTTTAATTAAAAATAACTATTATTGGTGTATTTTAGCATAGATTATGGGAAACTATTCTGTTCAGCCGGCTGATATTAACGATCGCGTCCGTCACCTCGTGTGTGTGCCACGTGTCCGTGGGCTCACAACAGCGGTGGCACTCTTATCCATTCCCTCGTGCGTCTCCGCAACGGCAGCCAACAGACGCATGCGCTATCTGAGGCGCCGGCGAGCAAGAGCTCCGCCGCGCGCGTCTCTCTCTCTCTCTCTCTCTCTCTCTCTCTCTCTCTCTCTCTCTCTCTCTCCATCGACCGACGGACTGCACAACTTCAGCCGTCCCCCGTCTCTACAAGGCACGCCGCCGCTTGAGCCTTGTATGCTGCCGTCCGTGGAGTAACAGTTCCGGCAACAACATCTTTGTTGCATAAATTTTTTGCAGCATGACTTTTGTTTCAGAAAAAAGGATACAAATTTTTCTGCAACATGATCTCTACTGCTAAAAAATTATATACACGTTTCTGTAACATGACCTTTGTTGCAAAAAAAACTGCAACACAATCTCTATTGCAAATGTTTCTGTAACATGATCTCTACTGCTAAAAAATTATATACACGTTTCTGTAACATGACCTTTGTTGCAAAAAAAAACTGCAACACAATCTCTATTGCAAATGTTTACGTAACATGATCTTTGTTGCAAAAAATCTGCAACACAATTTTTTTGTTGCAAATGTTTCTGCAACAAGGCTTTTGTTGCAAAAGTAGAGGACAACAGCGTATTCGTTAGATTGTGTGATATCGTGACGGCCATGGCGACAGATCTTTTTTAAATCCGCCGTGACGCAGAAGCGTGGCGTCGCCCATAGATTATTGGGTTTGGTGTCTTCATTTTTAATGCCAAGCGCAAAAAGCCCGGCCCAGGGAATGATTAGGCCTAAGAGAATCCTTCACCCAACCCCCAATTTGTTGTGCCTTTGATGTGTGGGACCCTGTAGTCAGTGTCTACCAGCGATGAATCTTTCCACCAATCCCCAAACCACCATGGCGGCCACCGGCGAGCTGCGCAGCCGCCCAGCACATAGCATCCCAGTCGCGTGTCGTGCAGAGCCATGGTGGTCACCGACTTCAAGTGCGGAGAGGGAGGCGCCAGGCTGGGTCGACCAGGAGCACCTCAAGGGCTGGCGCGGGAGCCTCGCCGAGGGCATGCTGGGATGCAGTTTAATGCCGCGGTGCGTGCTCCCCAGTTCGTTGAAATCGATTCCTCGGTAATTTCAGTTCAGACCTGTTTCAAGTTCCTAAATTTTGCAAAAATATTACTGATCTTGTGTGAGGCTCTGATTTCTCCCAGCGCCTAGCAGACTATAGTCTGACCTGATCTCATTTTTGTGGCGTCTGGATTCCCAGCACAGCACAGCACAGCACAAATCAGAGTTCCATCCTCTTTTGTATGTAGGGTTGCCGTTGCTTGATTAGATGGAGTGGAACCATGGAGTTTACACACACACATAGTACTGTTGTTGCTTGGTCGATTGCAGGCGTGTATGCACTGGTATCAGCAAAACACATACTATAGATGATGGTGTCATGATTAATATATGTTTCATTGGTAAGCCACCTTGCTGAGACTAGCTACAGTTAGTGACGACACTTTAGATGATGTTAGCTGTCTAAGAAGTGCAGGCAGTGGATTGTTGGATCTGATAAAGCATATAAAATTTCCCTCTGTTTTCCCTTTGTGTATGCTATAAAACACTTGGGGTCTGCCCTTATTCTGAAATTTATTCAGGTAAGAAATACCCCACACACACACACACACCCAGAACAAAGACATAATAAGAATTCACAGTTTGTTAATTGAGACCTGTGATACATTTTGTTCTATAGTATACATGAACACATCTGTTTATCATGTATAAAAAATACAAAATTCAACAAGAGTTACATTGCACGAGTTCCGAAACAAAATTAGATAGGCACGCCCCGCCGCTTCCTCCCTGGCAAGGCACCAACTTCATGTGCATCCTGAGCATGACTTGTAACAAAATGAACAAATGATTCATGAGGGGGTATCCTTGATTCACATACAATTAGGTTGAAGTCTCCTTCTGGTCTAACACTAGGATCTGCTAGAAGTTCCGTAATGTCACACTTGGTGATTCCTCCTTGATTGGAACATTACTTGTATAAGGTGTCATGCTAAGTGGATGCAAAGCAATGTCCGTTATGTCCACTGGATGGCCTTGTTCTATGAGCATGCTTGGGTGCGCACCGTGTAGGAACAGGTTTCTTTTAGTGTATCTTGTCCCCTTGTCCAATATGCAACGCCAAAACTGTACATCAAGATTCCTTCTCAACACACCTGCATACGCATTTGCGGCGATAAGTGAACCTTGCTTGTGCAACTCCTTGGTAACTTCATCTGCTATTTGTACTAGCCGTGGATGTTCTGCGGGTCTACGCTCCCGAATGCCATTTTCTTAAAAAGGTAGCTCAACTCATCATAAGACAGAACATTTAGGAGAATCGGTTTCACCGATCCAAATCGGGATAATCTTTGTATTCTACTTAAGATGATGATCTTGCTTCCTCTGCACATTCTTATGGCAAATGAGTGAAAAACTTTCCAGTCGTCATCACATACATCAGAATCAAACTCAATAACTACCAACATCTTCACCCCAAACGTGGTACTTCCATGGTCAAGTACTCTCAAGAGGCTATCCCCATTCAGGTGCAAAACAGAAGAGAAGCATGAGCGAACCCTTTCATCACCACACACATGAGCAACCAAAGTTTTCTTCCCAACCCCTGACACCACCTATGATTGGAAGAACTTCTGGTGCATCACCAGGAGGGATGTGATGCAACAAGAAGCTCAAAAGCTTTTGCTTCTCAGCTTGTCGGCCGAACATGAAGTGGTCGGTATAAAGATAAATGTCATATGGCCTACGGGACATGCGCTCACATCCACCCAGAAACACAACAAATTCTGCCATGTTAGCAACAGCAATTTCTAAGCTTTCCAAGGCATCATGTGACTCGAGGCGCATTGCCTTGCCTTCCTTCTCAGTTGCAGTTCGAGAACGCTTGAAAGGAATGGCTAAATACAAGCTTGTAGATGAGTCGTTGATGCTAACCTCATTGAAACCTGCACTCTCTTGATGGGTTTTGTACCTCAAGGTGTCCACCACGCGGTGTCCTCTGTACATGGCCTCAGAGAGCATCTTTAGCTGCGTAATCATCCCGTAGTTGACTATGTACCGTGCATCCGCCTCCTCGACAACGGTGCCGACTCTCATCAGGAGGTGCTGCGGTCTCTCCGCTTAGCTTCTCCTCCGAGCGTTGATGGTTTGAGCGGTACTTGTTCATCAGGAAGGAGATGAACCGGCTCACAAGTTCTCCTGCAACTGCAGATATGGCAACCTCCATGGCCAGGATTGATGATGGGAGCTGCTGGTTGGTCTCTATGGACAAATAAACCACGCTGGTCTACGCCAAGTCTTGCAAAGACTTGGCAAGATTTAAAAGTCTTCAAGGAACATTGACTGCAACGTGTGGGTGGGTAACAAGCAGATACTTGTCAAAACATCTAGACATGTGACAGAGGACAAGCCAATTTTCCAAGGTTGACTGCAAATTTGTATGGGTTGTCCGAATTGACTATATATTGTTCCATAGAGAACCACCACTAATTGTTTATTTGATTATCTTTTGTATTTCATTCGATTCCTTTTACATTTTAGATGCAAGGGAATTAATGTCATCCCATATATGTGCATTCTACTCGAGCGAAGTTTGACCGTGGAAATTGTTTTGGGGACTTCAGTGGACGAGAGGCAGCGTTGCAACTTATCGGCAAGGAAACGACTTTTATCAATGGTGGAGAAGCAAGGTGCAGCTCATTGTCAGTGATGATGATGACCACAACTCAATGGACCCCGGCAATCTTTCATGGCACATGTATGTAACCTGCTTCGGTTTACATTTGCTCCTTTGGTTTCTTCGGGGCTTATTTTTTTGTGTGCTAGTTCAGCCGTCAATCGAAAATGGTTGCAGCTTGTGCATTCTTCAGAATTCAGGCTTCACGTGATGTTGATCTCCACAATGGTATGATGCAGGATGGTTTTGTTTCCTGTTCAAAACTGGAAGTTGTTTTGTCCCTGTAATCAGTACGATCAGAGCAATTACAGATGCACAAAACACTGGCCTCGTACATGGCCCCTTTGAGGCAGAGCATCTTGAGCTGCATCATCATCCCGGAGTTAGTTATGTAACCTCTGATCAGAAGATGCTGCAGCCTCTCCACCACCTTCTCCTCTAAAGAGTCGACTGGTACTTGTTCATCAGGAAGGAGATGAACTGGCTTACAAATTCACTTGCTACTGCTGATATGGCAACCTCCATAGCGGGGATTAATGAAGTAAGCTGTTGGTCGGTGTCTGGATTAATTTAACTAGGCTGGCCTCAGCCAAGTCTTGAAGTATCTGTGGCATTTAAACAAAGATTCCCTGGAGTGGGTGGGTGCCAAACAAGGATAATTTGTTTAAAGGGCCGAAGGCGTGACCAGGACCAGTCAACTTTCCAACCAGCATGAAAAAGAATTGGCCGACCAGTATTTGAAATATTCATGGTAGGTCCAAATTGATTATAGCCCCGTTACAAAATGTACATTCAATCATCTTTGCATTTGCCTCTCGTTGGACTCCTTTTACCAGATGAACTTCAGTGGAGAGAAGCAGCATGCAGCTCATGGACAAGGAAATGATATGCACCCTTTTTTATCCTGGTCAGTGATGAGAATCACAACCCTATACCTTTCTGCGCACATGTAACTAGTTTGTTTCTGGATTTGCACCTTTTGTTTCGTCAGAGCCCAGTCAAAATTGTATCACGTGCGCATTCTTAGAGCCCAGGCATTGGTTTTATCCTGGTCAGTTGATCTCCACAATTGTAAAAAAGGAAAAGGAAACCTGCAATGGTTTTGTTATTAATAAAAAACTAAAAGGCCAAAATTTTATCATCTTGTGTTCCTTTGTAGTAGTGTATTTTCCGAGCACAATATTTACTACATATGACAACATCTACTAAGTTGTCGAGCAGTCATAATCAAAATATACCCCTGCAGCTACATGTACATGCCGCTAAATGCATGTTGCCATAGAGACATGGTGGATCCGGGATGAGGATACAAGGGAAATTAGGCTACTTCTGGTGTAAGAACGTAAATATCTTGCATTTCATCCACCCAAGCTGGGCCTGTATACTCCCACAACGGTCAGGCACTTGGCAGTTAGTTCACTTGAGATTAGAATCTTAAACAGCTAACTAAAAACAATAAAAATGGTAAATGACATGTAGAATTATGTCATTTGATTCACTTGGTAACTGCTGAACCATCGACGAATCTTGAGTGAAGGCGGCAAATTGAATGATGTTTTTCTCCTGTTTTGGCCAGCTTCAAACTTAGAGTGTGTTCTGAATGTTCAGAAGTTTCAGAGTCCTTAAGTAGACAATGCTTGAACACATATTTCTTTTTTCTTGTTTCAGCTAAACTTTTCAAACCTTCCTATATGGATCAGGATCCGCAAAATGGTCTGACATGATGTTGTTTGTTATCTAAGCGCGGGAGGATCGTTGGATCTAATAGAACATACATATTTTTAATTGAGATTTCCAATACATTTAGTTGAACGATATATAATCACTCCTGAGAACAGTTTTTCCATGACCATGTGAATACATTCATTTGACATCTATTAAAAAATACAACATGAGATACATTCCATGAGTTATGAGACAAGATTAGGTTGGCACTCCCTGTCGCTTCCTCCCTGGCAATGCATTTTTGTGCTCCCTTCCTTCCTTCCTCCCTGGCAAGATGGCCCCTGTGCTTTTCGATCCCTGGAGGACTGCTCATTTTTGCTAGTTTGGGAGGACACAAACGATCGCAAATTTGCAATGATGACACTGCGTAAGCGGGAGCTACATGCACTCGGCTGCCCTTTATATACACTATGCCTGCACATGACGGGCCAGGGGCCAAGAGCGGCCGCCCTTCCTCCCCTGCCCAAGGGCAGGGGAATTGTTGGATGGTAGAATATACAACATTGAAATCTCTAACACATTAGTTGAATGGTCTATACCACATCCATTTGTCATGTATATCTAAAAGTACAAGAGTTTCATTACAGAAGTTTACATAAAGGAAATTAGATTGGCACTCCTTGTCGCTTCCTCCCTGGGAAGGCGCTACCTTGATGTGCATCCTGAGCACAACTTGTTACAGACTTCGGAAATGATTTATGAGGGGGTATCCTTGATTCCCATACGATTAGAGTGAAGTCCCCTTTCGGTCTAACACTAGGATCTGTTATAAGATCCCCAAATGTCACACTTGGTGATTCCTTCTTGACCGAAAAACTAGCACTATAAGGTGTCATGCTAAGTGGATGCAGAGCAAAGTCCGTTATGTCCACTGGGTGACCATGGTACATAAGCGTGTTCGGGTGCATGCCGTAAATGGCGAGGTTTCTTTTAACCATTCGCATCCCCTTGTCCAGTATGCAACGCCAAAACTTAACATCGAGATTCCTTCTCAACACATCTGCATACGCATTTGTGGCGACAAGTGAACCTTCTGTACCGTGGAACCTCTTGGCAAATTCATTTGCTATTTGTACTAGTTGTGGATGTTCTGCGGGGTCCTCGCTCCCGAAGGATAGTGCTTTGAAAAGGTATATCAACTCGTCGTAAGACATAGCACTTAGGAAAATCGGTTTCACCGATCCAAATCGGGCTAATCTTTGAAGTCTACTTACAATGATGATCTTGCTTCCTCTGCCCATTCTTGTGACCAATGAGTGAAACCTTTTCCAGTCGTCATCACCTACATCAGAAGCAAACTCAATAACTACCAACATCTTCACCCCAAACTTGGTCCTTCCATGCCTCAAAAGGCTATCACCATTCAAGTGCAAAACAGAAGAAAAGCGTGCGCGAACTCTTTCATCGCCACACGCATGAGCAACTAAAGTTTTTTTCCCGACTTTGGCGCCCCCTATGATCGGAAGGACGGCCGTTGCCTGATCACCACCAGGAGGGTCGTTGTGCTGCAACAAGAAGCTCAAGAGCTTCTGCTTCTCAGCATGTCGGCTGAACATGAAGTTGTCGGTGTAAAGGTAAGTGTCATAAGGCCTACGCGACATGCGCTCGCAACCACCCAAAAGCATAACAAATTCTGTCATGTTGGCAGCGGCGGTTTCTAAACTTTCCAAGGCATTATCCGACTCGAGGCACCTGGCGGCCCCATCGGCCATCCTCCGAGAACGCTTGATTAAACACAAGTGGCTGTTGAATGAGTCGTTGCTGCTAACCTCGTCGACGGCTGCGCTGTTTCGGAGGGCGCGGTACATCAAGGTGTCCAGCACACGGTACCCTCCATACATGGCCTCGGAAAGCATCTTAAGCTGGGCCAGCATCCCGGAGTTGGTTATGTACCGCCCGTCCGCCTCCTCGACGACGGTGCCAACTCGCATCAGGAGATGCCGCAACCGCTTCGCCAGATTCTGCTCCTTGGATTGAGCATGGATGGAGGAGTGGTACTTGCTCATCAGCAAGGAGATGAACCGGCTCACGAGTTCGCCTGCAACTGCGGACATGGCAACCTCCATGGGCAAGGAAGGATTGATGAGGTAAAGCTGCTGGGCGGTCACTGGGCTAATTTAACTAGAATGGGCTGGCCTCTTGCCAAGTCTTGCACAGACTCTTGGCAAAATGGTGAAAATTCTACAGGGATGACTAAGACTGTTGACTGGGACTTGAGTGGTTGTGCGCAGTGATATTTTTCTAAACGTCCAAACGCGTGACAAGGAAAAGCCAACTTGTCCAAGCCACATTAATTTTTGTTACATACTCCTCCGTCCAGGAAATATTTGTCGCGAAATGCGTAAAAATGGATGTATCTGAAGCTAAAAATATGCAGATACATCCATTTCTCCAAGCCAGTATTTTGACGGAGGGAGTAATAAATTGTACATATCTAATTATCTGTCTGCTCGTCCTTCGTATTATTTTTTGATTCAATTATGTGTGCTCTACTCTAGCAAATTCTGGACACGGGATTTCTTGGGAATTTTCTAGATGAGCTTGGCTGGAGATGCAGGACGCCACTCGTTTTTTTCTTTTTTGGGCAAAGAAAGTTGTGGGAGATGTTACACGGCATGGTGAACGATGACCAGAACCGCGACTCCATGCCTGACTCCTTTGGTATCTTCAGATCCTGGTCAGTCAGTCAGTCAGTCCCCGTGTGGCTTATTTTTGTGCTGGTTTAGTTTAGTTGACCTGGTTTTGTTCCTGTGATCAGTGGAATATCCTATTTGGCGCAATTCTTCCATCAGGTTTTGTGAAGACTCTAGAATGTTTCAGGCACATTTTTTTGTTTTTTTTCTTCCGGTCATTCTTTTTCTTTCTCCTGTTCATTTTTTTCTTTTCTTTTTATTTTAAAAATCCAAGAACATATTTGTAATTTCCAGGGTTTTTTCAAAATTGTGATTTAAAATAAATTGTGAACCTCTAAAAATTTTGTGTAAGATTTTTCAATATTGTGATTTTTCTAAAAATGTGTGTAAGATTTTTCAAATTCATGAGCACTTTTTAATTTCGTGAACTTTTAGTACAGTTGATTCTATCTCAGTTTCGTTGCGTCTAAAAAAAAGGACTACTTTGCATGGCAGGGCAGCAAGCTGGTCCATCTGATCTTAATGGGTTCAAGTGGGCTGGGAAAATTGAGATTCTAGATCGGCTTTTGGCTGAAAAAGTCCCACCCAGCTGAGCTTTCGGACCCTCAAAACTGCCTTTTGTATTTCTTAACGTGTGTTTGTTGGAATGGTCTTATCACATTGTTCGACTATGGAGCATCGTCACAATCAAAACTTGACTAAATCCAGTTTTATTCTATGCGTGCAAGAGAGTCTTTGGCTAGGTTATACTGAATTTTGCCTTGAATATAACTAGCCCATCCATGCAGCGTAACCTGATCCTGATACAGTTAGACCTTTTTTTTTTTGCAGATATGTATGTATGTATAGTATTAATCGTGGCAACGCCATTATCATGGATTAGTCCACAAGTTGTGCAGGTATGTACCCATCTACCCGTTCTTAGTGGATGCTTGTGGTGCTTATGGAGTTAAAAAAAGTATAGATCCAAAAGCTAGCTACTGGGATCTTTGTAGTTCTAGGAAAGCGACCAAACGAGGATATTTCACAAATACAGGTATATAGTAAAATGTCACAAAATGAGATAGCTACGTCCAACCAATCAGTACATGCCCCCTGGTCGTCAGTGATAGCTTAGATTCTTATTCTTATTACACTTCGTTCATATTGCATTTCTCTTGACCCCTTCATTTGGGTTCTTTTCGCAACTTCTACCTGTCACGAACAGATAATTTTCTAAACGTCCAAACAGGTGACTACGACAAGCCAACTTCTCCAAACCATATTAATTATTGTTACATAAGAAATTGCATATATATGTAATTATCGTTGTGCCTGTCTTTCGTTCGATCTTTTTATTCAACCATGCGTGCTCTACTCTAGCAAATTCTGACCGCGGAATTTCTTGGGATTTTTCTAGATGAGCTTGACCGGAGACGCAGCGCGCCACTCGTTTCTGGCAAAGAAACTGGTGGAGACGATACGCGTTGCGGCGAACGATGACGAGAACAGCGACGCAATGCCTGACTCCCTTGGTTTCTTCAGAGCCCGGTCAGTCAGTCAGTCAGGCCCCGTGTGGCTTATTTTTGTGCTGGTTTAGTTTAGTTGACCTGGTTTTGTTGCCTGTGCAAAACTGGAAGTTTTCTACCTAGTTGAAATTGCTTTTGTCTCTGTAATCAGTGGAATATCCTATTTAGCGCAATTCTTCCATCCGGTTTTCTGAAGTTTCTAGAAAGTTCCAGGCGCGTTTTTGTTTTTTCTTCCGTTTTTTATTTCTTTTCCTGTTCATTTTTCTTTTCTTTTTTTAAAAATCCATGAACTCATTTGTAATTTGCAAACTTTTTTCAAAATTATGATTTTTTAAATGTGTGAACTTTTTTATAAATTCGTGAAGATTTTTTCAAATTCATGAGCCTTTTTTAATTTCGTAAAATTTTAGTACAGTTGATTCTATCTCAGTTCCGTTGCGTCTTGAAAAAAAAAGGCAAATACGCATACTTTGCATGGCAGCAAGCTGGCCCATCTGCAAATTGAGATTTCTAGATCAGTTTTGGGCTGAAAATGTCCAACCCAGCGGCGCTTCCTTTCGGCTCCTCAAAACTACCTTTTTGTTTTTCTTAACTTGTTTGTTTGAAAGCTCTTCTCAAATTGTTCGACTCTGTAGCATCATCACAATTAAAACTCAACTAAATTCAGTTCAATTCCATGCGTGCAAGAGCCTTTGGCTCGGTTATATACTGATTTTTGCCTTGAATGTAACTAGCCCATCCATGCAGCGTAACTCAAAATCCAGTTAGACTGATTATTATTGTTTTTGCGGGGAAGACTGAATTTTGTGACAAGAAACAAATGTACATCAATTAATGATTCGCCGTCGCCTCTTCAGAAGCATACTGTAGAAAATGGCATGCCCCCAACAACTGACCATTTAATTCTGCGTGACCCTACTCTAGCAAATTTTGACCGCGGAATTTTCCGGATGAGCTTGACTGGAGACGCAGGGCGCCACTCGTTTTTGGCAAAGAAACTGGTGGGAGACGGTACGCGTCGTCGTGGCCCATGGTGACGAGGACCGCGACTCCATGCCTGACTTCTTTGAATTCTTCAGAGCCCGGTCAGTCCCCGTGTATCTCATTTTTGTGCTGGTTTAGTTTTGTTGACCTGGTTTTGTTTCCTGTGCAAAACTGGGAGTTTTCTTCCCAGTTGAAATTGTTTTGTCGTTGTGATTAATAGGACCAGAGCAATCACTGAGAAGCTCTGAAATGGGCCAGAAGCGCTTCGTCATTCCAGCCCAAGAACGAACAGGATAACGACCTAAAGAGGGCCGCGCGGCCCAAAGGGAGCTATTTTGCCGACGAGGCCCGAACAGTGTCTTATGTGCTCGTTTTCGGAATTTCTCTGTCGTCATGCAGATCCATCAACCTAAAAGAGATTTCCATGAAGTTCACTTCATACATGAAGGATGGGCGTCAAATACACACGCTCATAATCTACTCCCTCCGTCCCATAATGTAAGACAATTTTTGACACTACATTAGTGTCAAAACATTATGGAACGGAGGGAGTAGCTCGCAATTTTATTTTTGTTACATATGGTCGTCTGGTGTGGCTTCTGATACTTATATTGTACAGCTTTCTGTTGAGTAATAAAGAGAGCTAGATTTTCCCTCAAAAAAATGTGCTTGTTTTCGGAATTTCTCAAAAGAAAAAAAGCTTGTTTTCGGAGTGGACGCACAGAATCCATTCAGGAAAAATACACTTGTGACACTGCATTGTCTACGCGTGCATATGTGGCTAGATAAAAGTTGGGGTTACAAGGTTCCACTTACCCGCGATACTTGCGCGTCGTCTCACTTAGCGTGTAGGCGGTGCGAAGAGGGCACGTCACTAACCTGTGGCTTCATTTGGTTGTCAGTCATGTGTTTTACTAACGTGGAAGTTTCTAAGACCGCGTCGATTTAGGTTAATTTTACACTTGAGAACCACATGGTGGTCTCTCTCAGAGGGGCATGTTTGGCTCAAACTTTTGACAGCGCGCGTATTAGTCCACAAGTCAATGGGCCTAGCTGCCTCTGGTATATATGCTTGTAGGGAGATCTTATAATAAGCTACTAATAAAATGAAAAAAAAAAAAGCTACTATTAAAATGGAAATCCAAGGTGTCATAATCATATTACTGGCGAAATGGGGTGGACACACACGTACGTGGTCTTATAGAGAAGCTATGTGCATACCTCATGTAAAAAGATACTATCTGTATATATGTACCTCATGTAAAAAATACTATCTGTACACCTGGAGATGATGATATTTTTTTTTTACTTTTATTGGATGACAAGACATGGCAAACAAGGAGTTATAACTATATGGTGAAACTCATCCCCGCTCCCCCCCCCCCCCAAAGAGCTGGGGCTAAACCCTATGTAGACTAATCCAATATCATATTATCTTGGTGTTTCAAATCCCAGCGTTATTTAATTCTCTTAACATTTGTGTAGCCGCTCTCTAAACCAAAACACCTTCAAAATTGAGCTATGATGCTTTAGGTCAATACTCCCTCCGTTCCTAAATATTTGTCTTTCTAGAGATTTCAACAAAAGACTACATACGGAGCAAAATGAGTGAATCTACACTCTAAAATATGTCTGTATACATCCGTATGTGGTAGATAATTTTAAATCTTTAAAAAGATAAATATTTAGAAACGGAGGGAGTAGATATTAATCCGCAAAAAAAGGTCCATAGGTATTTGCTAGTATTTGATAAAAAAACACCTTCGAATTTGTGACCCCTAACTCCCAAAAAGGAAAAAAGAAAGTGTGACCACGGAAATTGAAGGGAATGTCCATCTTGCCGCTGACGCGTGGGACCCATCGTGCCTTTTCGCAGTTCCACGGTGGTCGCCGACGCGAAGTTGGCGGAGGGCGGGAGGGGAGGCGCCTAGCGGGAGAATTGATTTAACCCCCGCAGCTTTCCCCCTTCCGTTTTCCGTGGACTTTGTGTGGTCCTGTGGTACGATTGTCTAAATTGTAGAAACCCTAGGTGCTGAGGGAGATTGATATACTGACAAATTTGTTAAAAATGCCAAAGGGGGCAATCAGCAAGAAGTAGACAGAACTGAGGGGGTTCAGAGGCAGGCAAGCAAAGAAAGGGGTATATGATCAAAGGCGAGCAAATAGGGGGGTTAAAATCAATTTTCCCACGAGCTGGAACCTCACCGCCGGCAACCTCGCAGACGGAGCGCGCCGCCGCGGAGCTCCGCCAGTTCTTCGAAATGCCGGTAATTTCAATCTACTGTTTTTTAAGGACTCCGGCACCTAAGCAGACTCCTTGATTTAATCGTGTCTTGTAATTGCAACTGCACATGCATAGAGTTCGGTTCTTGGTAGTATAAAATAATAAAAATGCTTTCAAGCCACCTTACCGAGACGAGCTGGTGATAGTGGTAGCAGTAGCCAGTAGGTATCTGAACTGCCACTTTAGGTGATGTCGTTAGCTGAATTCGCTTTCTAAGAAGAGCATGAGGGGCCGTTGGGTCTGATAAATTTCGCTTCGATGAAATCAGCTGTGGATTTGCTGACAGAATCAGCTTTGGCACTGAAGTACACCGGGACGTGCTTCAGCCCAATACGGCAAATTTGACAATTTTGACCTGTGGACGAAATCAATTCACGGAATGAACTGCCCGTAAAACTATTTCACTCCCCTGACCCTTTTGTGTAGCGCCCGCCACGACGGCACCACACCCTACTGTGCAGCGCCTAGCTCGGGCGTTACGCCCGATCCACCGTGGCAGCCTGGGCCCGCACCAGCGATTAACGCCTCCAGCTAAGCGCCACACATGTAATGTGCAGCGCCTCCGTGCTAAGCGCCACTTGTAAAGTGCAGCGCCCTAGCGCGTAAGCGCTACACTGTGACTTATCCAGCCACTTGGCTCCCCCCCCCCACCCCCACCACACACTCTCCACTCTCCTCCCGAGCTTTGCCCCTCTCACACTCTCTCCCTCTCAAATCCTCTCCCAAATCTTGCAAATTTGAAGAATTTGTCCGTGGATTTCGAAGTCAAACCCTCCCTCAAGGTAATATTCTCCGATCCCCTTGTTTTGATTCAAGTAAAGTTCCCATTGCTCATTTGTTGCTAGTTTGGGGAAACCCTAGTTTTGTTTGGATTTAGAGATTTGCATGGAGATGTGAGATGTTTGTTTGCCAATTTCTATGGTTAGGCTTTGTTAGTATGCTAGGGTTATTCTTATGGGTGTTCTTATGTTGGTGCTAGGGTTAGGTTTAGGGCTAGGGTTATGGTTATGGTTATGGTTATGGTTAGGGTTAGGGTTAGGGTTAGGGTTGTTGTTTGATATATATATTAGGGTTTATATTCCGTGTTAATCCTTGTATTAGTACTCATGGAAGCAATGTTACCTTGTGGTTTTGGAATGCTTATAGGGATGGGAAGAACATGTGTGTTTGTTCATCATGGGGACAAGGACGCCTTTTGAAAGGCAATGTAGAACCGGACCGGATGAGGTTGACATGGTGTTTGATAGTAGTCCTAGCTATGCGGAGCTCTTGCAACAAGTTAGGGAAGATTTGAATTGGACGGACCCTAGTGATATCATAGAGTTGGAGGGAAGGCATAATGTTGGTTTTGGAATGCACATCCGTTGGAAGACAATGCGTGTCAACTCGGAGCAACGTTGGGTTGCATACAAGGAGACAGTGGCCGAATCACTAGACAAGGCTCTTGAGTTATTTGCAACGAAGAAGGTTGATTCAAGTTTGCATTTGGACTTGAACCGAAATCCCTCCCCTTTGGTTGTTAGTAGCCCCACACCCTTGAAGCGAGATGAAATTGTTGAACCTCTTTTGACCCAAGAAGTGAGGCCAACATTGAGCCCGTTTACAAACAACCAAGATGAAGCTTTGCAAGAGGACAATGATGAGTATGCGGACGATGACAATGAAGTTGATCTCCATGACAACAATGTGGGTGATCTCGACAAATATCACTTGCAAGAGACAATGGACCCTTCCATCCCTTTTTCCCGTGCATATGCATCGGACTCGGATGACGATGATCCCGATGAACAAGTTGATGCGTGGGGTTCACGGTGAAGGAGGCGAAGCTTCGAGAAGGTATTTGGTCGGGATCATTGGACTACATTGTTCAAGGATGTTAGTCTCGCGGATGAAGCCGTGGTAGATGGTGGCCAATGTGTACCTCTTGGGGTTAGGCCAAGCTCTCATCGTGATTTGGGAGGCAGCGAGAACCGGATTGCTAAAGGTTCTAAGTTCGACACCTTCTTGGAATTGAAGATGTGGCTCGACAACTACTCGATTACGCATTATCGTCCACACAAGGTGGTGCACTTTCGGACGTCAAAGTCGCTTCTACGGTTGCATGTGCATGTGAAGATGAAATATGTCCATGGATTGTGCGTGCAAGACCATGGAAAGGAGGTCCCACTTGGCACGTAATGAGTTGTGTGCCAACTCACATGTGCCAAGGCAAAAGGGTGGATGGCAAGATTGTGTCCCAAAACCACAAACAACTCACGTCCGAGTTCATCGCTTACAGGCTCTCCAACTCAATATCCACACTTCCAACAATGAGTGTCCAACATGTCATTGACCTTGTGAAAGCCATCTTTCACTACAAGGTGAAATCTGACAAGGCATGGAAGGCGAAGCAAGCCGCATTTAAGATGTTGTATGGTACTTGGGAGGAAGCATACAACCCGAATCCCTAGGTTGTTGTTAGCCATGGCGCGACAAACCGGGCATGGTTCATGTGGTCGAGCCTCATGGGCACCAAACAACGGTTCATGAAGGAAGGAAAGTCGAGTATTTGGCCGTGCTTTTGGGCGTTCGAGCAATGTATGAGGGCTTTCGAACATTGTAGGCGGTCATCGCAATTGATGGCACGTTCTTGACCGGCAATACAAAGGGCACCTTGTAGGTTGCCATAGCAAGTGATGCCAATAACCGGGTGTTGCCATTGGCATTTGCTTTGGTTGAGGTGGAAAACAATGACAAGCGGGAGTGGTTTACGCATCTTTTGAGGACGAAGGTGTTACCCGCTCAAAGGGAAATTTGTGTCATATCGGATCGGCATCAAGGAATTCTTAACAGCGGTGGAGATTGACATTCCGGGCATGCTCCGTTGCACCATCGATGGTGCATGAGGCACTTTGTTCGAACTTCTATAGGGCATGTGGCCTTAAGGAGTTGGCGATGATCTTCAAGATTGTTGTCTTGCTTTCTCCGAGAAGCGCTTAGCCACTTTGTACCACAAATTGCTCGCTTTACAAAAACTTGATGCCGGGGTCAAGACTTTCTCAATAAGCACATTCAATACCGGAACAAGTGGGCACGTGCCTTTGATGAAGATGGCGGAGATACGGTCAAATGACAAGCAATATGGCGGAATGCTTCAATAGGGTGCTCAAAGGTGCCGCGTGGATTACCCGTGGCGGCAATAGTTCAATACATATTTGACAAGATGAATGCGTACTTTGTAAAGTACTTTCGATGGAAACCGATGCACAAATAGCGGGTGAGAACCCACGGAAGTACAAGTACAAGTTCCCACCCAAAGTTGATGAATGGCTGGTATTTCAATCACGGAAGGCGGACTCAGAAGAAGCTATATTATATGACAACGAAGAGTGGAAATGCGAAGTGAAAGAGCCGGGAGGAACCACAAGCGATGGCGGCAACATGGAGGTCGGGCTTTCAAGGTGTCGTTAACACAATGTGATTGCACTTGCGGAGGCCGTTGTTGCTTCATCTCCCATGCTCACACTTGTATACCGCCGGTCGCGTTAGGAATGTGGACATCAATCACCCACGCACCGTGAGGGAGTCGGAGTTCTCAATCATGACGGTCAAGAAAACATGGGCTCCCGCTTTCACCCGTGCTGACCAATCACAATGGCGGAGTATCATGGAGTTCAACTATGGCGGATCCGGAGTTGAAGGTTGTTAAGCGGGGTAGAGCGTCGGACAAAGCGTCTTAGAGGAGACATGGATGGATGGGGCCATGGTGGCCGCCATGAAGCGAACAGCGACCAATTCCAAGAGCCTCGTGAGAGCTCCGTTGTGGGGAGTGCAAAGGTCATGGCCACAACAAAAGAAAATGTCTGAAACCAAGGAAAAGGTCCAAGACAAATGATGCAAGCACAAGCCAACAAGGAGCTACACAAGGGAGCCAACCAAGTGGTAGCCAACAAGTGCCAAGCCAACCAAGAGGTAGCCAACAAAAGCGAAGGCAACCTAGTGGTAGCCAACAAGTGCCAAGGCAACCAAGTGGTAGCCAACCTAGTGGTAGCCAACAAGTGCCAAGGCAACCAAGTGGTAGCCAACCTAGTGGTAGTCAACAAGTGCCAAGCCAACCAAGTGGTAGCCAACAAGTGCCAAACCAACAAAGTGTTAGCCAAAGAGGATCTAGGCAACAAAGAGGTGACAACTAGGACTTCCAAGAGGCCGTGGTGGTGGTAGAGCTCGTGGTGGTGGTCTAGGCCGTGGTGGTGGTAGAGCTTCGTGGTGGTGGCAATGGCCGTGGTGATGGTCTAGGCCTTGGTGATGGTCTTGGCCTTGGTGGTGGACTTGGCCGTGGTGATGGAGAAGGGCAAGTTAGTTATAGAGGAATGTTTGGATACCTAGATGGACCCGTTTCCGTATGTTCTTGTTTTTCATATGTTCTTGTTTATCATATTTTCATATGTTTTTGTTTATCATATGTGCTTCCATTTGTTCTTGTTGTCCTTACTAACCATTATGTTTCACTCATTGTAGGTATGGCGGCTTCCCAACCCAACAAACCAACGATGAAGGAGGATGGCGAAGATGAGATGGCGGGATGGTGGGAGAAGGCTGCAAAGAAGCTTAGAGATGAGGATGCAGCCAAGCTAAAGAAGAAGAAGGAAGAGGAGCGTGAGAAGGAGAGGAAGATGAGAAAGAGAGCGTCAGATGTGATGCACGCTAGGGAGCAAGCGTTGGTGAGGAAATGTGAGGAGGCACAGAAGAAGCGTCTAAAGGATTTTCAAGAAAAAACCATGAAGCTTTGGGCAATTGCAGCTGAAAAAGAAGAGAGGGACAATCAGATATTCATGGAAAGGGTGGTTAAGGAGGCTAACCTCATAAGAAAAAGGGAGGAGGAAGAGGAAGAAGAGAGGAAGAAGAAGAAGGAAAGGGCCCTTGCTCTACCCAATAAAGCTAGTATGTGTCATGAAGTACTATGTCTCCTCCTGGATTTGGTTGTGAACTACTATGTGTCGTGAACTACTATGTCTCCTCCTCGATTTGGTTGTAATAACTACTATATGTCGTGAACTACTATGTCTCCTCCTCGAGCTGGTTGTAAGAACTACTATGTGTCGTGAAGTACTATGTGTTATGAACTACTATATGTCGTGAACTACTTACGTGCATATGTTCTCTTCACAATTGTTAGATTGCTATGTATCAATCCTACTTCACATCATCTTACAATGTTTGCAACGCCTAGCACGCTAAAAAATTCACTAAGTCCATAGTGCAACGCCTAGCATTGCATATGCTAAAAAATTCACTAAGTCCATAGTGCAACGCCTAGCACGCCGGCGCTGCACTATGGAGTGTGACGCCTACGCGCTAGGCGCTGCATAGGTCTGTACCTATCCAGAGAGCAACAGAATGTATGTCAAGCTACAGACCATTGCAGCGCCTAGCTCCTCGGCGCTGCACTATGGAGTGTGGCGCCTAAGGGCTAGGCGCTGCATAGGGCAGTAACTATCCAGAGAGCAACAGAATGTATGTCAAGCTACAGACCTGTGCAGCGCCTAGCCTGGAGGCGTCACACTCCATAGTGCAACGCCTAGCTGCTCGGCGCTGCACTATGAAGTGTGGCGCCTAGGGGCTAGGCGCTGCATAGGTCGTGAGCTATCCGAGAGCAATGTATGTCAAGCTACAGACACATGCGGCTTAGCCGCATGGCCTACACTCCATTGTGCACCGCCTAGCCCGCCGGCGCTGCACATGGAGTGTGACGTCTACAGGCTAGGCGCTGCATAGGTCAGTAGCTATCCAGAGAGCAACAGAATGTATGTCAAGCTGAGACTTATTGCAGCGCCTAGCACGAGGCGTCACACTCATAGTGCAGCGCGGCGTGCTAGGGCGTTGCACTATGGAGTGTGGCGCCCACGGCTAAGCGCAGGTCAATAGCTATCGAGAGCAATGTAATGTATCCCTCGATTTGGGCCAAAAATTTCGCTAAGTGCTTGTGCAGCGCCTGGGCTGGAGGCGTTACACACCATAGTGCAACGCCGGCGTGCTAGGCGTTACCTTTGGAGTGTGACGCCCAGCCTAAGGCGCCACACAATCTCGTAACTATCGAGCAAACAGCGAAAGTTGGACAAGTTACAGACCTGTGGCGCCTAGCTGGAGGCGCCACATTATGCAAAGGTAACGCCTTTGTCATGTAGGCGTTGCAGTTTGGAGTGTGCCGCCTCCCTGCTAGGCGCCACATAAGTCTGTAACTTGTCCAACTTTCTGTTGCTCTTTGTTGCTCCAGTTCTTTGGTCCCTCTAACTGGGTCATTTCAAGTCATAAGCATCACAGATAGTTGCATCACACAATAAGCATTACTAACAACTTCTAGTTAAACATTACCAGCAACATAGAGTTCAACACAGAGTGACCATCACGACACGACAAGTTCGACATTACCACCAACATAGAGTTCAACATAGAGCTACCATTACTACCATTACTAAAAGAGGACGACGACTAGTTCCTTCCGCGCTTGCTGGCTCCTCCCCCTCTCTTGCAGGGAATCTTCTTCACCTTCCTAGGAAGACGAACCCGCTCCGGCTCCGGCTCCGGTTCCTCCACGTCATCCACATCGTCATCCAAATAGTCATCTAAAGCCGCCATCCGCGAGGTGCCGACCGTCCTTTTGCCTCTTTGGGTGAAGTCCTCAGGTGTGTATTTCTTGAATCCCTTCCTAGGCTTTAACTCGTATGCAGACAAGTGAAGATGTGAATAGTGCGAATTGAAAAGCAAAAAGGGCAATTACCACAAAGTTCATCATTGGCCCTCAGTAGGATCACTGAGTTGCCTTTCACGACTAATGTGTTGTCTTGCTGCTAGGCTACCTCATCAAAGACGGTGGGTTCTTCCAAAATCTTATCATCATCACCGGGCTTGCATACCTCCACACGCAGCGTGACGCCTAGAAACCATGTTAGATAGTTGTTGAGCATAATCGGGCGGTGCTCACGAAGCTTGGCTCGTTTTCCAGCCCTAGCTTGCTCCACAAAGAAGCGCCCAACTGTATGACATAGTTGTTGTGATGCTTGGCCCAATCCTTGATCTTCCGCTGTTTTTCCTATCCAACCTGCAAGTTAGAAACATAATATTAGCATCATCGAAACCACCGAGAAGCTGCTAATTGCTCAAGGTTGATTATATCTTCTGGCGTGTAGCACTATGGAGGTGTCCTCCCACTCCGGTGGTGTGGCATGAACAAACCAAACTGACGGTACACCCGATGTGGCAGGTGAAGCTCAACCGCCCAGTTGCATATGAGTGGACACCGCATATGCCGTAGATCCCTATCCCTAGTGCACATCGGATTCAGCTGAATCGTATAGGGTTCCCAAAACTCTCTCCTTTTCCATACGGTTCCCATACAACCTACAAAATGGGATAAAATGCAAAATTTATATCGATTCTGATGGAAGCATGATAATAACTTATGCAACGTCGATTCACCTGCTCAGGCGTGATCGCGTCCATCTCACTCCTGTACAGCTTGTACATGACCGAGGGATCATCCGCCATCTCATTTAACACATCCCACTTGTAAGCCCAAGTGGGGAGCCGTAGTGGGTCGTCTTTCTCGTCCCAATCATCGAACTTCACGGTCTTCGGTCGTCCAACAGCAAGCGCTCCCAGCTCCATATGGAAAGTGCGAGCAAACAACCACCAATACCTCGGATAGCCTACAACAGGCTTCGTCCAACCGCACATAAAAGAGAACATGGTTGAGTTAACGGCAAGATCACATTCATAATGTACCAATGAATTGAAACAGAAACAATTTCATACCTGTCTATACAAGTAAGCCAGTGTCGCCGAACCCCAACTCCATTTGCTATCGAAGACGGTCAACGCCTTGAGCCACATCCATGGAGCATTCTTGCCTGTGCCATCAGCAAACATACTCCTGGATATCACGTACCACATGTAGACACGAGCATATGTCTTCACCGTGTCCTCATCAGCATCCTCAGGGCAATTACTGAAGTTCGATACAATCCACGTGAAAGTAGCACCGGCTGCGACTCTTTCCTTCTTCTTGCCTTCTACTTCTAGTTCAGCGGCTCGGAGGAACCATACCGATAAGGGCAAGCATTTGCTCGCGCCACCCATCGTAATCGGTGCTCATACATAGAGGATTCCCATCGATAGGAAGACCGGTGATCATAGCTATATCCTGGGCGTCACGGTCATCTCCCGATCCGAAGATGGAAAGTGTGTGTCTCCGGCCTCCAATGATTAATAAGCGCGGTGAGTGCTAGAGCATTGTTGGGTGGCGTCGACCGGCTGACCAACTGAATGAAAGGGAGAAGTCCTGTCTCCCTAACATACGGCGTGTACCGCTCATCATAGCGCATCCACCCAAGGTTGACCCCGTGAGCCCGAAGCTTCAGAGGTGCAAGCTCCTACAAGCAAACCAACAAATCATTACATATGGGGGGTATGTGTTTGAAAAAAAAACACGAAATTCATAACACCGGCAACTTTATTATTACCTGCTGCTTCACCGACATAGCGTACGACCGGTGTTGTACATCCCAATGATCATTGAGAAGCCAAATCATCCTAGCAATTTGCAAGAAAGCTTTCTTGTCAACACGATTATCTTTGAATACAAAAAACTAAAGTAGGCCTACTAGATGCAACCATACCAATCTATGTATCCAACCATATCAAATCAAACATAACTAATAAAAAGGGTTCCACAAATAACTAGGCCTACTTCATACAAATAACTTTTCCATAAACTATGCCTACTTCATAAAAATAACTCTTCCATAAACTAAACTAGGGTTCCACAAATCAAACAAACAAGGGTTCCCCAAATCAATACATGCAAAGTTCTAATACATGCAAGATTCAAATCTAATCTAATCAAACAAGTATTCCCCAAATCTTCAAAATATCATATTATCTATGGATAGAAAGAAGGGGATCGGAGGAAAGTACCTTCTAGGATGGATTGGTGAAAGAATGCACGGACCAAATCGTCGGATCTGAAGGAGTTGGGAGAAGGGATTGAGAGGGGGAGAGGAGCTAGCAGCCGTCGCCGCTGCTTATGGCACTTGCAACTGAACGAATGGGGTGGGGTGGGGGAGGGGCGGCGGTGGCATCTGAAGCGATAACGCCTACGGGCTGGGCGCTGCACATTACATGTGTGGCGCCTAGCGGAGGCGTTGCTTCTAATCTTGAGCCCAGGGGCTGCCACGGTGGACTGGCGTCTGGCAACGCCCAGCTAGGCGCTGCACAGTAGGGGTGTGGCGCCGTGTGGCGCTACACAACAGGGACAGGGGAGTGAAATAGTTTTACGGGCAGTTCATTCCGTGAATTGATTTCGTCCACAGGTCAAAATTGTCAAATTTGCCGCCCAATACACTGAAAATAGCCCGAATCAGCTTTCGGCTGAGTTTTCAAAGCGGTTCTACAATGGCTATTTGTTTCAGCTTCTGCTTTTTCAGAGCTGAATCTGTTCCCTGATAAAGCTGAAAGAAACAGGGCCTGGTAATAGTTCGTCAGTATACAAATGAACACATCCGTCCGCGCCGTATCAAAAATTCCAACAAGAGTTACACATTACACTAGTCTGAAGCAAAATTGGGATCACATTACACTAGTCTGAAGCAAAATTGGAATCACATTACACTAGTCTGAAGCAAAATTGGAATCGCATTACACTAGTCTGAAGCAACATTAGAATGGCACGCCACGGCGCTTCCTCCTCCCCGGCAAGGCACTGCTGCTACCTTCATGTGTATCCTGAGTGCAACTTGTGACATAATGGACAACTGATTTATAAGGGGGTATCCTTGATTCCCACGCGACCAGGGTGAAGTCGCCTTCCGGTCTGACGCTAGGGTCTGCTACAAGCGCCCCTAACGACACGCTAGGCGATTCCTCCTTGGTTTTGTACGGTATCATGCTAAGTGGATGCGAGGCGAGGTCCGTTATGTCCACTGGATGGCCTTGCTCTATAAGCAGGGTTCGGTGCACGCCGTATATGGAGAGGTTTCTTTTAACCAGCCTTATCCCCTTGTTCAGTATGCAACACCAGAACTGAACATCGAGGTTCCTTCTCAGCACATCCGCAAACACATTTGCTTCCACAAGCGAACCTTGCACACTGTGCAACACCTTGGCGATTTCATCTGCTATTTGTGCTAGGATGTTCTGCCGGGTCTGCGCTTCCAAATGACAGTGCCTTGAAAAGATACCTCAACTCATCGTAAGATAGAGCGTTAAGGAAAATTGGCTTCACTGATCCGAAACGGGCGAGTGTTTTAAGTTTACTTACGATGATGATCTTGCTCCCTCTACCCATCCTTCTGAAAAACAACTGAAAGATTTTCCAGTCATCGTCGCCTACATCAGAAGCAAACTCAATAACTACCAGCGTTGTGCTCCCAAACATGGTCCTTCCATCGTCAAGCATCCTCAAATGGCTGCCTCCATTCAAGTGCAAAATAGAGGAGAAGCGTGAGCGAACCCTTTCGTCGCCACACACATGAGCAACCAAAGTCTTCTTCCCAACTGCGACACCACCTATCACCGGAATAACTGCCGGTGCAAGATCACCAAGAGGGTTGCTGATCTCCAACAAGAAGCTCAAGAGCTTTTGCTTTTCAGCGTGCCGGCTGAACATGAAGTTGTCGGTGTAAAGATAAACATCATATGGCCTTCGAGACATGCGCTCACATCCACCCAGAAGCACAGCAAACTCAGCCATGTTAGCAACAGCAATTTCTAAATTTTCCAAGGCACCATGTGACCCAAGGCGCATGGCCTTGTCGTCTTTCTTCGTTGCCGTTCTAGAACGCTTGAGGGGAATGGCAAAATACAAACTGCTGCTAGATGGGTCGTTGCTGCTAACCTCGTCGAAGCCTGCGGCATCTTGGAGGGCTCGGTACCTCGAGGCATCGAGCAGGCTGTGACCTCGGTACATGGCCTCCGAGAGCATCTTGAGCTGCATCATCATCCCAGAGTTTGTTATGTATCGAGCGTCCGCCTCCTCGACAATGGTGCCAGCTCTCATCAGGAGATGCTGCAACCTCTCCACTGCCTTCTCCTCTGATTGTGCATGGCTGGAGGACTGGTACTTGTTCATCAGGAAGGTGACGAACCGACTCACAAGTTCACCTGCAACTGCAGATACGGCAACCTCCATGGCCGGGGTTGATGAGGCACGCTGCTGGTTGGTCTGTGGACAAATTTGACTAGGCTGGCCTCTGGCAAATCTTGAAGAGACTCCTGGCAAAATGAAGCTGCTCCAGGCGTGAGGAGTGGGTGGATGGGTGGGTGGGAGACACGTATAATTTTGTTTAAATGCCCAAGCACTGACAAGGAGAAGCCAACTGTCCAAGCAGGATGATAAAATATAACAAACTGACCGACCAGTATTTGTAATATTCACGGTAGGTCCCGATTGACTACCTTCCATTGCAAAATATATATTTAATCATCTTTGCATTTGACTTTCTTTTTGTTCTCCTTTTACATCTTACATACGCCATATCCCATATAATGTGCAATCTGCTCCAGCATAGTTTGACCGTGAAAGTTGTTTGGGCTTCTCCAGACGGACTTCAGTGGAGAAGCAGGGCGCAACTTTGATCATCGTCGAGGAAATGATATGCGCCCTTGTTTATCTTGATCAGTGGTGATGAGAGTCGCAGCTCCATGCTCCAGTAATCTTTCAAGGGTACATGTAGGCCTGTTTGTTTGTACATTTGCTCCTTTGTTAACTTCATAACCCGGTCAGTCTCTGTCCGACATATATTTTGTGCTATTTCAGTTTTAAATCTTATACTTTTGCACTTTGTGCATTCTTCTGAGCTGATTTTAATCTCCACAATGCTAAACATGAAATTGTTCTGTGCCTGTAATCCGCAGGATTAGAGCAATCACAGAAGCCTGGGACACTCTGAAAACGGACCAAAAGCGTGTCATCATCGTAGCCCAAAACCGCGCAGGGTGTCCTCTAAGAGGGCGGCGCGGCCCAAAGTAAGCTCTTTGCCAATGAGGCTCAAAAGAAGTGGGCTTTTGTGATTGTTTTCAGATAGAGTGGTAAACCTGGACGCTCGATAGCTTGATGTTGAATAAAGTCCTGTCTTTCCAGTTCTTACCCGCACGTCGTCTCACTGGACGCGCAAACACGTGAACAGAACACGCCACTAACCCGTGGCCTCGGGTGGTTGTTGATCACGCGTTTCATTACCGTGGATATTTTGTGGACCGTGCGACGCGCTGAAGGATTTGCATTTCATAACCTTATATAGCATGAGTACAATATATCCTAGAGTGGACATTGTGATGATTTCATATTCGGCTCAAACTATTCGACGCGCATTAGTCCAGAAGGTTAGTGGCTCTAGCTACTGTACATATGCAGGAAGAGAAATCTTGCAAGCTAGTAGTACATGGGAATCAGAGGTGTCATAATCATACTACTGTTGAAATGGGGGATATGCGTACGTGCATGGTCTAGAGCCTTATGCAGAAGCAATAGCATAGATATCATGATTCTCTTGACTTCTGTTAATCAAATTGTCCAACTGTTATGGCTTAGTTTTCATTATAAATTGATCAGTTATGTTCATAGACTAATACTAATAATCAAACTAGTTAATAAATCAGTCTGCAGTCCGGCTTGGATTATTTTTAATAATCACACGAGTAAGGGGTAACTGAAATCAGATACATTATTCACAACTCACGCCTTCTGCTTCGCAATTTTTACCTTTGCATTTTTTTTCAGTATCCTTTTCAGGAAGAAAATGTGGTACTGTATCCGAAATACCACAGAAACCTTTCATGATTTTGGTGCGGAAAATCTATAAAGCTGTATGTAATTTGTTGGTCAAAAGGTTGATTGTACTTGTACGCACTCTACGGTGACAAATAAAAGAGAACAGAGGATGCAGTAACCTCACTGTTTGTAACCGCTTGCATTGTTTTATCATGACTCCCTAATGGGAGCACAACCACTGGAGTGTTATATGTAGCAATAGCTAGAATGAAATGTGTTGAACTTGAACAGAGCTGTCCTGTGTTCAAATGGAGAAATGCTGGATGACAGTGATACATGGCACACACCTTGTCAGCTCTGCCTAACCAAGTCTTGGATTCTTGCATGAATAGTGTGCGCTCCGGCTCCGGCCCCATGCTACATCATGTCATATTGTCATGGAAAATCCAGCATTTTTGTAATGAAAATCCACCAAAAGGACTATCTTACAGGCCGATCCTACATGTCGACGACGGTCGTTAGAGCCTGATCAATGATCGAACGACTTTAGGTTCTCACATGACGAGCATTATCCCAGCAGAAATTGTTTGATTTCCCCTGCTAGGAAGCACACTCCAGAAATGAGATCACAATAACAAGAAAGTAAACCATAATACCTGAATTTTCAACGAAACCACCACCCTTTTTCCAAGGGTCGAAGCTCTAGAAGCTATATGATATGATCAGCCGCTCTCCATATTAGACAGGAAGACTTTGATGTCACCATGCATATGCCAAGTAGCTCTCTGAAGTTCCGCCTGAGAGGTACCCCTGCTTGCTACCAACTCACAACCACACATGCATGTATGCACACATGGACAGTACATTCTCCTAGTCATGAGTCATGACATGTACTCCCTTCGTTCCAAAATATAAGTCTTTTTAGAGATTTCACTATGAACTACATACGGAGCAAAATGAATGAATCTACACTTTAAAATATGTCTATATACATCCGTATGTAGTTTGTAATGGAATCTCTAAAAAGACTTACATTTAGAAACGGAGGGAGTATATATATTTCTAGTGGCATGTACTCCCTTTGTAAACTAATATAAGAGCGTTTAGATTACTAAAATAGTGATCTAAACGCTCTTATATTAGTTTACGGAGGGAGTACTATGCAGGTTGGCATGCAACTTTGGTTTGGCCTTAGCCTATCCTTTCCGACAAAGGCCAAAGCTGGTGCTACATTTACATGTGAAAAATGATATCTCTGGGGTGTAGTCATCAGTGCAAACATGCTCAGAGGCAGCTAGCTTCCCCCATCGCAGCTCAGATGCACGACACGCTCTGAAATGGTCCACCTATATGTCGCTCGCAGTGAGAGGGGGCGGCCCACTTAACAAAGGTCCAGTTTTTTCTTCCAAAATTGGAAAATAATCTTACCGAGGTAAATATAATAAATTTGAATTAACTAATAAAAATGATTAAAGACCGTGTGCTATACAAATAATTGCAGACATAAAGAATAAAAATATTAATATATACTCCTACAAATGTTCATGTTTTTTCAAAAGTGTTCACGTATTTTTAAAAATATGTTATTTATTTTAAAGTTTTCATGTATTTCAAAAGAGTTTATATAGTTTATTAGTGTTCATATAATTAGAAAAGGTGCCCGACACATTTAAAAGATACGTGACAATAAAAAAAGTGTTTGATGGATTTTTGTAATGTCCATTTAATTAAAAGTGTTTGATACATTTTTTAAAAAGGTGCACGTAATGTAAGAAAGTGTTTGATGAATTTTATAAATGTTCATGTAATTAAAAAAGGTCCAATGCATTTTTTTAAATGTTCTCATAATATAGAAAATATTTGATGCATCTTTAAAAAAATCTTCATGTAATTGAAAAGTGTTTGATTTATTTTCAAATGTCCACATAATGTAAGAAAGTGTTTGATGCATTTTCAAAAGAATGTTCATGTAACTAGAAAAGGTGTTCGGCATAATTTTTTTTCAAATTGGTCGTGTAATTGAGAAAGTGACCAAGGGAAATAAAGGTTCATCTCCGTCCCCGTTGGTATGAATTTGCTGCCTAAATAAGAACTTGTATGCATAGCCATGTTCGGTAATTATTAAAAAAATAAGTTAAATGTTGCTACAAGTTTTTTTTTTTAAATCTCGGCTGCTACTAATTTTAGCAAAGCTGATTCAATCTCAGTCTGTTGCTTCTTGAAAAATAGAAGACAAATCTAAGCCAGCTGGCCCATCTGCAAGTGGTCTTAATGGGTTCGAGTGGGCTGGGAAAATTGAGATTCTAGAATGGATTTGGGCTGAAAAACTCCCACCCAGCTGAGCTAGCCCCATTCATGTCCCTTGCGGATCATCGAAACTGCCTTCTTTTTTGAATTCTTCGTTGAAAATGTCTTTTCTTGTTCGAAATTTGAAGCATCATCACAGTTCAACTCAAATTTAGTCAGTTCCATCAAAAGAAAAAAAACTCGACTTTAGTCAGCTCTAGGGAGTACTGAATGTTGCCTTGGATATAAACGACTCCCTCCATTCGATAATGTGTAGTGCATGTAGATTTTTTGAAAATTCAAACTTTACAAGTTTTGATCAAGTTATTAGAGAAAACTATTTATATCTAAAATACCAAATCTATTCACCGTTTGGCATTCTGGATGTAGTTGTTTTTCTCCATAAACTTGGTCAAAGTTTGTGAAATTTGACTTTTCAAAAAATCTATATGCACGAAATTATGGAACAGAGGGCACATTGATCCATGCAGCACAGCTCAGGTAGGTTACATGGAATTTTGCGACTACAAAGAAATGTGCACCAATTAATGTTTTGCCCTAGCTTCTTCATGTGGGATACTTCTGCATATTGTACAAAATGGCATGCCCCCAATAACTGACCACGTTGCATTGCTGACCTACACATATATAGCCAGGAAGATAAGGTTGCGCCCTGCAGCCACATGGGCAGATGGGCTGGAGTGCTGGACAAGGACGCATGGAAAGCCACCCATAAACTGGCTTTGACCCATTTAATTCATTTCGTTTCATGGATCACACACGCCATCCATCTGAATGATGTTGCAAGAAATCAACAAAATCAGGCGGAGAACATGCATATATACAAACAAATCACGGGGATCCATGGGAATTTATGAAGACAGTGACCATATAGTTGACGAATTTAAGGTTACTTCTGCGTCTCTATATGTACTATATCCTTAATGGCGCGCGACACCACCATTTTCATGGATTATTCCGCAAGTTGTGCATGTACGCACGCATCTACCAGTTGGAGTATAGATGAATGTGACGCTTCAAAGTCTAGATCGAATATCTGAAAATGCAAGATACCTAGCTACTTGGGTCTTTGTGGTTCTTGGAAAACGACCAAATGAGGATGTACCACAATTGTTGTAGTATACAAATGCCAGGTCCAGGACATATATATACTTGTCCAAGATATCACAAGTGGCCATCAAAGATTTTTATGGGTTGACATATATATATGTATATACTGACGGGTATATAACGAAATGTCACAAAAATGAGATAGCTGCCTCCAGCCAATCAGAAAGAAGCTACGGATTCTTGTACACGCAGTGACAAATAAGAGCTAGCAATGGATATACATGGATCTCCTCCATTCGATTCGACCATGTAAATACGTATGGTGACCAGACCATACGGTATCTACAACTTGAGGTAGATGTCTGCGTACGGTGCAAAGACGGAGTTGAGGTGTAGGTTTGACATGGCACGTTGTGAGCACATGCATTTTGAGTGCGTGCATCGGTGCATGCATGGTGCAATTGGACTAACTTGCACGGATCCAATTTCCAGTGATGCCTCGACAAGATTAGGCATGGAAACCCGGGCATTTGCATGCATGTTACCCACCGGTTGTGTGCACATGGCCGGATTGCCGGCCATTTGCAACTTTGCATCATCCATCACATTCACATTCACATACACGTACTGGCGGTGTTGAGGTTCACATGAATATGTTCATCTGGTCATCCACGCATTAGTTTCTTGCACCATGAGAGTGATGGCCGCCCGTCACATTGTGCACCATGCATGCATGCAGTCTCCCGTGCCATGATCCCTCTGTTTTCTTTTCTTTTTTTACATGGAGAAACTGGGGACATGGATGGCATGCACGGCAAGGTAAATTCTACTATAATAGAGTGACTTTCACTGTGGCCACCGTACGTATCATTTCATGGCCATGATGGCGTCCCGTTTGCTGTGGTCCGTTGGTCGATCCTTTGATATGCATATGTACCCCGTCTACCGTTCATTATGTTTGTTGGTGCATCATTTCGCCTGAAATGTGAACTTTGCTATCGCTTCGTCTTCCTGTGGCATCTAATCATGGTGTCTCTCATCCACAGGAAACAAGATCCACTTTATCGGCTGCATGCAGTTGGTAGCTAGTCCAGGTGAAAACGGAACGAGTGCTGCTACACACACGACAGATAATGGACGATTTCCGCATGATGAAGTACATCAAGCCGTCTATGCGTTGACCGAAAGTGAACAGCACCGTTGAATGCTCCATCTTGCGGAGTTCATCCGGCTATTCGTCCACACAACAGTTTTTCTGTATTCTTTTGTGGGAATCCAAAATTAGATTTCATATACTGGAAACGCTCATTCTTGAAGAGAATAATGTAGAAAACAAATATTGGGTGAATACAGACCGGACAAGGATACGTAAACAGATAGTTGCTCGAACACAAAAAGAAACACCTTAAACCCCGCCCAAAAATATTAAAACCCAATAGACTAGTTCATGTTGCAAATGTGTTCGAAGCCAGAAGTAACGAAGGTTTTCGGTGACTGTTATGCCTGACCACCATGGTTGCTAGTCTCGTTTTGCCAAGGTACACATAGAACAACTGACCACACTGGAAATTAGAAGAAGCTTGATGGCGGAGTTCGGGCGAAGCCTACATCTCCAAGAGCCCTTGCTCGAGCGCTCCAGCCTATTGTATTAAATCAACATGATATATATGCAGGGTGATGAAGTTCACAGATGCTCGCCCCGTCTCAAACTACCATAGTGGCTGATCTGACAACCCTCTCGCAATCCCATTCTATGCTTTTTTTGGTCTATTTTGGGTGTCAACGATGCCGTTATGTACTACACACGGGTTACACACATGTGTTCAATCTCAACACCTAACCCTCTTTCAGTTCAACACTAATCAGGCAATAGCCCCATGATATTTAACTGCCAATCTATCAGTTGGTCTTTATTATTTATAACATCCGATCGACAAATCTGAGATCATAGATGACATGTTGTGGGTGGTATAGTACAAAGAGCCATTAGTGATAACACTTACTCCAGACCTCTCTCAATAAGAATAATCTGATATTAACACTACTGCATATAGTTTATTTGGCATATGTGAGGAACGGGGGTGTTAAATAACAAATACACCCTATGGTAGATGGCAAGGAAAACCGTCTAGAATATGGAGTTTCCCAACCATCACCAATGCGGAATTATGTGGTAGTGTAGTGGCAGGAAGAGAAATGACACACCATGTAAAGTTTGGTGTGTAAGAAGACGGTCACTCAATGCACACAAAAATTGAAGTTGCCTGAAAAATAGCAAGAGCGGAATAGAAATTATGACATGTTCGAAGGGTTCGTGTTTGGCATTCATTGATTGTGGATGCTCCTGTGTTGCATTGTGGATCCGGTAGGCACGTCAGTGCCGTGCAAAGTCTTGGTATTGTGATCCCTCGACAACACCTCACAACTACTGACGCCTTTCATGGTGATGGTTCTTTTACTCTGCTAGTTATGTGATGTCGTATGTTGGGCCTCATGTTTTTCTCATCTTCTTGCAACCTTGTTACAAGTACGGTTTATGGCCCGGTTTCTCTTATAAACGGGATCACCATGTTCAGGTTTTCGATACGATTTTTCTTATAAACTACTCCCTCCGTCCCATATATAAGAATGTTTTTAACACTAGTGCAGTGTCAAAAACGTTCTTAGATTATAGGACAGAGGGAGTAGATCACAATCTTTTGGCATAATGGCCACTTTGAGTAATATATTCAGGTGCAGGGACTCCTCCCCCGCTAATTCTCAAAAAGAAAAACATCTTCGAAAGAAGATGATGAAATGCGCAGATTAATCAACACTATATATCTCCTAGCTACCACGTTGGGCAGCACCCACCACCTATAGCCTGTTGAAAACCAAAAAAGGTTCAAAGGTGATATGACCTGCAAGCAATTATTGGAACGTGAAGAAAACAACACATGCACACATAACCAAAACCAAGCAATCTGTGCCTAACTAGACTGTACTATATACATATCGTCGGCGGAAGATGGCGATGAGAAAAGGTCGTGCATAGACAACCGCGAGCCCACGACCATGCATTGCATGCAAACAGTACGTACCAAAAACGACGTCGTACGTCGGTTGGAGGTTGCATGCAGAAATTTTCAGCAGCACGCACAGCGGTCTCTGGAAAGTCGAAAACGACGAGTTGGTGTAGAAGATAAGTTGAGGTCTCTCTTTCCATGCCCCCCATATGTTCATACACCGATCGAGCCTACACACGCAACTACCACTTTCTGAAAAGATAATAAGTCAGGCTTGTCGCAGAGTACCTACAGCTGCATGCACAACCGCCGGCTGGTACGTACGTACTCCTTCCGTTTCAAAATAGATGATTCAACTTTGTACTAAAGTTAGTATAAATTTGAGTCATCTATTTTGGAATGGAGGGAGTACGTGCGTAGTTCTAGGCTTCCAAACGTACGTGCATGTGGATGCTGGATGCATGCCTATGTAATCTAGCTAGTTTGGTGTTTGTACACATGTAGATATAGCTAATGAGAACGAGCACCCGGTGAGTTAAATTAATACGGGTATAGTACAAACTGCCTACTGTATCTTGTTCATGCTTTCTCGTGTGATTGTGACGTGAATTGCATGCAATTGAACAGTCTTGTTGGTCAATTCGGACGGTGTGATATGGAGGGTGACTTGCTAGCTGCTCTCCCAGCATGCAGCACAACTGCCGATCGACCGGTTGGTCCTGAATCCAGGACACTGCTTAACTGAAATCGGGTTAAAAAGTTTTGAATCCGGTGGTTGCTGCACCAGTGCACATGGCTTTGCTTGTCGACCATGCAGTGCAAACGGCTTAAATCGGGTGATATTGAAAGCCCAGCCGCCTAGATACTGCACATGCATGGTGAAAAGAAGAAGATCACATGGCTGATAAATAAAAGGAGGGTTATTTGAAACGGACCCTTTGCATAGTTTTTTTACTGCTGGGACAGCAGACACAAAGAAGTATTGTGGTATCAAGGAGTGACGGCGAGTCGGCGCCGATGTAGAGATGGAAGAAAAGGCAAACTATGTAGACGCTAGTCTGTTTTTTGGGTGGTGAGAGGCACATGGAGGGTGACTCCTCGCCTACTCTTAGCATGCATAACTGCCAATCAATCAGTTGGTCCTTATTATTTATTTATTTGCCTAGGCGCTCAGTTGGTCCTTAATCCAAGATACTACTACAGCTGCAAGATCTGGTTAAACAAGACATTGTTGAACTACTTTATTTATTTATAAATGTGGTCGTATGCATCGATCTGATGCAGAGGCCGGGGAATCCCCCCTTTTCAAAAAAAAAAGATCTGGTTAAAAAGTTTTGTGTCTGGTGGTCGGTTGTCACACACATGGATGAGTGGTGAATAAAATGTCAAAAAAATATGGTTATATGAAAGAAAAGAAAAAAGAACCCATTATTACTCGAGTCCATCTTTGCTGCTTCTCCAAGCCACCCAAGTGTGTGGGTAGTAGTGTGAGACTTTGTTGCTAGCCTTGGACTTTTTGAACAGAAAAAACAGCTGATTGTAGTAAGGACTGACGACGATCACCTCACACCGGCCGACGAGGTGAAATGAAGGTCTAGAAAAGGGAAAGGCTCGTTGATCAGTTCCTGGACAGTGAGACGCATGCATGTGCATGCATGGAGACGGAGAGTGACCACTCGCCAACTACTATACTATAGCTCCCACATGCATGCAGCAACAAGAGAGCTATGGCGCTCCCACATGAATTTCGTCTACAGCAACGTGTGGTTTGATCTTGATCCATCGATCAATGCATGGACTTCATGCATGTCGATATACGTACTTGCTGGTAGCTACTAGCTGACAAGTACTTAATCACTGACCAACTGATGGTCACACCACATGTACCCACTGTAGTGTAGTGAGTACCACTAAATTGAGCTTGGACGACTCCGGTCGTCGGTTATAGGTTCGGGTGCATCATCCTGGAGCTGGACAGATCACAGTTCAGACTGATACACAATTCATTGCCCTGTTACTGTTAGGTCATCTCTCAGTCTCAGCTAGGATGCCAGACATGCGACTGGGGAGCGATTTGTACTGAGTCTGAGTGAGCGAGGCCCCGCCATGGGCAGAATGCATGGCACATGCATACTTGCATGCATGCAGCTGCCGCGCCATGCATCACGTGACCTGGGTTGTCAAGCATCGAACGGCGGAGATCGAGGGAGAGGGCCTTGACTTGTTGCCGTTACATCTTCTGTAAATTTCTTCGGGCGCATGCTCGAATCTTTGGCTGCATCGAGACTGAAAAAGCTACGAGGCCGAAGCACCTCGATGGGAACGAAAAGAGACCGACCACGCTCAAATTTCACCGTCAAAAACCGCGCGCGCGCATGCACGGTCCATACTGTGAAATGCGGCTTGTTAAAAAACGTTTCTCGCATTTTTATAGTTTTCAGGTTTTTGGTACATATACAAGAGAAGTTTAAGATAAATTTAATGTTTTTTCAGCAGACCTCCCTCGCCGATTTCATTAGAAAAACAAGTGTGTTAGTTACAGCTACTAAGGAAAACAGAAAAATACAAGTTGCAGCATAATTTTTAGCCCAGACGGGATAACCCTACCGATCAGCTGTCTACTATGATAATGTCATGCACCCCCAAGCCTATAATGATATCGAAGACAACAGAGATAGTACTCCGAGCCATAATTATCACAACACAGACAGCTCCACATACCATAAGATCTAAACAGCCACCTAAAGCATGATAAAAGTAATTGAAAAGAAAAGTAAAGAGCAGCTTCTCGGGGTGTTTGATACCATCTTCCATCAGCATATGCTCTCCTCGGTTATTATCTTCCTCCGTCTACCTTTCTTCTTCTTGTGTGTCTTGGATTTGTCACTCTCCAGTGATCATGAACTTTTTAAAATGATTTAGGGGTTCGTTCCAAGTACTCATTATCCTTTTCAAGCAATCGCCACAAAGCCATAAAAATAATTTTGGTTATCTGAAAAAAGGACCCTTTATTACTCGAGTCCATCTTTGCTGCTTCTCCAAGTCTCCAACTCTCTAGCTAGGTAGCGAGAGACTTTTTGAACAGAAAAAACCGCTGATTGTAGTAAGGACTGACGGCGATCACCTCACCGACGGGATGAAATGAAAGGCTAGAAAAGGGAAAGGTTCGTTGGTCAGTTTCTGGACAGTGAGACGCATGCATGCATGGAGAGTGACCACTCGCCAACCAGGGCCGGCCCTGGGGACGGGCAGGGGGCGGCTGCCCCGGGCCCTCAGAATCGAGGGGCCCCTCCCCGATATACACGTAGGCTATGGCCTATGGCCCAACAGAACGTACGCACGCAGCGGAGGATGAGCCAGCGAAACCATTCGATCCATTCAGTGCATGCACATAGGAAAAAAGGAACTGATTGACCCCTTCCGATTCTTTCCTTAGGTTAGTACATGCACGTAGAGAAAAAAGGGACTGATTGATCGCTTTCCATTCCATCACGCATGCATTCATGCAGCGTGTTCCAATTTCCCAGCGGTCGCCGACGCTTGTCTCTTGGCTAATCGCCACTGTGCGCATGGCGCTTCTTTTTCCTTTCCCCCTAAATCGGTTTTTCATTCCTAAATCAGTGAGGTCGTCCGCCAATTTCAATTCTCCGGCGGCCGGTGCAACCTCGCTTTGTTCTCCATCCATCAATAATTCGACCCTCTAAGGTATATCTTATATTCATATTGCGGTTCCTACTTCCTAGTCTCCTAGATGAATAGCCCCAAAAATCTCAGGACCGGCCCTGTTTATTAGTAGAATAAAAGTGGTAGTTATGTTTGACTGAAATCATAACTGTGGTAGTTTTTATTGAAATGCTCAGATTTGAGGCCCTAATTTTGACTAAAATCATGTGCTTATTTTTGTTATTTGTTGTACATTTGGTTTTTCTTTTGAAATTCATCCATGGTTATCAATATGATGCCCAGGCACGATCTTGGCCCTGATTGCATTATGGAAAAATGCATCCAAATATTCGTATTATTAATGAGCTCGGACACCCTGAAGTCATTGCATGATATTGAACTTGAAGAGTCTTGCACAAACTTTCTCTTTTAATGGTTCATGAGATGTTCAAGTATATGATCTTATTTTTGAATTGAAGATTATAATATTAACTTGCCAGATGGTGTAATGTTTGCAATTGATATTTTCGAGCATGTCCAATAAGTTGATTGTTATCCTAATATCTTCATTGCCTACCATGTTTTATTTACTACGAGTGTGACTGGCTGACAAAATTGAAATTACTGATGAAGAACTATCTGAGGTAAACAATGGTTCAGAGAGGTTAAATGATTTGGCAACATTATGCATCGAGAAGAAATTATTAGATGATATTGACATTGATCCCATCATAGTTGACTTTCATCGAGGATTGTTAGAAGAAAATTTTAAGGTAATATGTATAAATTATTTTATATGCATACTGATTTAGATGCATTTGAGTGTTATCAATAAATATTTTATATATACGTATATTCATTTTATTGTTATGGATCCATATTAAAGTAGAGTTTTTGCTTCATTTTAAAATCTCGGGTGACCCTGTTGCCAACTACTATAGCTCCCACATGCATGCAGCAACAAGAGAGCTTAGGGCGCTCCAGCTTGATAAAAGGCTTGAATTTCGTCTACAGCAACGTCTTGTTTGATCTTGATCGATCGGCCAATGCATGCATGCATGTTGGAGCTGGACAGATCTCAGCTTGGATGCGAGACATGCGACTGGGGAGCGATTTGTACCGAGTGAGCCGGGCCCCGCCATGCATCACGTGGCGTGGGTCGTCAAGCGTCGGACGGCGGAGATCGAGGGAGGAGGCGTTGACCAGTGGCCGTCACGTCCTCTTTACTTTCTCCTCGCGCATACCCAACAGTGTGGCTGCGTGCATGAGACTGAAAAAGCAGGGAGGTCAAAGCACCTCGATGGGAACAAAAAGAGACCGGCCACGCAAAAATTTCACCGTCAAAAACCGCGCGCGCGCATGCACGCTCCAAATTTGACAACACCGTGAAATGCGGCTTGTTCAAAACAAAAAAAAAACGTTCTGGCCTTCTATATTTCTCAGGTTTTTGGTAAATATACTCCATCCGTTTCTAATTATGAGCCCTCAGATTTTAATACGGACTACAAACGGATGTACATAACATATTTTAGAGTGTAGATTCACTTATTTTGCTCCGTATGTGCTCCATATTCAAATCTCTAAAAGATCTTATATTTAGGAACGGAGCGAGTGTAAGAGAAATCCAGTTCTCTAGTTCTAAAATAAATTTAATGTTTTTACAAAGACACCACCCTTGCTGATTTCATTAAAAAAAACAAGTGTAAACGCAAAGGAATTATGGAGAAGCCTTGGATTAGATGAGATGATTTCCACAGCCACCTGATACATCTCCAACGTATCTATATTTTTTGATTATTACATGATGTTATATTATCATTCTTAGATGTTTTATATTCATTTTATAGCAACTTTATAACATTTTTTGGCACTAACCTATTGACATACGCCCAGTGCCAGTTGCCCTTTTTTGCTTGTTTTTTTTACTTCGCAGAATATCCCTATCAAACGGAGTCCAAATGCAGTGAAACTTTTTGGAGATTTTTTGACCAGAAAACAACTTGGGGGCCAAGGAAGCACCTGGGGGAGGCTCGCGGGGCCCACAAGACACGAGGGCGCGCAAGAGGCCCCTGGCGCGCCCTGATGGGTTGTGGGGCCCACGGGGGTCTCCTCCACCGCCTCTTAGGTTTATAAATACCCAAATATTTCAGAAACCCTAGGGGAGTCGACGAAACACAATTCCAGCCACCGCAACTTCCAGAACTACGAGATCCAATCTAGCGCCCTATTCCGACACTCTGCCGGAGGGGAACACGATCACGGAGGGGTTCAACATCCTCATTGGTGCTCCTCCAATGGTGCGTGAGTAGTTCACCATAGAACCAAAGGCGGAGCGAAGTTTGGCGTGGCATGGCCAAGTAGGAACATGTGTGTGTGTGTGTGCGCGCGCGCGCGCACTCTTCTCAATCTCTTTGTGGTGTGTGAAACAACCCACCTTAGAGGTTGGTCTCCCATGCCCTCCACTAGCGTGGTGGTACTAAACTTTTCGTCCCCTTGTCATGCACGAAAGTGTCATATGTGCCTCTGGGATTTCCCTTTGAATTATTGGATAAAATAAATGGGTTAAAGCAAAACAATTTCAACAACCCCCACCAGATTTCAGAGGAACATAAAATTTGTCTATGGTGCTAGAACATTTATTATATACTTGTATATTGGTATGGATTATTAAACTGAAATTCCAAATAGAACTCCACGCTACACTCATTCACAACTTGAATGGAATGCGCATTGAACTGCAAGCCTTGTTCAAACCGATACTCGGTTGTCTAATGGCTTTCCCGCGGGGGGGGGGGGGGGGGGGGTAGGTGTTTATATTTTATAACCCCGGGGCCTCTTCATGATTTTACTAGAGAGCGCCCAACTTTCATAGACTGCAATATTTAAAGTCTGACTCGTATATGTGTGTTCTTTTAAAGATGTGTTGTAGGACAACATCTTGCATACCCAAGCCACCCAGAACACATTAAGATAAAGATCAACCATAGATTAGGAGAGAATTACATCATAACATAGTATGTTTTTAGTCCAAGATACTACGTGCTCAGCTGGGAGATCCGATTAAAAAGTTTTGAATCCGGTGATAGTTAAATATGGCTTGCTAGTCGATCCAAGCATGCACCTTTAGTAGTTTGGTTGTTAAAACCTAGCTATATATACTATGTAGTACTACTACTTCATATGGTGAAAAGATGAAGAGAAAAAAACACATGCTGGAGATTCGGAAAGGGCATTTTTAGTCGTCGATCTTTGCTGCTTCTCTAAGTCTCCCAGCTTGGTAGCTAGTGAGGTTTTGTTGCTAACATTGGACTTTGTGAACAGAACAAACACTGCTGATTGCAGTAAGGACTGATGGCAAGGATCGATGAGATGAAAGGCCATATTACTACAAAGCAAATGTTTGCTGGTTAGTTTTTGGACCATACGTGAGACTGAGACGCATGCATGTGCATGTGACGGTGACAAGACGCCAGCTCTAGCTCCGACATGCATGCAGCAACAGCAGCTAACCACCGTCGGATCGATCCTCCAACTTAATAATTAGAACGGTTGAATTTCGTGCACTGTAACCTGGAATGTCGATGGATGGATCGAGCAATGCAATGCATGTCAGTATACGTACAGCTAGCTGACAAGCAACCAGTGACCTGCTTGTGAACGGGCACACCGCACGTACGTCCCCACTGTAGTGAGTGGCACTAAATTAAGCTTGGACGACTCACTCTGGACGTCGGCTAGCTGTAGGTTCTGGTGCACGATCTGCATCATCTTGTAGCCCAACAGGTGACGCTGATTCGCATTAGTGCTACGTAGAGTACATTATTTGGTCGTCTCACAGCTGAGCTGGGACGCAAGAGATGTGACCGGAGAGCGATTTGGACGGTGAGCGAGTCGGGCCCCGCCGGCCGGGGTCCCCAGGAAAAGAATGGCCCATGCAATTGCATGCATCACGTGGCTCGTCAAACGTCCGACGTCGGAGATCGCGCGCGAGGAATGGCGTTTGATCTGTCTTCATCACGCCTCCCTTTTCTTGCCCACTACTACTACTCCATCCGTCTACATGTGTGTAGTTTCATCTTATTTAAAATTAAATACTTAACAAGCAAGATTAACTTCTACCTGCTTTCGCTTCTTCACATATCAATCAATAAGCAGATGGGTGTGCATACTTTTAATGACATGAGACTCAAACACCATACGTAGTGGTTAGTTCATCGCATTTAACGCTATTAATTAGCAAATAAACATTAAGGTCTCTCGTTGTCCCCTCCTTCTTCGTCACGGTGCACAACCTAAGATGACTTACTCACCTAGACAGAGGGAGTAGTAGGAATACTCATCAATAGTGTGCCTGCACGAGACAGCATTAGTACACGTTCAAGTGAGAAGCTCAAACCGTGCGCGTCGAAAAGGGGCGTGGTTAGGTCTCGCTTGATTAAGTCTCAGTTCAGTGACAAAACATGTAGAGCATCTATAGTCGGAACCTCTCAAACCCGCCTCATATGCCTGGGCTGGCCGCTCGGTCAATGGTCGGTCACGTTTTTTCCACCCAGACGGACGCCTCAAACGGGCCTCAAACGCCCGGGCTGACCGGCACCCTATCTAACCCAAATATGAAGAAAGTGAAGGAAAACAATCCTTTGCAAATCCGGCATGCGAGGGCATGCACGCCAATCGACTTGGGAGAGTGGCCTCATGAACCTAGTTTTAGCGCAACTCTAGCAAAATCGTGATATTGGACGGAAAATAAGAACCGATCATCATAACAACCATCGATACAACGATCAGAGTGGTCATATCCTTCTCAGCCTACATAATATGTTGAGGGTGTTCCTAGTTGAGGTTGCAAGTTGGGGGACGTTGATATGAAGTGGTCTTCCTCCGCAATGACTTGCGCATAAGGAAAGTTTCAGCCTGACCTCTTCCTTCCGTACTGCTCGGTCATTGGAGATGTTGTCCGTACGACTACCGTTTTCATCACCGCCAATGTTGCATTCGCTTTTTCACTGGGAAGAGCACCACTTAATAGCCGCTGCCAAGGTTGACCCGCGCGGAATCCGCCAATGTCTTCCATGCCGCCACCTCGCCCCTCTCTTCTCCCTTCCCCATCACCGCCACACTCGCCTCATCATCCCCCTTCGCCGGCCGCAACGACGCCCCTCTTTTCCCCTACCCTATCGATGCCATACTCACCCCCACCACCACCATGTCGTTGCGGTCACACCCTCCCTTAGCCGTGGAGAACAAAGATGGTTGCGCCGAGAGTGAGTACTGGAAGAGATCATGTGACTACTCCAAATGTGTCGAGGACGATGTACTGTAAGGTTGACTCTACCGTCGGCCAGGCAGATGGGTTCGTCGACCGTGTGGCCATGAAAGTCGCGGCAGCCGAACCCATTCCCGTATGCAAGGTCGTTTCCAAAAGAAGGAAAAGCTTGTGATTCAATTAGTATAAAATCATAGTTTTTTAAGTTTGTTCTAATCCTAGCTGTAATTCTTTTTTTGAAATTCATTTTGCAATTATCGTTTTGCCAAAAAATCATTTTGTGAATCCATAATAAAATCCTAGTATCGAAAACTTGCATTGTTGAGGTGGGAAAAATGTTTTATAGAAGAAAAAAAATATAGAGCGCTTTATGACAATTCTGAGCTTACATTTTGGCTCGTCGGCCTCTGAATGCAGTGAGGTGGAGCACGACTGCCCATAGGTCCACACGCGGGACTCTTGGAAGAGTTGCTCTTGCGAAGCAGGAGCACAGTGCACTTGCGCAATGTGGCAGCTGCATGTGATATGTGATGCATGCAGCCCACATGCGGTGCGCCGCCTGACTGCCGTGCCATGGTGCGTGTAGCATGTACGCCTGCTGTGGAGACGGCACGCACGTACGTCAGGTCGTCAGGCACAGTACGCGCGTGAAGACGCATGGAGCAGCATAGGATCCGCTCGTGTCGTTGCCACAGTGCCATGACCGTTTTCTCGTAGCCCGCGCCCATTAATAACTGCCCCTGCGCCGCACCGCACACACCCACGCTGCCGTCCGTCCGTCCGGCCGGCCGTTGATCGGTAGGTCGGTCGGTCGGTGCGAGCTTAAATTTCTCCTCCTCCCATGTTCCATTCCATCAGTCGGCTCATCTCTCTCTGTGTTGTGTGTATGTAGCAGCAGCGAGCGAGCGTCAGCAGATCGACCGGGCGGGTCAACCTTGGGTTCACATGCATATGCATATACACACAACCGGATCAGATTTGGCACGTAACCATATCCCGGATGTGATATCCGTATAGTATTACCGTTACCTCCGGGCGTCTGTCATGTGGAGTACTACGTACCATCACCATCGTTGACCGTTGTGCTATGCCTCGGCCGGCCTGAAATCCAACGCTTGCGAAAAGTCTGACGTTCCAGTACTAGTGATACATACTACATAAAAGTCAGACGTTTGCCTCCTTAAAATGGAAAATTCTAAGCAGATTAACTTTAACCTGACCAGCAAAAAAAAAGAGATTTGCTATAACCAAGCATGTTTTTCATAGCAGGAAAAAAAAATGCAGTAATGAAGTGCAAATATTTGACGCATGTGTATGCACGTGAGGTCGATGGTCCTGTGTGATATGCTGATCGCTGATTAGTCCGTACGTCCGTCGCCCACCTCGTACCTTTACAGTTTTCCCTCTAGTTTAACGCTCGTTTTTTCTTTTGAGGGATCGTTTTTGTTTCTTAGCAGGCATGAGAGAGAGAGAGAGAGAGACCCGCAGAAGATTAATTCAGATAACTCGGATAAGAAAACAGAGCTGAGCACAGCAGAGGAAGGCCGTTTGCGTCGTCGGTCGATCACGCGCATGTGCCAGAGAATCCTCGGCCCATGACCAGACCAGACCAGACATCGGTGTCTCATGAGCAATAATGCGGGTAGTATCACGGGTAATACTATGTCAATTTTTCATTTTTTATGAGATGCCCCACAATTTTTCCTATCGGTTCAGAGTAGACGGGACAGTCGCGGGAGTCGGCATTGAAGCGGCGCGCCAACCGAGAGCACCGCCCGCATCGCATCCCTGTCTCCGAGGTGAGCGACGACGACGAAGGAGGTGTCCGACAACGAGCAAACGCCCCCGCCCTCACATGTCCATGCCGCCTTCACCATGCAGTAGGTGCACTTCAACGTCATCATGGCGGAGGAGCAGTGCTACGACTTCGCCCCCTCGCGCACCACTGGTGCGCGGAGAGCCAAATCTATAGCTGGTTCGCGAGCGAGAAGGCCGTGGCGGCCATGACTGCGGAGAACTCAAACTTCATTGCTTAGCAGTGGACGCTCTACGAGACCGAGTGGAACGCTCATGCCGGCTGCAACGCGATCGCGGCACAATAGGACGTGACGCTGGCGATCGTGGACGGGAACGTCGGCAACTGCGTGTTGCTCACGCCGGGCCGCTACAACCACGAGGCCAGCCCATTCACGTCCATCATCGGCCTCGCCTACACCAACAACATCCGGGCGCGGACTCACGAGAAGAACTAGGACATGGAAGACATGCGCACTTTCGTGTCCCATTGACTTAAATGACGTAGTACACCAGCTAAGATTTAGACTAGCTTCATTCGGACGCATTTCTAATGAAAAATGTCAAAAATGTAATGAATGTGGTTCACTTTGCATGAAAATCGTTTGGTTTGTTCAGTTCCTCATGAAAAGTGTGTGGACGTTTGAGGTACACGGGTGGATGACCGGCTTCTGTATCACTGTCCATTGTCCGCGTTGGAGATGTCCTTATACTACCACTTCGTACTAATAATATAGTGCATAGGTACGACGAAGGTTTCTGAAAACCAGGTAAAAATTCTACTGATCCATAGTACAAGCACTTCATATCATAGCGCCAACGTCGAATTATTTACGTAAACCAACCTGTGATTAGATGGTTAGGAGGACAATGGTATCTTCAACCCATCAGAGTTCAACTATTAGACTTGACATTGGTGTTCGCGTTTTCCAAGATTTCTTTTAGGTCTTTTGGTGATGTGCGTTCAGTGGGAGGGGACGTTTTCATCGACTATGATTGCATCAATGATACTATGTCAATCTTAAGATGATGTGCCGGCTTAGTGTATCGGAGATGCTAATAGGGATATGGTGTGCGTCCGTGCATTCATACATGTATGGGTGTTAGAAACGCACCAGATTACTTAGAGTGTCTACAACCAGACTCTGCAAATTGACCGGGCAGACGCAGAATCACTGACCGAACAAGAGAGAGAGAAAAAAGTTGACCCAACCGGACCTCTCAAAGCATTCTTAAATGCCAGGGTTGTACGACACTCCTCATACTGACATATATGGGATGAGTACGAGCAGTGCTCGAATGTGTCTGGTCGTTGGTTCTGCGTCCATCACATAAGATTGGCCCATCATAGAGCATCTTTTTTCCTTCTTTATTATTTATTTTTTTTCTCTCGATCCTTCTCCATCAATCACATGCATATGATCCTACGTATAGAAAATTAAGGGATATGACTGCATGGACAAACAAATAGGAAGCGTTCGGACACGCGTGCTCGGACGTTTGAGGGGCCAAATTTACCCAGTCGGGATGCTAGGCTGTTTATCTAGGTTCGGTTCAAAAACAATCTTTTTGTGTAGACGCAGTGTCATGTCAAATCATAAGTTAGCTAGGTACTTTCTTCGTTCCAAAAATAGATGACTCAACTTGCATGTGAGGGCCACTTGAGGGCATACATACAATTATTAGTATTACTACGCAAGAAACAAATGGGCACGACTCGCGAGCGGCGGCCTCGTCAGTCGCATTGCCTTTTCTGGACACTTGATGATGATCTACGTAAGCTCGCTTGTGAACAAGCCCGGATTACGACTGATTAAGCGAGGCGAGTGTGCAAGCAATGCTTGCGGCGGTGGTGGACGTGGACAAGTGAGTAGGTAGTGCGGCCCGTGATGGATTGAGAGGGTGTGAGTTGCCGTGCCCGTGAAGACCGCTAATTCATTCATTCCCGGCGTTAATTCCGGCCGCGCCTCCGGCGTGCAGCGCGGCCAAACTGGCCTTCAAGAGTTAGGTGCCTTGCCACGCACTCGATCATCGTTGGATACCCTGATCGATCAAGGATGGATTCAGGGGCAGCTATGGATGCATGCGTGCACGCACGAGAGAGACAGAGCCGTGTGAGTGAGCTCCACGCCTCCCGTGCCGTTGCGTTAACTAACTAGAGAGAGAGAGAATCCACTCGATGGCTAGTGTGGCTGGTCAAATGAAATGAAGAAGAAAAAAACGAGAGAGAATTCTTGGCTGCAGGCAGGGGGAGGAGGCAGACAGCGCCCATGGGAATAGGGTGTGGGAACATGCATCATTGAGTTCTATCCTGGCTGCATTTGCTCATCATCATGCTCGCTCGCTCGGCCACACACACCATGCATGCATGCATGCCATCACAATGCAAGTGTGCAGACTTGCTTATTATGCACAAGATAACAAGTACTCCTACAGTGAGACGGTAGATATATCGGTACGCAGATGCCAAATTGTCCAGATTCATCCGTTTGGGGCGTGGGGATGAGGCCGTGTATGTCTGCATTTGGGTTTTACGTCAGCCGGGCGCCTAACATGCGGCCGCATCTTTAGCCCCATCTTATTTGCAGACATTTTTTTTTATTAATTTTATTTTTAGCAATGATTTTTGTGATACATCAGAATGCGTTCACCATATCTTGAATAGAATAGCAAGCCCAGAGATAACAAGAACTGCGATAAAGCATTTTAAAAGATATCCAACTTCCGTAACTGCTCCTATAAGTTGGACTAGTGCCTTCTCGATGCATTCGTTGTTGACTGCGGAGTCTCGATCTTGAATGCTTCTTTCTTCTTCGCGTCTAAAGAAGTCGATGTTGCTTCCTCACATCTATTCTCATCTCTAGCGTCTACTCTCGCAAGAAGTGCACCAACATCTATTAAATTGCGTGCTTTCAGTACATAGATGTATTCTTCTTCCCAAAATCAAAAGTTACATCCATCCTACACAACAAATATTTGATTGTAAGCAAAACATATCAAATCCGGAATGACAACCGAAGCAAACTAGCACGTTCCCCATCATTTTTGCACTTGGCGAACACCCAGCCGGGGTGTTCCGGCATTGTAGACACACGGTGCACGACCTTGTGCCACGGTCGCGTCAGACTTTATGAGCTGCACCTGCATACCGCTGAAGCGAGCATTTGGGCCAAAGACTGAGCCCGGACGACGCATCACAGGTGTACTAGTCGAACCGGCGACGAGGTAGATCCGAGCAGCTAGAGGCGGAGTCCGTACCTGAATGCGGCCTGGGGCGTTGCGGAGCTGCCCGGACCGGTACCCGGCCAGTCCATGGCGCACCGCGGCCTTCAATGGCGTGCCGCGCACAAATCCGGCTAGATCCGCTCCAAATTCCGCCGCCGGTTACGCTGGAGGCGGGGACGGAGGGTTGGACAGCTAGTGGTGTGGAGAGCACGCGGTCGTGCTCGGCAGCTACACGGGCGCGGCGGAGGCGGCTAGGGATGAGAAGGAAAAGGGTCGAGGTGTGCGGCCGGAGATTGTTACGAGGGAAAATAGAAAAAGGAACAGTGTGTCGCCGACGGGCGGGCTAGGAACGGACAAGGGCACGCGTCGCGACCGTCCACGCGTGTTCGTTTGGAGTTGGCTTAAGCCAGCTCGGTCCATGGACCTCGATCGTGGGCGGGCGTGCGTGACTTGCGGTTGAAGTTGAGTGACACGGATCCTAGCTAGCTAGCACAGATTTGCTCCCATCTGTGCGTTCCTAGCCATGTTGATAATGTAATGTATATATGTATGCATGACCTAAACATTTCTCTAATTAAGCAACCCTCTCTCACTCAGCTAGAATTAGGGGAATGAACACATGGTCGTCAGGCTTAATCATATTATGACTAGCGTAGCTTACGTACTAATCTTCGGGTTCAGGTGCGCCGACTCGGCAAATTTCTGTCGTCCACGAGTTCGCACACAACACTCCACTGGAATATGAAAGGGGGGCGAAGAAGAAACAACGGCGGGCCCACGGAAGCCCGGCGTCACCGACGGGGTCCCCGGCCTATGCATGGCCCCACCTGCCAGAAACAAAACAAAGCGGCCGCCCCCGTCGTGTGCTGCTGGATGCTTCGCCGGCGGGCCCCGCCCGGCCCACCGTCTCGCGTAGCACCGCAGGCCCGACCGTACATCGTGGAGCCGATTAGGATCAACCCGGCCCGCCAAACCATCCCGGCATGGGATGGCCTCTCGCTGGCGCGCCGGGCCCGCGCCCGGCTCGGTCGATCGATTGGTGTAGAGTGCTTTGTTTAGTCATTGATGAAGTCGATTGGTTCGAGCGCTGTGCATGCTGCTACTAATGACGGTCTGCTTGCTTATGGAGCCCAGTGCCTGCCGGGCTCCAAGCCCAATCAATTTTTCAGCAAGATGACGCCCCTGCCCTCGCAGAAAAAAAAACCATAGCAGAGCGCCAGTGGTACTTGCTTCTTGTCAACCGCTCGATCAAACCAGTAGCACTAGACTGGAGCACACTGCCCACACTGGATTAGCTTGAGCAACCGAGCTTAGCTACCGCTCCCCAAACCAAATCACGGGTTAGTTAAACCGATTAGTTAGCGGGAGATACTAGCAGCACTAACCACCCCAAAAGCACGTCACCCTTCACTCCGCCGTATTCGCACCCAGGCCCTCGCTCGGGCACACCCAGGGACCGTTCCGTGAAAAAGCTTTTCATCAGGGGCAATGCGGTGAGGCGCGGTCCTGCTCTGCTCTGCTCCTCGGAGGCCAAGCGAGAAGCGGGTATAAATCGGCGCGGCTCCCGGAGCCCCTCTTCTCCGCCTCGCTCCCTCCGCTCCGCCCCGCCCCAAATTTCTTCCCCTTTCCGCTTTCCCTCCACCGCGCCCGCGCAAGCTGCTTTGAGAGCGAGAGAGCGCGCGGGAGAAGGCAATGGCGGAGCAAGCGGGTGCCAGGAGGAGGTGGTGGGCCGCGCTCGGGGCCGTCTCCGTGGCCCTCCTCCTCGTCGCCGCCCTCTCCGGCGGTGGCGGCTTCGCGGGGCTCTCCGGCGGCAGCAGGCTCCGGTAATTTCGCCTCCTTCCGCCCCTGCTCCCTCCCCTTGTACTGCTGTCTGCAACGCAATGCGGGTGCGCCGTCGCCGCTCGAGTTCTCTTCCTGCGCTCGATCGCGTTTCCAAATTCCCCTCTCTCTCTCTCTCTCTCTCTCTCTCTCCCCGGCGCTCGGCCGGCCCCGAGGAGGTGGGAGGGGACCGAGGTCGCGGACGCGCCCAGCTCTCGCCTTGCTTCGTTTTTCCACCGATTTCTTTCTGCCGCTCCTTCGCCTGATTCCGGGCGCCTCCTCTGTTTTCCTGCAGGTCCGGCGCGTCGACGGCGAGGGTGGTGACCGCGGCGGCGAGCGGCGCGAGGCGGTGGCTGCGGGACTCCACATCACGGCTCACGGCGACGGCGACGGCAACAGCAGCGAGGTGAGCAGAGCGCGCCTCTCCCCCTCCTCCCCCACCCCCCAAAATCGCGTCCCTTTCTCCGCGTTCCGTTTCGAACGCCCGACCCGACGCATCAGCGCCGTCGCCTCGTCTCCAGCCCGCGATCCCCGCCGTCCGCTTTCCACCTTTTCGTCCCACCCACAAAACAGATCCGGTGCACGGCCACACGCCGCCGCCGGAACCATCATCCCCTGCCTCCCTCCCTCAAAATTTCGGGGCAACAGAATTTGAAATCCGCGGCGGGCTGGCTGCCCTGCTGGATTTGAGCTGTGACCGTAACCGTAACCGCGGCCGTAACGGAATTTGGCAACGGTAGCTAGCCCGGATTGGATTCCATGAGCAGCAGGGAGGGACAGGGAGGGAGCAGATATTCACCTTTTCTTTCTGCGGTTAATGAATTAGTATAATTAATCGGGAGCGAGGTTCGGTAACGTAGGACGGGGTGGTTCGTTACGGTGGCAGGAGGGGCAGTTCGGTAATTATTAGGCGGGTTGGGACCTTCGTCATCGGGCCTGCGCTGCGCCGGCCACGGTCAAGGAGGCGGTGAAAGACTTTGGAAGAAGCCCAGGAAAGCTGCCCAAAGAAGCACTGTGTCCCCCCTCCCTCCCTCCCTGCTACGCGTCCCCATGAACAAATGTGTCTGCACTTTAGTACGTGTAGCTATCATCTCGGGTACGCTCCGGCGTGCGCAAAGCCAAGAAGCTGTGCGTCAGTAAAAATTCTTTTCTGCTTATATTATATATGTTTTTAAAATAAATGGTTCACTTTTTGGTTTCGGTCCCGCGACCGACCAAACACGCCCACGCCTCCCTCGAGCGGCATGCATGCATGAACGGCACGCACAAGAGAATCATGACGAGCACGGCGCACGGATTCACCCGCCCGTTTCGCCTTTCATCCACTTATTATACTTGTTATTATCCACTCTCATAATCTCACTCCATGCGTTGAAAATGCATTTTGGGGTGGAGTACGCGCGCCGGTACTGGTTCCTTGTACGAGGAATTCCCGCGACTTTCTGCCCGTTGCCAACGACTGGTAGTAATTTCTTCCGTGGGTACAAAGATCGTTTCTTCTTCGTGCGTGCGACGTCCTTTATCTGTTGTTATCGCTCGCATGTGCGCCATGTTCATCCGTTGCACTGGCCTCACCTGGAATTACGCTGATTATGCAGGGGCGAACGTGCCGACGGTCACGCCGACGGCTCCGCGGCGGTGGAGGACCCGGAGGCGGTGGTCTCGCAAGTGCACATGTGCGTCCCTTTCCTCTTCAATGCTTCTCCCCCTGCTTCCTCACCTATGTTAAACTGAACCCAAATCCGGAACGAAAAAAGCAGTGGATCTGCTCTGCACCTTACATTAGCTAGTGTTTACATTAGTCTCAGTTTCAGTATGATAGGACACACTTCTTTTTTACTTACCAGTACATAGATACAAGTAGAGTCTTGTGCTAGCAGAGGTCGGTAGCCTTTTGTCCCCCCTTTCTTTTCCCCCTTTCTTTAATCACAGCCAAAGCCGGACACACACATGGAGGGCCCACCGGACAGCCTCACAAAGCCAAACCAAAGGGAACAAGAAGAAGATCTGATTCGATCGTCCGGGCAGCAGTGAAGTGCAAGGGCAGGGGTAGAGACTCGAGAGTGAGCCTCTGTACTTTGTGCTGACAAGTGGGCCCCGGCCGAGCACCAGCATGGGTGTGTGTGGGTCCCGCCTACCAGGCACACCACCACCGCCGTGCCCCGTTATTGCGACGTGACCTGCGAGGGAGAGACGCGGCAGGCGGCAATAACTCTGTTTCATTCTCCTCCTCTGCTTTTGGTCTTCTCCTCCGACCTCTCTCTCTCACTCACTCTCACCCAGCACAGCGCGGCACAGCACGAGCCACAGTGGAGAGCGAGGAGTGTGACACACCACGTTCTCCTCTCCTTGCTGCCCCCACTCGCATGTGGCCTTGCCTCCTGCCTCCCGTCCCTGCGATTGCCACCATGGCCGCATTGATGATGCTCACCAGAAAACCTTTAGCTTGCTAGCTAGCATGCTCCCTCCCACCCCCACCTAAACGATCTTTTCCCCCATCCTCACTCACTCCCCTCCTCCTTTAGTTAGCAGCCACCTTCTGCTTCCTTCCTTGAGCTGGTAGCGGCAGGTGATTCACATTCCAGTCCAGGCACCCTCCTCATTTGGTAGTAAAAGTAGTAGCTTTTGGAGAATCCAAGGAAAATCAAGTGACTGCCAGGAAGAACCATTGCTACTCTTACTGTTTTCAATCATTTGGTGGCAACTGTTACTAGCTTGAGGCTAGTGAGAGCGGTCAGGTTTGGTGGCAAGATACAGTAGGTAGGGCATTGCTGGACAATGGATTTATTGGCTCTCAGATCACTGTAAATTCATACCTGAATGAATGACTGAATGTGCCTGATGCTCAATCATGTTTTGTGCATTGATCATCGGATTGTCACTGTCGTTTTATCTGAATTTGGAGGTTGACGAGTCGATTAGTTACCTGAAACAGTGACTAAATCGAGCGACTGGCAGGAGGGAACTGTTCTTGTTAATGATTTGGTGACAAGAAAAAGTAGGGGTAGGACATTGTTCGATAAGGAATTAATTCGCTCTGTGATGTCAACTGTCCAGTCAAGTTTTGTGCATTGATCATCAGACTGTGCGCTGCTGTTCTACCTGAATTTTTGCACCTTTGTGAACTGCAAACTTGTAATGTTCTAGTAGTACCAAGTTACCTGAAACTGTGACCGAGTGATTGACTCTGCTTGTCTGAATATGTGCTCAGGTCGATCAGGAACAGCACCGCCCGGAGGAACCTGGGGTACCTGTCGTGCGGCACCGGGAACCCCATCGACGACTGCTGGCGCTGCGACTCGGACTGGCACAACAACCGGCAGCGCCTCGCCGACTGCGGCATCGGCTTCGGCCGCAACGCCATCGGCGGCCGCGACGGCAAGATCTACGTGGTCACCGACGCGGGCGACGACGACCCCGTGAACCCCAAGAAGGGCACGCTGCGCCACGCCGTGATCCAGGACGAGCCGCTGTGGATCATCTTCAAGCGCGACATGGTCATCACCCTCTCCCAGGAGCTCATCATGAACAGCTTCAAGACCATCGACGGCCGCGGCGCCAACGTGCACATCGCCAACGGCGCCTGCATCACCATCCAGTACGTCACCAACGTCATCATCCACGGCCTCCACATCCACGACTGCCGCCCCACCGGCAACGCCATGGTGCGCAGCTCCCCTAGCCACTATGGGTGGCGCACCATGGCCGACGGCGACGCCGTCTCCATCTTCGGCGCCAGCCACGTCTGGGTCGACCACTGCTCCCTCTCCAACTGCGCCGACGGCCTCGTCGACGCCATCATGGGCTCCACCGCCATCACTGTCTCCAACAACTACTTCACCCACCACAATGAGGTACGACGGAGTACCACCGACATCCTAATCCTAATCCTACTAGTAGATCCTGCTCATGTGTTCCTCATCCTGCAATTATTGCCAGTCCATGTTAACTGATCATCTGCTAATCAAATCCATTAGAATCTAGTACAACAGGGCTTGGCGTATGTGGAAGTACCTCTTGTTTGTTTTCTTTCTACTCTACCAGCAGAAGTGTAGTTTAGCATAAGCTCCATGTGAACTGTTGTTTCTTGCTGTACTGTGGATCTTGTGTTTTCTGTAGCATCTCGTATGCAAACGAAGTTCTTTTGGTTGTATGTGCCAACAGCCTGCTTGGATCTTCCACTGATGGTCAATGAAACAATGTATGTGTATGCAGGTGATGCTCCTGGGTCACAGTGACTCCTACCTCAAGGACAAGGCAATGCAGGTCACCATAGCTTTCAACCATTTCGGGGAAGGGCTCATCCAGAGGATGCCAAGGTAATAAATTCACTACTCCTCTGTTCTAAAGGCACCAGATACTGAAGATTTTCCTCAATGTATGTACACTAGTGCATTATATGCATAAGTGTTTGTGTCTGTGTCTGTGCAGAACTGCCTTGCATTGCAGAACATAGATGAAAGCTACTGTGCTTTGTTTCTTGCTTCAGGTTTCCAACCCTGGTTGCCTAACTCCTGCTACTGTGTAAATTGCCATTGTTCCTCCAGGTGCAGGCATGGTTACTTCCATGTGGTGAACAATGACTACACCCACTGGGAGATGTACGCCATCGGAGGGAGCGCCGAGCCGACCATCAACAGCCAGGGGAACCGCTACCTCGCGCCAACCAACCCTTTTGCCAAGGAGGTGTGCACATATCCATCCTTGTCATCATCAGCAAATGCAGCAATGCACTTCATTGGTTCATGGATCAAATGTTCATTACTTCAACTGACTTCTGACATGAACAACAAACTACAGGTTACAAAGAGAGTCGAGACCGCCCAGACCACGTGGAAGGCCTGGAACTGGAGGTCAGAGGGCGACATGCTGCTGAACGGCGCCTTCTTCACCCCGTCGGGAGCAGGCGCCTCAGCCAGCTACTCGCGCGCCTCCAGCCTCGGCGCCAAGTCCTCATCCATGGTCGCCACCATCACCTCCGGCGCGGGCGCCCTGTCGTGCCACAAGGGCTCCTCCTGCTAGCACAGCACGGCGCCTCGATTTACAGCAGCGACAACAGAAAAGGGAACACCACCCCCCAAGATATACTTACTAGAAGCTAAAAAAGAAGCTACCTGCCGGAACATGGATCACGGTTACAGTTTTTTTCTTTCCCTTTGCCCTTCTTTTTTGACGACGGCTACGTATATGGAACCCCTGCTCCCTCCTGAAAGCCAAAAGTTCACCATTCTGCTGTCAACCTCCCCCTGCATGCCTCTCGGCCGCTGTCAAGAAACGCCCCCCGGCCCGAGCAGCAGGCGAGAAGCGTTGCTGATTGATTCGTTGGTCGCTCGGTGTCCTATTAGTCCCCTGAGTGTGTGTCTGTGTGCTGTGCTTTTGTGCCAGATGATGATGGTGATGATGCTGGCTGTTTTGTTGTTGTTGTCAACTGATGAAAAACCGCTAGGATTGTCACCGAAACAAGTGTGCGTGTGTGTGTGTTTGCCTGGAAGATGGGCTGGCTGGTTAAAATGGTGCTGCTACTACTACTGTAAGATACTACTAGTGCTCCTGGATCTGGATGGATGGCTTTTTATCTGACTTGTCCGGTGGAAATTGAAACAAGGATTGATCTGTTGAGCATCTCTGTTTGTTTACCTCTGCTGTTTTTTACTTGGCTGCGTTTTTTAGCGCGCTTGGATGACCTGAACATCTCTTGTTCTTGATGAATCATGATGCTGCTCTATCTAACAAACTTGTCATCGAGTTGGTTCTTCGACCCGCGCGCGATGGCGATGCGTGGTCTGTGATATACAAATTTCAGCGTGTTTACTGCTACTTCGCATCCGTTTTTTCGGCACACTGAATGGCGGCATTGTTTCTTCCAGAGCATGTGTTTTGACATTTGCTCTTCCTGAATTGTGAATGCTGCTCTACATAGGAAATTGTTGTTCATGAGTCATGACTGGCGATCGATGACGCTCCAACAAACTTGTGCTCGGAACCGCCGGCCGGAATGAATGAATGGACCCGGTGGAGCAGGGGGAGGACGGTTGGTGCTGGTACGGAGGGGGTGATACGGAATGGTCCTTGCTGCTGCTCTTGGGATGAAGGAACAGATGAAATGAACCCCTTGTGGTTTTCAGCTTGGGAACCGCATGGACGGGGCGGAATGAATGCTGCACGTTCGCTGTGCGACTTAATGCCGCTGCTGCGTGCGTCGGCGGTCGACGGATCGACGGGTCTCGATCTGGTCCCTCCCAGTGCAAGCTTTGAGCTGGAGTTGAGTCTGCTTGGATCTAGACGAGATGGAATGGGAAATGGTGGTGCTCCCTCTGAATCTTCTTCCAACACGCAGTAAATTTGCACGTGTGCGTGTGTGGAAGGAGCAACCGCCGGACTGGGTTAGGCACCGGCGCGCGGCATGCATGTGCATCGGGTGGGGTGGCCGTGAAAGCGGAGGTGCAAGCGGACGGCCGAGACCATTTGTGGCTGTCGGTGCAGTTATAAGCTCCATCCATCGCCGCCGGCCGGCAGCACTCCTTTGTTCCCCTCTCCGTGTCAACCCACTTTGTGCTTCCACTGGAATAATAATGCAGCCGATCCACCTCGACCCGTCCTCGTCAGCGGTGCTGTTATGACACGTAACAGTAAGTGTATATATATATTTTTAAAAAAAGTAAGTGAAGATTTTGCTTTGCTGAAGAAACCTGTAGACCACTTGTTCACACATACATTGTTCATTACCAAGGTATTCCAGGTACAGAGTCCTTCACAGGCACCTGATGGACACAACAAGGATGAGTATAAGAATCCCTTCAATCAGTTGGTTTATCAGGTTAAGTTGTATCAAGGGGTGTAATGGTAACACATCTTATTCTGGATCTGGAGAAAGAGACCAGGTCTGTTGTGGAAATTCAACTACCCATCACAGTGGTTGTAGCTTCAGGGTATGCTCTTGTGCAGGAAGCTATGTTGGACAGAGTGAAGTCTCAGTCTACCAAGGCAGGGAGGCCCGGATTTGCCAAGGGCACTGTACCAAGAGAAGAACCCTAGAATAAACATCGACCAGTTATCTGCTGGAGATTTATGGAAAGCAAGGCAACTGGGAGGCTACATAAGGCAAATTGGGCTCTGTTATAGCTATGGTGACAAGTTCACTCCTCGATCGGCGTGTTACTGTGGCCAAGCAAAATGCTCAGGCTAAAGCAATTGAGTCGGCTAAGGCAATTGAGTTGGCAGAAGAAGTTGGTGTTGTTACCTAACACATTCTGAATGCTATTGCTGCAGAGGATGTTGCATCATGTTTATGCGTCAATGCTCCGTCGGGAACTACTAACACCAAAACCATCGGGTTGAGAGCTCTGCTGGGAAACCATGTGATGTTACTGTTGGTGGACGCAGGGAGTCGAGTTCTCATTCATCCCTTCATCAGCAGCTCGCGGGGTAAGTTGCAATGCACCACTGGACAGTTACTAAGGCCCATGTCTGTGAAAGTTGCCAATGGGGATTCTCGTTAGTGTAAACAACAACTAAAGCATTGGAATGGTGGATTTCAGGGGCATGCTTTTGCTACTGACATGAACATTCTCAGCTTAGGAGGTTATGATGCTATGCTGGGGATGGACTCGCTTTCTCAATAGGGTCCCATGGTTTTTCACTGGGAGGTAAATGGATTTAGTTTGGATGCAAGGAGAAAGAGACCCGCTTCGGTACAACCCCCCCTACAAAACGTATAAAAGGTAGTATGGACCTTTGACACAACCCGACCTAGCGGCTGCTTTTGATTTCGTAAAACGCGTATTTTATAAGAACAAATAACACGTCTATTATAAAAACATTAATGATAAAAACGAATTTTTCTTGAAAAAAATGTGAACAACCTGGAATTGTCGAATATTTCTCGGAAAGCAAATATTCATAAAACTCCATTTTTTTTAAAAAATTGAACATTTTGAAAATTTAAATAAAATATACAATCATACCAACTAAGATCACGATTAACCCATAGGACAAAACGGATCTACTCAAACATCATAGGATAGCCAAATATCATTGCGAAATAATATATGTAGTTGAGCACCATGTTTAAGTAGAGATTACAGCGGGGAGAAGAGGTGTTACACCGCCGCATAGAGGGGGAGAAAGTTGGTGTTGATGGTAGCAAGATTGTTGATGTAGTTCGCCGACACGATCCTTGCCCCGGCGGCACTCCGGCGCCACCGAGAGAGAGGGGGAGAGAGCCCCCTCCTTCTTCTTCTTCCTTGGCCTCTCCCTAGATGGGAGGAGAGTTCCCCCTCTGGTCCATGGCCTCCATGGCGGCGGAAGGGCGGGAGCCCCTCCGAGATTGGATCTCCCTCTCTGTTCTCTTCTGTTTCGCGTTCCCCAGATCTGGTCGAAAACCATTTTTATATTTCGGGAGATCCGTAACTCCGATTGCGCTGAAATTTTAACACGATTTTCCCCCCGGATATAAGCTTCCTTGCGCCCGAAGTAGAGCTCCAACCGACGTATGAGGTGGGCATAAGACACCTGGGCGCGCTTGGGCCTCCAGGCGCGCTCTGGTGGATTGTGGTCACTGTGGGCCCCCCTCTTATGATGATTCCAACTCCCAAATATCATAAATATTTAAAAATAATTCTCCGTAAAAATTTATTGCATTTGGACTTCATTTAATATGGATTTTTTGCGAAACAAGAAACATGCAAAAACAAGAACTGACACTGAGCACTGGATCAATAGGTTAGTCCAATAAATCTTATAAAATGTTTCCGATCAAGTACCGAACGTACGGCATCTACGCGTTCAGCACACGTTCAGCTCGATGACGTCCTCGCCTTCTCGATGCGCAAGAGAGGCAAAGTAGTAGATGAGTTCTGACAGCACGACGGTGTGGTGACGGTTGTGGTGAAGCAATCCGCAGGGCTTCGCCAAGCACAACGGACGTGGACGGAGGAGGAACTAGAACTAGAGGGAGAGGGGCGCCGCACACTGCTTGGGGATCGTGGTGTGTCTTGCCCCTCTCCCTCCTCACATATATATATAGGTGGGGGAGGGGAGGTAGCCTAGGGCGCCCCAAGGGGCCGGCGGCCAGCCCTAGGGCCTACCCTGGCCCCCCTTCCTTCTTTAGCGCATGGGGGAAAGGAAAGGGCGCTGGTTGCCTTAGGACGCCCCTTTCCCTTTCTCTCTTCCATGGAGAAAGGCAGGAGGGGGTCAGCCCCTCCCTTTCCTTTACAAGGCTGTCGGCCAGGTTGGGGCGCGCCAGGCTGGTGTGCTCCCCTTCCACACTACACCATGACCAAATTTTAGGGGCAATTAACTGCCGGGAATGATCCAATATTGGAGGCAATTAACTGCCGGGAATGCTCTATTTGCCGGGCAAGACTATGTCTGTCAAGTTAACTGCCGGGAACGGTAGTTATATACAGGCAGAATAACTGCCGGCCTCTTCAAGGTTAGCCCAATTGCCGCGAACTCAAGTTGAGGGCAAATGGACTGTCGGTAACCAAGTTGGCGGGGACGGCCCAAGAAAACGCGCGAAGTCGTGGGAGAGCGAAAAATTAGAAGGCACTGGAAGCCCACGCGGCCTTATCTTTTCCCTTATCCACATATCTCCTCCGCCACTCTTCCTCCCTCCTCGTAAGCCGCCGCACTGCATCTCGCCTTCGAGGCCGCCAACCCTTAAGCGCCACGACTTCGCCAAGCGTCCCATGCCGCCTTGACTGTCGCCGGCCACGGCTCACCCGCATCCTTGCCACCCCGCTTCCATCCCCTTCATCACCTTGTCGTCGCCCTCTCCATGCACGCCTTTACCCAGCGCCGCCCCAAATCTTGTACTCAGAGAGCGGACGCCACCGAATCTCAGACTAAGGCCGCAAGACCCACCCCTCCGAGACACGCCGCCGCCCAGCCCCATCCACACTGCACCGGCATCCCTCACCCAGAGCCGCCGCCGCCCATCCCCATCTCCTTCCACGCCAGACCAAGATCCCCGATCCAGGTCACGCCCCATTCCCCAATCCCTATCCTCGCCTTCGCCTCCACAAAGGCAAGACGGGGTGATGCCTCTCTGCTCGCTCGTGCTACCACTGTGCAACCGCCATCACTGTTCGTCTGCTGTCGCTGCTGTTCTCCGTTTCCGCCTTCCGCCACGGCTTCAACTTGTGTTTGTCAATTGAAGCAGCATCAGCAACAACAGCTAGCCTCAGTCGCACATAGAGTCTGCAACTGAGCTCTTTTCTCTGTTTGTGGTCGGTCTTTACAGGTATGCATTTAAAGCCATGTTTTGTAAGATCATTCTCTGTTGCGCCCTATCAAATTATCTAACAAATTGTCACATTAGCCTTCAGATATACTACTAGCAGCCTGACATTGATATGCTCCAAATAACAGTTTTCTGACTAACTAGTAAGAGAAGATCTAAACCTTCTGATCTGTTTATGCAACAAGAATATGCAAAGAGAATTTGCAGCAGATCACGCTTGCACATATAGAAAAGAATAAGCAACTGTTGGCAACAGAAATATACAACTCACAAAACCTCTATTATGATCTCATAAATACTTAGTTATGTAAATTCCACAACAAGGAGTAGAGCGCAGATGAAGTAATATACGACCTACATAAGCCAGTATGCATGCCAGGATTAATGGAACAAAACTGAAAATTAAACTTGTTACCAACATGTATGCCATATTCTGGTTAACCAAGTCCTAGGCCTTCCTGAAGGTAGTGTTAAGTAGGATGAGCTGCATGATGAACACACAGATAGAATAGGCTAACAAAAAATAGATATTGGATAGATAATTGTTGATTATTGTTCACCCATGCTAATTATATTAGGGTGGTTTGCAGGTTAACCAGCCTAAACTGTTCTTGAAAGACAAGTTTTGAGATCAAAGTTGGCAAGGGAAGAAGTATCAAGCTGCAACCATCAATAACCCAAGAAGTGCCACTTGCAGCCTTTTGTGAGTCTTATCATAACTGAGGATTTGATTTTTATATATCACTGTGTGGTTTCTTTTGACTATATTTTGAACATCTCATGATTTGTTTCTATCGTTACATGGTAATTGTTTGACTATGTTTCTAATACTTGGAAGGTTGCTTTGGTTTGTAATTATGATTTGATGCCTTAGTTTTGTAAAAAAATACTGATTTGTGTTGGCTTGCGATATTTAGGCAAGGGCCTAAATTTAGTATAAGCAAACCGTAATGGACAAGAGTTTCAAAATGATGAGGTTGAAGATGAGAAAATATTTGAGGTACTTGATGAGATACCGTAAATGCTCCAAGATATAGGGCATGAATTCGGTTAAGTTGGGGACGGTGGTGGGAATGATGGTGACCTAAGGAAGATGGAAGTGATCCAAATATAGAGGCTTTTCACCAATTATTAAATGATGCAGATGCCATACTTTATCCCGGGTGCACAAGCTTCTCAAAGCTACACTTTGTAGTTAGATTAATCCACACGAAATTTCTTGGGGTTGGAGTGATAAGAGTTTTAACATATTGCTAGAGCTACTTAATAAGGCCTTTCCAGGGACTCATGACCATGGTTCTCAATGTTGTGAAGTTGTAGCTAACATGGTGATGAAAAAGGATGCTATTTTGCAATGCCCTTATGGGAATGTGAGGACCATGGCCAATGCTCTCGGGCGATCTATTGCATGACCTTGTAGATATTTGAAACTTCTTTCTAATCATGTCTATTTCAGCAATTTTAGGTTTCTCAAATTGCTTCCTATTGATAATCCTATGTTTGCAGATTGGGGTGTTCGTAAAGTTATGCAGAAGCAACCATGACAGCCCATAGCAGTCGCCACAGCTAGAAAGTATTGTATCTTCTTAGAATTTTGGAATATTATACTAAAGAAAAGATATGTTTCTCCTTTCACATACTGATGACTTATTATTTTTCTGAATGAAGCATGTGCTTGAAAGTAGGAACCTACAAGTTTCTTATTTCCACCTTAGCAACTAGTACTTTTTTTGGTTTTCCCAGTAGATAAAAGATGTGCCTACTTTCAAACATATGCTTAAGTCCTTCTATTCTGAATCACAACCAGCAACTCTGTTTCTTAAATAATTCTGCAGCTACTACGTAAACTTTCCACAGACATTTATGTGCCTGCAAACTCTTTTCCTGAAACCAAGTGCAAACTTAATCAGTGGGCTGTTCACTTGGTATACATTCTCATAACTATTGATGACTATCCCAAATTATTAGGGCCCCAAATTTGCGCGTAATAGTAATCCTGACTCCTGACTAGTATTACTAATGACTATCCTAATGGCTACTCAATAAACTTGACCAGTTACTAGCTTGGGGATCACCCTCATGGCCTCAACCAACCATCTGGTTATTTACCCTAAGACACATCTGTTTATTTATTCGCCGCTTTTTCTGTAATATAGTTTCCTTTTCTGCAATTTCTTCTAGCACTAGAATGTATTACTTTTGAGTTACAGTGAAAATCACTTTTTGATAGAATGTAGTTATTCAAACAATTGCACTGCCAACATGGTATATATTATAAAGTTTGCTTTCTAATTTTGAATGACATCAAGGGCCTAAGTTCTGATTTTGCACTGGGCCCCTGTTTTATTCTTGGGTACAGACCTGCACACTACACATAAGAAACATGTAAAGAAAATAAAGCGATGCACAACCTGCATTGCCACTGGATTGCTAGTAATTAATCCCTCCCTGCAGTTTTTGAATGTTTTGTTTACTTCACAGCAATCAAGAGAAATTATACTACACCAAAAGATGACAATTGGTATATCTTCTATATCTAAATAGGGGCACCCCACTAGCTGATTTTCCTGCATCCTCATGCAGCCACATCATCTGAATTGTTACAACCGTTGATGAAGCATAGCTAAGTAGTTTGCAGCCATCTCATCGAAAATTGATGAAATTACAATGGGCTGCCACCGCTAAGTGGAAGATACCGATTAGTTCAAACTGTTTCGCTCGCTGCCAGCCTCTCCTATCGACCAATCCCTCTGACTCAATTTGTTTTAGTTGGGCTGTGCATGTTCGCCTCCCACAAAAATCTATTTGGACACTAAAAAGCTCATTGGAAGCCCATAGGTAAACTCCCAGATCTCTTCACATCGTTGTGTTTCTTCTTTCCTGGTCCACGCATACAATCCCAGTCACCAAAGCGACCAACTGCTTTCTCTTCTGCTTCCCATAATTGGCGAGTCAATCGAGCGATTTCCTCTTCCAGAGTTATTACTTCCTCGACCGTCCTCTCGCGTGAGGATGCATCTCTCTTCATATCCCCATCTGTCTCTCCGCGTCGCTCACGTGCGATGCACCCCGCCTCCATGCATTCTCGCCTTCGTCTGCTGCCCTCGTGTGCCTTGCCGTGGGTCGGTGATTGCCGATATCTACCATGGTTGGCGATCGTTTGGTGCCGCAAGATGGAAAATGTGTTTTTGATTTAGATTTCGCCCTCCTCCCCTCTCCTATTTGTTTCATTCTTGCCAACCTAGCTGCCCTATGATCCCACTGTCCCACATGGACTTCACGGAGATTCTATGGCATTATCTGAACTAACTGTGTTATTTGGTTGTAGGTTTTTTTATGGCCATGGAGGTTCTGATGCAGCATCCTACATGAGAAAACATGCCATCAGATTGTTCTTTCAGGATTGAGAGTTCCCATGAGCAATACAAGATGTCTTTTTTCGGAATCCGTGGCAAAATCAGTCCGCAAAGCTTTCTTAAGTGAAGACCTTGCTCTTGCAAATGATTCAATCATCAGTTGATCGTCAGGAACTACAAATCTTACATCTTTGATCTTTGGAAGGTATGATGAGCATGCAGTCAAAACTACTACATACACATATGCATGCGAATTTTTTTTTCTCCTAGCTTGCAGGTAATTGTTGGTTGCAAATGCTGGGGATTGCTGAGCAGTTCTATGTAGGAAACACATGGCTATGGAAAAGTGTTGTGGTTACAGGCCAACATGTGAAGTAGAGCATGATGCTAACATAAGGTAGCACATATCCTTTTTTATTAAACAATGTTTGATTGCTAACATATGTCTTTGTTTTTTTCATACCTTTCCACAAATTACTAACATGTAATGACATGATGCCTACCAAGACATAATTTTCAATGCAGCTGAAACAAGTTAAAGTCAGTCTTACGATGATTTGTACAAATTTAGCGTCTGTAGGATACGTTCTGCTTCACAGCCGAAACAAGTTTCAGTCAGTTTTACTACAACATTTTTTGTTTTACAGTTTGGTTATATTGTCTTCATAGGACGACTGTGGTTATTAACTTAAAGATAGTAATTTGTTTGTATGTAATTTCAAATTAATTGTGGTTATTATTTAGATCAACTCGAAGTTTCTAACTGAACATATGTACCCTTTACAGTCAAATTTTATAGATAGCTAATAAATTTTACACCGAGGGTAGTTCTTCATATATGGAGTGCTAAGTATTAAGACACCTAAATTAGATCAAAATATATTGCAATTGATTCCCGCAGCAACGCGCGGGGTATCATCTAGTATTTATAGTGATAGGTTACATTGATTTTCCTGATGATCCATACATAGTGCACAATCTGTTCATATGAATACATCCACACATTCTTTCTATGCCTTGTGCAATGCAAAGTACAGGGTAACACACGTGCCTTTTCATTTGGATGAGTTTATTTTCTTTTTCAACCCATGCAACTTCTATGTTTGGAAGATGTGTTCTTCCGAGCTGATCTATTTGGCCATTACCTTTTTCTTTACAGGTCACCAGCATAATGTCTTTGCATCCGCAAGTTTCAAGAGGTGTGTTTGGTGAGCTAAAAGGATCTTCTGCTGGGATATGTTTCTACCTAAAACCTATTTTGCACTTTTGTCTATGATGTAATACTTTGACTTATGAACCTACAACTGTATGCATGTAGACCTGATGAATGGTTGTGCTTTTGGCTGTGCTGGACTTGTGAACCTATATATGTATGGATTATGTATGGATGGAGACTTACAGATCTATGGATGATGGATTTCTCATAAATATATGCACATGTTATCTCTTAAGTGTGATGCAATCTTTATTCTTTGTATGCATGTGTGTTTTATATATACATGGCACAAAATGGACTTTAGATAATAGCCGTTGAAATACATGTATGGGAGACTTGTGTGGCTGCAGCAGACTCAATTCCAGGCAGAACAGCTGCCGGGAAATCTTCTAACTGCCCTGAATTGTCACCGCTGGGTGAAGAAGCAAGATGCCGTAATAATTCTAACTGCCGGCAATGGTATGAATATGAAGGGCAGAGCATCTGCCGGGGTTCACACTAACTGCCGGGAATTACTTTCCCCGACGGGGCTTTCAAGGGCGGTTTGTAATTGCCGGCAAAAAACTTTCCCGGCAGTTAGACTGCCTCCAATGGCTACTTTTCCCGGCAGATGTTCTGACCCCTATTCTTTGGTCATGGTGTAGTGCCACTACACCATGACCAAATTTTAGGGGCAATTAACTGCCGGGAATGATCCAATATTGGAGGCAATTAACCAGGAATGCTCTATTTGCCTGCAAGACTATGTTCATCAAGTTAATCGCCGGAACGGTAGTTATATACAGGCAGAATAACTGGCGGCCTCTTCAAGGTTAGCCCAATTGCCGCGAACTCAAGTTGAGGGGAAATGGACTGCCGGTAACCAAGTTGGCGGGGACGGCCCAAGAAAACACGCGAAGTCGCGGGAGAGCGAAAAATTAGAAGGCACTGGAAGCCCACGCGGCCTTATCTTTTCCCTTATCCACATATCTCCTCCGCCACTCTTCCTCCCTCCTCGTAAGCCGCCGCACTGCATCTCGCCTTCGAGGCCGCCAACCCTAGCGCCGCCCCTGACTCGCCCGCGTCAAGCGTCCTTGCTGCCCCGCCCAGCCTGTGGCCTCGTGGAACCCCTTCCGGTGATCCGATAAATACTCGGTGCATTCTGAAACCTTTCCGGAGACCAAATACGATAATCCTATATATCAATCTTTACCTCCGGACCATTTCGGAGCTCCTCGTCATGTCCGTGATCTCATCCGAGACACTGAACAACATTCGATCACCAACTAACATAACTCATATAATACTATATCCTCAACGAACGTTAAGCGTGCGGACCCTACGGGTTCAAGAATGATGTAGACATTGCCGAGACACTTCTCTCCGGTCAATAACCAATAGCGGGACCCGGATGCCCATATTGGTTCTTACATATTCTATGAAGATCTTTATTGGTCAAACCTTTTATGACAACATACGTAGTTCCCATTGTCTGTCGATATGTTACTTGCCCGAGATTCGATCGTCGGTATCTCCATACCTAGTTCAATATCGTTACCGGCAAGTCTCTTTACTCGTTCCATAATACATCATCTCGTAACTAACTCCTTAGTTACTTTGCTTGCAAGCTTCTTGTGATGTTGTATTACCGAGAGGGCCTAGAGATACCTCTTCATCATACGGAGTGACAAATCCCAATCTCGATTCGTGCCAACTCAACAGACACCTTCGGAGATACCTGTAGAGCATCTTTATGATCACCCAGTTACATTGTGATGTTTGATAATGTTAGAATAAATTTGAGGCCATCGTTGATCTACCGAGGACCAAGCTATCGCACGAGCACGACATCGAGATTTGTTAACGTGGTTCACCATCATGGATACATTCCCAGGGCCTGACTACAGGCGCTCCTCCCCATGATACCGCTACAATATCGCACCCTGGCCACCCGGGCGCCGGCACATGCACCGGCTCCCTGGCGTGATTATGCTATTATGTTGGCATAGGTTACATCGTGTGTCTACCCTCACTATATATGAGAGGCCTAGGATACAAGTGTCCTATTAGGACACGACTCCATATCCTGTCTAAACACAATACAACTACAAGCCCAACCGTAACCTACCTTGTACACTATATTCAACACAACTTCAATAAACTCCACCTTGGCGAATATTCTCCACCACCTTGAATTCGTCCATGTGTCGAACCTCCATGTACATTGGACTTGAGATACGCCATGAGCACCGCTGCTACTCCCAGACTCCATGTGACTCCACCTGCAACTGTAGTCCCTTCTCATCTTCCTCACAGTCAACACACAAGCAAAATTAAGTTCCTCATTACTCTACTTTGTGCTCCCAACTTCCGAAGTATCAGCTCAACGCCATCACACACCTAGCACTGTCTGCGTGAAAGCGAACAACTCACATATTGGAGCTACATATAAGAGTTACCTGAACTCAACATCACCGCTCTTTCATGACCATATGTCTGAATCTTGAAGGAATTTCACCGTCGCCCTGTGTCACCCTGAGTCAAATTCACAGTTGTCTCAACCTTTTACCGGATAGTCTCTGACATGTCCCACAGCTATAGCACTCCACCTCCTTTTGTACTTGTCATTCGCACTTTGCCATGTGCACCGAACACCACAGAATATACGGCTGTGTATTCTCTCAGCTTTTGACAATTTCAGACTTTCTGCCACTTTCTCAGATTCTCCCTGGTCAACTCCTGTCCATCAACCGACACCGGTAGACCCAGTCACCAACTTGAATCTGGTACTCGTCAACACTGCTTCACCACCCCCTGCACACTTTGTCTGACCACATGTCTCACCATTGGTGCTTTGGTATGTCGCTGTGTCCCGTGCTTACCGCACGCCTCGCCGCTATCACCGCATCGAGCCTCTGCTGTCCTGGTTGAGTCTCCCGGGTAGCTAGCCCCCACTGCCTCAAACCCCACTGCAGAGAACCGTCGATCATCGCAGGCCGATGCCGAGTATCACATCTCCATCAGACAACTGGTACCCAGTCTGAACCACGTGTCTCTCACCTTCCCGCTGAAATAGGCTACGATTCTCCGGATCCTTGCGCCGTAGCCCCTCCATCAGCACAGAGTGAAATCTTCCGCTAGATTCCAACTCCACCTTCAACATCACTCTATGTGGCTGGCCGTGCTACCCCGCGCCCCGTCGACTTCAAGCTCTCATGTGTGCATTGCCTTGAATAAACCCTGCGCCATAGTCTTGTCGAAACTGCACAAGCTCTTAGGCCTGCACCACGTGTTTCCACACCCCAGAAGTTGGCCACCATCAGCATCACACTCCTATGTCGTCGTCGTTGAAATCACCGCCGTCTTCTGCTTTGACCAACATCCATGTCAGTCCATCAGACAATCCAGTCCGACTCAGCCGGAAAATATCCGGCTGCAACCATGCTTCACCCTGCATCATGTCCGCCCCGCACATCTCCGTGCACTGCTTTGACGCCCTGTGATGCATGATCATGCCATGGCACACTCCAGACTCCTCCGAGCCTTATGCACACATCGTCTCGCGTGCCTCCGCGGCTTGTCCACGCACCTCTCACAACCTTGTAGTGTGCATGTTGTCATCCTTCTTCACGACCCTCATACAAAGCGAAGAAAATTCCAAACAAAGCATTGCTGGCCTTCCTGCATGCATGTATATATACCATAGAGCATAAATGAGTTGCTTAGTCCATCCACTACACGATCTGTGACTAGCCTCCATCCTCTCTCTCCTTTCACGCTTCCAATCATGATTTTGATGGCCACGCTCAGCAGCCAGCACCCTGTTGCACACATGCACAACGCCCGTTGTCCCGTCTTTCGCTTGCTACCAGCGCGGCCTTGCTAGACCTGCTCCCTGCCCAGGCCTCCTGCCATCGGGCAATCGCCTCGGCCTGCTGGCCTGAGCTTCCCCATACACTGTTGCGTCGCCGTTTGATGTAAATAAACAAGTCGATCGATGCGAACCAACCTGTGGTCGGATGGTTAGAGGGATTGTAGTATCCAACTCGCATTTATTCCTGAATTTATTTCAGGATTTCCGGCGATGTGCATTCAGTGGGAGGAGACGTTCCCCTCGACGACAAGGTGTCTACGATGACTTTGTAAATTTCAAGATGATATCTTGCCGGTCTTTTGATGGTCTTCATGGGGATAAGGTAATGACGTGTATGCGTTTATAGGGGTGAGTATGACGGCGTGTATAAGGATAGGGTGTGCATGTATGCATTAGCAGATTTTCCTTCTGGCTTGCACCACACACGCAGCCCCTCAACAATCACGTACACGCCTGCACCCAGCCTCGAGCACCGCACCTCGACCACGCCCTTCATTGGGCTGCACCAGGCTACGCCTTGCTCTCCCCCTAGCGCGCTTGGGCCTTGGGCCGTGCGTTACGCGCCGCTGCTGTACGCTGCATCGCGTTGCTTGTGCCAGCCAGCCTCCAGGCCCGTGACCTATCTCGCCGAGAATTGCTGCTGTAAACCGACCCGATCTGCCGTTGCCGCTGTAATCCGATTGCTTCTCTGGCAGATATCCATCGAATCTTTCCATGACCGCACGCGACCAACTCGATTCTTACGCTCCTTCCTCTAGATCAAACACCTCCTCGTAACCTTGCTCATGATACCACTTGTTAGAATAAATTCGAGGTCATCGTTGATCTACCGAGGACCAATCAATCACACGAGCACGACACCGATATTTGTTAACGAGATTCACCATCATGGCTACATCCCGGGGCCTGACTAGGGCGCTCCTCCCCATGATACCGCTACAATACCGCACCCTGGCCGTCCTGGTGCTGGCACACGCACCGGCTCCCCCGCGTGCCTGAGCTATTATGTTGGTATAGGTTACATCGCGTGTCTACACTCACTATATATATGAGAGACATAGGATACAAGTGTCCTATTAGGACACGACTTCATATCCTGTCTAAACACAATACAACTACAAGCCCAACTATAAGTCTATAACCTACCTTGTATACTATATTCGACACAACTGTAACAGATAACATACAAGATATTTCTCTGGTATCTGGAAGTTGCATGATCTCATGGTCGAAGGAATATGTATTTGACATTAAGAAAGCAGTAGCAATAAACTGAACGATCATATGCTGAGCTAACGTACACATCATTCTCCTAATGATGTGATCTCATCATCAAGTGACAACTCATGTCTATGGTTAGGAAACCTTAACCATCTTTAATAAATGAGCTAGTCTAGTAGAGGCTTATTAGGAACACAGTGTTTGTTTATGTATCCACACTTGTATTTAAGTTTTCGGTCAATACAATTCTAGCATGAATAATAAACATTTATCATGATTAAGGAAATATAATAATAACCATTTTATTATTGCCTTTTGGGCATATTTCCAGCACCTTCGTCTTCTCGTCCCCACCCGAAGCTTCTAGGGTCTATAGCCAGAAAATAATCTCGAAAAAGTTTTGTGGCATTTGGACTTCGTTTGGTACAGATATTCTACAAAGTAAAAAAACAAGCAAAAAACAACAACTTGCACTAGGCACTAAGTTAGTAGGTTAGCCCCAAAAAATGATATAAAGTTGCTTGTAAATGTACATAAAACATTCAAGATTGATACTATAATAGTATGGAACCATAAAAAATTATAGATACGTTGGAGACGTATCAAGCATCCCCAACCTTAATTCCTACTCGTCCTCGAGTAGGTAAATGATAATAACAAATTTTTTGATGTGGAATGCTACCTATCATATTCAACATACATTCTTTTCTTTTATAGCATGGACATTTGGACTTGAATGATTCAAACAATAGTCTATAATTTGACATGAAGACTTCAATACTCAAGCATACTAACAAGCAATCATGTCTTTCAAAATATCAACGCTAAAGAAAGTTATCCCTAGCCCATTATGCTCAATGATTGATCCAACAATCATTGATCCACTCATGAAACACACTCAATATTAGCTATATCCAATGCACAAGTATGACAATAGTGTTCCCTAGTTCATGCTTTGTAAGATAAGATGAAGACTCAAAATAAAAATAAAAATAGCATAAAAATAAATAGATAGGCCCTTCGTAGAGGGAAGCAGCGATTGTAGAGGTGCCAGAGCTCAAAGCTTAAATTGAGAGATAAAATTATTTTCAGAGGCATGTTTTACCTGTCAACGAAAACGACCGAGAATTCCCAATATCTTCCATGCTAGACAAATCATAGGCGGTTCCCAAACAGAAAATAAAGTTTATTTCCTTTCCACCATTCTTACACGATCCATGTGTAGCCGTATCCATGGGTGCCTTCCACACCAACACTTTCCAAGGAATTTATTATTATCATCATATTAAAAAAATCATTTTGAGACTGGGCATCCCTATTAACTGCCACACTCTCGTGCAATGACAAGTGAATAAACACTCATCATGAGAATAACCCACCTAGCATGGAAAATATTGGCCAACCCCTGCCGCTTCATGAGAGGTACCCGCATACAAAATGGAAATATATTTTGAATCTTAGAGTTGGCACATACAAATTTACTTGGAGCGGTAAGGAAACACCACGTATAGGTAGGTATTATGGACTCATTTGGCACAACTTTGGGTTTAAGGAATTGGATGCACAAGCAGCATTCCCGCTTAGTACAAATGAAGGTTAGCAAATAGATTGAGAAGGAGCAACCAAAAAACAAATGCGGTCATAAACATGCATTGAACATAACTAATACTTGATAATGCACCACGAGTTGGATGCAATTTTGTTGCATAACTATTGACTTTTGTGCTTGCATAGGGAATCACAAACCTTAACACCAATATTCTTACTAAAGCATAATTTGTCACTAACATGACTCACATATTATTATCTCCATATCGCAAAACTATTGCAAGGAATCAAACTTATCATATCCAATGATCTTTTATGAAAAAAATAATTATATCCCTCTTGAATATTCATTACTTTGGGACCAATCATATCTCGTGCGTTTAGCATCGCTATTATCAACTCTAGAAAAAGATTTAAGTGGAGCAGGAGAGCACAAATATTTCTTTAAAATTTATCATATCAAGTCTCAAAACAATATAAGTGAAGCATGATAGTGCATTTATTTAAAATATAATCATATCAACTCTCAAAATAATATAAGTGAAGCATGAGAGTTCAAGTGTTCTTCAAAATTTAATCACCACCGAGCTCTAAAAGATTTAAGTGAAGCACTAGAGCAATTGCCTAGCTCAAAAAGTTTAAGTGAAGCACATAGAGCAATTCTAACAAATCATGATAACGTATGACTCTCTCAAATAGGTGTGTCCAGCAAGGATGATTGTGGCAAACTAAAAAACAAACAAAGCAAAGACGCATATCATAGATGACGCTCCAAGCAAAACTTATGATATGTGGCGAATAAAAATATAGCTCCAAATAAAATTACTGATCGTCGTTAGAAGAAAGAGGGGATGCCTTCCGGGGCATCCTCAAGCTTAGTTGCTTGGGAGTCCTTACCTTGGGGTGCCTCAGGCATCCCCAAGATTAGGCTCTTGCCACTCCTTATTCCTTCATCCATCGTGATCTCACCTAAAACTTGAAAACTTCAATCACACAAAACTTAACAAAACCTTCGTGAGATCCGTTAGTATAGGAAAACAAATCACTACTTTAAGTGATGTTGCAAACCCATTCAATTCTTTTGCATTATACCTACTGTATTATAATTTCTCCATGGCTTATATCCCAATCCATAGTTTCATCCAAACAAGCAAAATAATGTATCAAAAACAGAATCTGTTAAAAACAGAATAGTCTGGAGAAACCCGAATTAAGCTCATACTTCTGTAACTCCAAAAATTCTGAAAAATTAGGACGATGTGGGAAATTTGTATATCAATCTTGTGAAAGAAAAATTAGAGAAAAACATGTTTATGTGAATTTTACCAAATTCCATAACTGGGTGCAAAAGTTTCTATTTTTTCACAGAATCAAGTCAACTATCATCCAACATCATCCTAAAGGCTTTATTTGGCACAAACACTAATTAAAACATAGAAACACAATCATAACAGTAGCATAATTGTGTGAACGCAAGAAAACATAAAATAAACAAGAAAATTAAGCTAACTATTGGGTTTCCTCCCAACAAGTGTCATTGTTTTATGCCCCTAGCTAGGCTGCATAGTTTCAAGTATTATCATCTTTCCAATTAACTCCATAGGTTGCCCTCATGATGGATACATATGGTTGCTTAATTCATTTTCTAGGGAAGTGTTCCATACCCTTCTTTAATGGAAACTGAAATTTTATATTCCCTTCTTTCATGTCAATTACGGCACCTATAGTTCGTTAGAACAGTCTACCAAGTATTATGGGATAAGACGGATTGCAACCAATATATAGTACAATAAAATCAATGGGCACATAATTACTATTTGCAAGAATAAGAACATCATTAATTCCTCCTAAAGGCTTTTTAATAGTAGAATTCGCCAAGTGCAAATTAAGACAACATTCATCCAAATTGGTAAAACCTAGCACATCACATAGAGATTTTGGTATTGTGGAAACACTAGCACCTAAATCACATAAAGAATTGCACTCATAATTTTTAATTTTAATTTTAATGGTAGCTTCCCACTCATCTTATAATTTTCTAGGAATAGAAATCTCTAATTCTAGCTTTTTTTCCCTAAAGCTTTTATCATCGCTTCTACGATATGTTTAGTAAAAGCCTTATTTTGTTCATAAGCATTGGGTGAATTAAGCATGGACTGCAACAATGAAATACACTCAATCAAAGATCAATTATCATAATTAAAGTTTTTGGAATCCAAAAAAGTGGGCACATCACTAGTTAAAGTTTTTACCTCTCCAGACCCAGTTTAATCATTTTTTTCATCAAGATTTTCACCCTCCGAGTTATGGGCACTCCTTCTAGCTAACATTGACACTTCTTGAGTCCCCTTCCAATATTATTGCAAAAATTATTATCAATATCATATTCATCATGATGATTAAATAAATTATCAAGATCATGAGAAGCATTATCACCCCAGTCATGATCATTGCAATGAGTAGTGGACATGACAAAATTATCTTCCCCAAGCTTGTAGTTTTGCATATCATTAATACAATTGACATTAATAGAATTTATAATAACATCATTGCAATCATGCTTTTCATTCAAGGGGTTATCATGAATCATTTTATAAATTTCTTCTTTGAACACTTCATCACAATTTCCAGATTCACAAACTTCAAGCAAAACTTCATAAAGATAGTCTAGTGCACTCAACTCACTAGCAATTGGTTCATCATAATTGGATCTTTTAAAATGATTAGCAAGAGGATGAGGATCCATCTTAAATTTTCTTGTTTATTTTTGTGTCTTTTGAGTGTTGACATGAAGGCAAAGGCAAAGGCAAGCAAATGAGCAAACAAGCAAAAAGGCAAATGGAAAATATTATTGTAAAATATTTTAGAAGTGGGGGAGATGAAAACGAGAGGCAAAGGAAAATAAAATGAATGCAAGGAGATGAAAGTTTATGCGTAGCTACTTGATAGATGTTGATGATGTCTCCCCGGCAACGGTGCCAGAAATTCTTCCTGCTACTTGTGAGCTGCATTGGGATTTCCCCAAAGAGGAGGGGATGATGCAGTATAGTAGAGATAAGTATTTCCCTCGGTTAAGAACCAAGGTTATCAATCTAGTAGGAGAACCAAGAACCACTATGCAAGCAGTACCTGCACACAAGATAACAAATCCTCGCACCCAACACAAAGAAGGGGTTGTCAATCCCCTTGACGGTTAATTGCAAGATTAAATTGTATGGTGATAGATAAATAGATCACACAAAATATTAAATAAAATAAATAAATTAAAAATTGCAGCAAGTATTTTTAGGATTTTTATATGATAAAAGGTAGACCCGGGGGCCATAGTTTTCACTAGAGGCTTCTCTTGAGAAAATAGCATACAGTGGATCCTTGCTACAAGTGCTCACTCATCGGTATAGTTTACCTGCAGGATCTGCTACTTGGGAAAGTCAAGAGATTGTCCGACTGTTGTCATCACTGCTACCCTGGAAGGGGTTCAGAGTTGTCAGACCTTTAGATTTTTTCTTTTGAAAAACACCTGTAATTTTATTTATACTCATAACAATTACGGGTACGCCGACGTGGATTTAAGATCCAAGAAAATGTAAAGCAACTCCTATGACTAAGGATTACGATGAATTTCCTTGGAAACACATTCTTCGTGGTATCAATCTCCGCTACAAGAAATACTCCAGAGACCCCGGTACAGAGGCTGCAATTGGAGCGGAGCGGCGATGTTGTCGCTCTTTGAGTCGCCCATCCGAGAAGAGTTGCCAGCTGCAGTGATAGTTTGTGTATGAATTCAGATACGAATAGGCCGGATGGGCCGGCGTGGTCCTTGGGCATTGTAAGTGTGGGTGGGGTTGACCCGTCGGGCCCATGGGCCAGAAGTGAGTGAAGCATACAAGTCGAACCACTGCGCTGATGCGGGCTATCCAAGAAATGGGATCAGTCGTGCCCTGCCTCCTCTCCTCTCCGCTGCGACTGCGACCTCAATTTTGAATTCTCTCTTCCATCCTCAATTCTCCGCGAAACCCTAGCCTCCGCCGACCTCCGCCACCGCCGGCCAGACCGACGCCGCGACCAGCCGCCCGTCCAGGCCCAGATCGAGCCCCCCGCCTCCCCGCCGAGCGCCTCACGAGCCCGCCGCGCACCGCCGCGGGAGTCGGGAGCGCCGTCCCCGGTCGCCGCGCGCGGACCGGACGTCGCCGCCGGAGACTCTCAAACCTAAGGTATACCGGTTTCGGATTCCCCGTTGGGTTGGATTGGCCCCCGGTTCGCGCGCCTTGGTCCCCCGCACGCAAGATTTCATTAGGGTTTACTCATGGGCTGGGATCAGGCGCCCGCACCCGTGGATTTCCTGATCTGTATGCTGCAATTTCGCCCCGATCGCGTCGCACGCTTGCTTGTCGTTGCGAATTTGTTTTGCTCGCGCCGTCTGATCTGGCCGTGGTTTGCTCGGTTCCATTCAGTTGGTCGCCGTCGGTCAAGCACCTGAGACCTGATCTTCCATGGATCTCTTTGTTGGAATGCTTCTGTACACGCGGTTAGGTTGGGTTAGCTTAGCTGCCGCACGTCTTGCGAATGTGTCAGTAGTATTGCTTTGTCCCAGCATTTTCCCGAGTTATAAGTTATCTGACGACCTGAGCTGTGTGCATTGCTTGTGGAAGGCGATCTCTGAATGCTGAGACCACGTTTGTTTAGCCCAATGTATATGATACAGTTGTATTGCACCTGTTACTTGTAATCCGACATTAATTCAAATATGCTTACAAGGTGCTAGTCCTAGCTAGTATTTCTCAGACTAGGCTAAGTCTGATCTGGTTGGTATGCTCTTACTCTCAGCTAGCAGCATGTTCCATTTGACTCATTTTAATTACTGCTGCATAGCATTTCAGACCTTGGCATAAGTTACACTTGACAAGAGTATCTTGCACAGTTCTGTCTCAGTTCTGTCTTCTGTGTTACTGTTCATTTCTAAATCTGGTCTCAGTCTCAGGCATGGTTTATAGTCTCATATATATTGTATTTATACATCTCTGTGGAGCTTAATTTGATCCTAAATAAAAGATGCTTGGACATTGGTGGAACTTTATTTAATGCTCTTCTTCTCCTGTTTACCAGGTTCAACTCTAGCTAATTTGGTCTATTATTATCCCAGAAGCTGCAATGACGGAGATCAAGCTGCCGAATATCCAGAAAGTGAGTAGCAACTTCCTTCCTGTGCTAAATTGTAGGATGTACTTCCTGTTTCAGGTTTAACTGTTCTCTCACACTAGTGCTATATAACAACTCATGCATTATGATGTGTCTAGGTTACATCAAGTGATCACTGGAGTTTGGCCAGCAACCAGTATCCATCTGGTAAATTTCCTAAGGTATCAATTGGCATCCCTCCTCCAAGGTCAGGTTCTGTATCAAGAAGCAGAGATGTTGCTGCTGCTGCTGCTGCCCCTGCATTCGAGAGGAACCTGTCTCAGAGAACTGATGGAAGATCTAGACCCCCGAAAGCGAATAATGCTTCACTCCGGGTCTCACAAGAAGCTGCAAACCATGGTGGATCTGCTACAGAGGCACCTGAAGCCACCCATGTTAGGGTTTCTCTAACACAACCTGATGACCATACACGTGAGCAAACCGGAACCTTTTCCTTTGGAACAAGAAAAGAACAAGGCAGCCAGCTTGACCAACTGCAAAAGGCACCCTTCGTGAATTCACAAGGAAAGCGCCAAGTGGAATCTGCAGATAAGACCAAGTCCAACAGCGAAGAGCTCAGGATGAAGCTGCGGGGGATCCTTGGTACATCACAAACCAAACAGGCTGTTGCTTCACCAAACCCTGAAGACATTGAGACACCGGACCAACCGAAAAGTCTAACAACCAATGGACCATCTTCAGGGAACAAGAAGGTTTACACGTCACGTTTTCCTGATATTATCAAGACACCTGATCTGCTCAACTGTCAAACAGGTACCTATGCAAAGAGCAAACCATCCTCTGATCCAATTGAGTCAGATTCTGATACTCCACAAGTAGTTGAAGTGAGGCCTGTTACTCGCACCTTGGGTCGCAAGAAAGCACCAGCAGCCTCCAAGAAGCAGGATAAGAACCAGAGTGCAAAGAAACCATTGTCTACTTCACGTTCTGCACCCAAACAGAAAACACTGGACAATGTCTTTATTTTTGATGAGAAATGCACACCCAAAAACCGTGGGGAAATCTGCAAATGGTAACTCTGGCTGCTTGAGAAATCTTAGAAGCTCAAATAGGAAGGCTAAAGTAGAGCTTAAGAAGGCCCATTGTTCTGACAAGATTTCTGACAAGATCACACAGGATGCTAGGGAAGGACAGCTATCTTCTAGAAATGCAGCATCAGAGAATAAGGGAGAGAAAACTACCTCCTTTTCTTCATTGTCCCGAGCTGGAAAAACTGCTGAGAGCCGTTCTAGAAGCCCTACAAGGGAGAAACGGCTGAATGGAATGGCTAAAGCTGGGCTTCAGAAGATGCAGTTGTCAGAGAAGTTGCTGCCGACGACACTGAATGAGGGTGAAGATAAGCTCTCTTCGCAGAATATTTCATCAAAGAGCAAGGAAAATTATTCTTCATTGCTGCACCGGAAGGAGAATTCTAATTTGAGCAAAGCTTCAGACAGAAGCCCTCAGGCACATAAACCAGCGGGAAATACTTTTAACTTGCCACCATCTGGCGCTGCTAGTCCATCACCTGAACCGAAAATGTATCCATGGGGCAACGAGGCAAGTCCCCAGATAAATGGTAAACCATCTGGCACTGCTAGTCCATCACCTGAACCGAAAATGTACCCATGGAACAATGAGGCAAGTCCCCAAATAAATGGCAAACCATCTGGCGCTGCTAGTCCATCACCTGAAGCGAAAAAGTACCCATGGGAGAACGAGGCAAGCCCCCAGATAAATGGTAAACTGGGAGAGAAGTTTGCCAGTCCATTGGCAAACAGATTCAGAGACATGGGAGATGGCTTTGCAAGTCCTACTTTTGCAACTAATGTAAATGGCTACCACACTAGAAGTAAAGTGCTACATGATGACACATACAGCCCCAAGTATCCAAAAAGTGTGAACAGGTCAAGATCAAGTTCCTTTGCTTCTGATCCAGGGTCTGAGCCATCGGTAGGCTTTCCACATCTATGAATCATTTCACAGCCATAGTAAACTTGTTTTGTCTATACTCATGTAACAGAGTAACTCATATCTTTTGTCACTCATTCATGTACTGCTGATATCCAGGACGAGATGGATAAAACCTATGATTTACCTAAAAGTGAATCTCCTAATTCTTCAGAAGAAAGGGAGAACAAAAAACAACCAGATCTTTCACCCATTTCGCCAACTGAAGATGAAATGGCTCAAACTTCTATTCCAAGTTTTGGGAAAGGTCAGAATATCAACTTTGCAACTTTCAATACACATTGATACTTTATACAGGCAAAACAATAGCTTCCTAGAGTATGTTTTGTTCCTTTCAGATTTATTGCCACATTTGTAGAACTGAAGGTGACAGTGTTAGTTTACAGAGTACTACACATTTTGGTCTGCACGAGGACAGTACTCATGTAGAACACATTCTTCTCTATGTATTTACATATATAAATTGATTGTTTCTCTATGTGTCCATTACCAGTTAAACACTATTGGCAGAGCTTCTGCCCTTTTCCTGAACAAATATTTAAACATTGGGGGTCAGAGCATCCAGTAGCAAAGTAAAAAACAAGAGTTAGGTGTTAATTGTGCATTTTGCCACCGCCTTGCGCTTTTCTAACCAAAGTGTACGCTTAAGCGCTAAGCGTTTTGCTATCGCATAGAGCCTAGGCGCGCCTTTTTTTAACTATGTCCAATAGTCCTACTATTGCATCAGCTCTATTTCCACAGAATTTTCATAGCAATCATTGATCAATCACTATCAGTGCCAGACCCTCCAATAATCCTACTGTGGCTTTAACGTTAGGGCTCTCCAAAGTACTGCCATGATTGCTGGTATGCTAAGATGATACACTCACTCTTAACTATTGTATGTAGTGCTTGCTCATGAGAAGCCATTCCAATGGAATAGAAGCAACATGTGGCATATTCTGTCATGTGCATGCATGCTACTTTAAATGCGTTTCATTAGTGTGTTTTGCTAAGTAATTTAAGTTTTGTATTTTGACCACTTTAGTTCTGGAAAATTAATAACGCAAGCCAAGCTTTTCCCTCGTGCCGTTGGAGATGTATAAATTACATTGTCATATATCCAAAGCTTGTTTACCTGTGATGTGTTACTTATTTGTAACTGGTTCTCCATGTGCAGGATATAAAACTCGCAAATGGCTTTCAGATGTAGACAGCCCTGATAAATCTCCTCTAGAAAATCTGGATAGGAAATCACATCTAAAAGAGGGTAAAAGAGGCAAACGGCGGTTACCTTCGCCTGTTCCTTTTGCCACTTCTGGTAAAGTTGATTTCCTTCTTGCGTTGATTTAACAGTTGCAGTTCAGAGCTAATATGTCATTACTAATTCATTCAGGAACACAAGAAACTATAATGTCAGACAAAGAACCCGTGCAATGCCCAGATGACTACCTAAACAGGTCCGTTTTAGGTTGTATAAAGAAATGCAAATCTGATATTGTTGGTTGGTCCAATTTCATTTCTTGATTGTGACCAGGGCTTTTGATGAGTTACTGCTGGTGCTGGGAAGGTTTCAAACCAAGATCAAGTCTGAAACAAGAAATAGAAGTTCTGAGATACTGGCAGCTACTGGAGAGATAATTCGCCAGCACCTCGAGGGAGTTGAGGTGCAGATGCAGGATGATGTGTAAGATCTTTGCTGGTGTTGCCAAAGAAACTACATCTTATCTGCATATGCACACCTAATTGTATATATAGGCTTGTTATAGAAGTATCACATATATTAGAGGTGCAGCTATTTTTTGACGCATTCAACTGTACTTTCAGGGATAAGCTGGTCAATGCAGGAAAATCTAAAAGGAAGCGACTAAACTCAACATTTGAAGGTACAGTTTATATTGTGTCACTGCAGAAATTAATATTGTGAATCATGAGTTTTATGACAATGAGACCCATTTGTCAGAAACTGTTCAGAAAGCAATATCTATATAGATGTGATGTACTGGTTCTTTTGATCCATTGTGCCACTCATACTTCACCTATTTGGATTATTAAGCTCGAGCAATTGGCAGACTCTTCTACTTCAATAAGTAGTAGAGTAGTAATATAGGCATATAAAGTTAATCATGGTCAGATTCTTGCATATAGAAGAACATCGAGAATCCTGTATGGTAAGAGGTCCGGCATATCCTAAACTTGAAGAAAATACAACAAGATGAATGTTTGGATATAAAAGACTAAAAAGAACTAAGCTTAAATAGGTTGACTTTGTTCTTGAATCACTTCTGTTGTCTGAATACTGAAGCATAAAATCAGTGCCATGAAAGATTAATTTGAGAAAAATTTAACGCACCATTTCTTTGAATCTGCCTGCAGTTATCCAATCTGGTTTGGTTATTTCTTATTTACTATCTTCTGCTCTTTGGACTTTTTACTATGTATGCATATATTTAGGGTTAGAGCCTGTTTGGTTGGTATGCTAACCATGCCATACCACAAGTTAGGCATGGCCAAGTTAGTTGCCTGTTTGGTTACTAAGGCACACTTGTGGCAAGATTCCTTTGTGAATCCTTATACTTTACCTTGTTTTCTTGCATGTCTTGTGTTGTTTCTCTTGGAATAAATGTTAGTTGCTCAAATGATATAACCTTGTCCTCTATGTCTTGTGGTTTCAGAGCAACAAGAACAGTTACGGGCTCTTCATGAGAAGTTTAAGGAGGAGGTTAATCAGCAGTTGCTTGGTTGCAAGAACTCTCTCGAGGAATTTGAAGCCTATCATGCAGAACTTAAGGGAGTAGCTGAGAAGCAGAGTAAGTTTTAACTTAAGACATTACACTTGCGGAATGCAAATGAAATACTTACTCGCCGCACTATTTATTACAAACTGATGCTCTGCATGGACTTCCAAAAATGTGAAATCATGTTAACCTTTGTCAAAACGGAGCCTTATGAAGTATCACCATTGGAGCACTTTGATTATAGATTGCAAGCTTTATGTCATATAACCGATCCAGGCATATAAGATTCCAACATTGTTTCATGCATGAAGTTTGTTGCTGAATAACGTGGTTAAATCGCATGTTCTTTTTAATTGAAAAGAATGATTGCCCAATCTCCATTGGCACATGATTAGAAGAAAGTCATCAGTGAAGTTTTTTAAAAAAATTAAGTAATTATAATTTTGGCTCACTGTTATCATTGTTAAGAGGCAAATGGAATGAATCATCATACAGCGGCCACTAGAAGAAATCCTTTTAAATGGTTTGTTTCTGTCTCTAACCGCTTGGCCTTACCTGAATTGCCACTGAACCATGGTGTTCTTGTATGATTGCATCAACAGAAGCATCACACAAGAAGCTCCTCCAACAAGCCGAGAGCAGAGTTGGTTCTCAGCTCAACGACGCCGAAATCAAAATCGCGAAGGTTCAGAAGGTAAACAAACACCATTCCCCCAGGGAGGGATGCCGTACCGATCAGACGCTAACCTTTTCCCGTGAAAATGGTTTCGCAGAGAGCCCGGAAGAAGATGAATGGCCTGAAGCACGTGCTCAAGGAGCTCATCACCGACACCGCAGATTGATCAATCTCACCTGCTCTACAGAAGTACTCCCTCTGTAAAGAAATATAAGTGTTTAGATCATTACTTTAGTGATCTAAACGCTCTTATATTTCTTTACAGAGGGAGTAGATAGCTAAGGCGAAACCTGTAGGGTACATATAGAAGGATGGTGCCGGAACGCATATCGGGTTCCTTTGCTTACAGTTTACAAGTTTGAAGAACTATTCAAAGTAGTAGGAGGCTATCCGTAGTTCCATAGCATATCGTTTCACCATCTCTACCGTTTTGCGTCGGTGAATCGCTAACTTAACCATGCCATGCCGCGTTTCTTTCAATGAATTGTGTCCTGGTATTGTTTCTTGTTTCCAGACCGAGTAATGTAATGATCAAGTACAAAGTCGCAAATGCTTAAGTTAGATTTGCTGCCATGTGAATGTGATGGTTTAAATCAAGTGTACTCGTCAGGTGACATATTTGATGTCTTTCTGCCAATGTCGCTTTTCTTCGAGCATTTGTGCATGAGATTTGGGTCAGAGGAAATTAGAGGCAAATGTGAATGTGCTGGTTTATTATTCCTTTTTTTTTTTGGAATATTTTGGTAGGAACGGTACATGCTATGCATGTTGCATATGCCGGTTTATAGCTTGCAGGAAACAAAATCACAAAACTTGTCGTTGGAGAGACATAGGCCGATAGAGAAACGTTTTATCTCTTGAACCGCTTTCGCCGTTGGATTCCTCGCGTCGAGATCTTCAAAACTAGATCATAGGTTTTGACGAACTTTTTTCTCATGAAAAAACCAGACGAAAAAACCGAACCGAGAGCACGGGTTTTTTCCCTTCTCGAAAGATGCCTCTGACAAAATCACAACCGTGCCTCTCGCGGAAGCAAAACCGTGACTCTTGCGAAAAAAAACAGAAACCGCGTTTTTTTTTCGTTTCCGAGGAGGCAGGGCCGTGACTCTCGCGGAAGCAAAACCGTGACTCTCGCGAAAGGAAAAAAACAGAAAACGCGTTTTTTTTCGTTTCCAAGAGGCACGACTGTGACTCTCGCGAAAGCACAACCGTGCCTCTCGCGGAAGCAAAACCGTGGCTCTAGAGAAAAAAAAACAGAAAACGTGTTTTTTTTCCGTTTCCGAGAGGCACGGCCGCGAATCTCACAAAAGCAAAACCGTGACTCTCGCGAAAGAAAAAAAAAAGAAAATATGTTTTTTGCGCAAAAAAATTTTGGGTCGAAAAGTTAGGGAAGACCGGTGAAAAACGAAAACGTCGAAAAACCCCAGAAAAAACCCGTTTAAAAAGCTGAAAACGCGTGCGAAAAAATGAAAAAAAATCCGGAGGGAGCGCCCAAATCGCGACACGTGACGAATGGGTGAGAGCGCGCCAAGTGGCGCTGATCGTTGGGCGGCTACTGAAGGAGCCCTCGTTAATTAGTTGCTCCCCTTTGTCCCGCACGTAGCACAGTTTTCTGGGCCGCTACTCCACAGAACGAGTTACAAGTTGTGTCAATAATCAGGCCGTAAGGCCCAAGAGGTCCAGCTGGACATGCATAGCAGCGGGAGCCTGGTTCCTATGTGTATATCCCGGTAACAGGCCTGAAAAAAAAATATGTCGCCAACTCTATTCCCTGTTCCTCGGCGCCTCGCCGCCGCGTCCTGGCAGCGAGTTTCATTTTCTCAAAAAAAAAAAGAAAGCAGCGAGATTCTACTGCACGTGTTCCTTCGCTTCACACGTGCAGTAGAATCTCAAAAAAAAAAAAAAATGTCGCCAACTCTATTCCCTGTTCCTTCGCTGGTTCTCTAGCCCGAAGCCTCAAGAGCGCTCAAATCTATTCCGTGGTGGCTGCTGCAGCTGATTGTTGTGCTGTTTTCCATTCGCCTCTCATTAGGGCAATTTAGCTTCCTTGTTCATCTCTCAACTATGCTTCGGTGCAAGAAAAACATCTGTTGTTGTTACTGGAAACATTGCAGGAGCAAATAGGCATATCCAAGACACAAATTTTACTAAAGTTCTCGCATTTATGAAAGCAAAAAATAAAAAATAAAAATGAACAAGAAAAAATAAAAAAGAAAGAAAAAATTGGATTCCATGAACTGAAAAAGGAATAAACTAAAAAAAGAAGTACATGTGCACATGCGTTGAGATGTCCTAGTAGTTGATGTGCTTCTCTCCGGACAAACAGGTCTCGGGTTTGATCCTGTTAGCCATGCGCGCCCTTTTTTACCTTTAACAGAAAAGGGAAAAAACATATGGGCCAACCTAACTCGAAGTGGGGGTGTGCGCCATATAAGAAATGGCCCTTAAGCAGCGCTTATGGTGCCGTATAGGTAATGCCCCGAAACAGAGCTCCAAAATGAATTAGTGCTAGTATTGGCCAAAACTACTGAGGCCCACCACCACTTAACCAATATCATTCCACCTAGAGAAAGTCCCAAGGCCCAGTTTGCTAAAAGGAAAACCGATTCAACTTTTTCTTCCTGGAGACGCACTGAACATGTCTCTAGTGCTTGAATGGCGATTGGGACAAGGATGCTCTCTGCTCCGTGCTCGCCCATACCTGGGAAGGGAGCCCCTTTGTTTCAGAGCCCCGGGGCGCCCCCCCCCCTCCCCAGGGTCAGCCTTAGTAGCAATTAAGTCCGCTAGATCTTGACAGTTGGAGGCTACAAACAATCATGTCCTTGAGTTAAAAGACAAACCCCTTGGTGAAAAATATGTCCTTTAGTTAAAAAGACATGCCCCTTAGTGAAAGGATGTGTCTTTGTGGAAAGACATGCCCTTTGAGAAATAGATGCATCTTCATGAAAAAGGCATGTGGTCCCTTTTTTTGGGAAAACTTTTGATCTATTCATCAACTGTCATGACAGTACAAAGAAGACCAGAAGTAATAAAAAAAATTACAACCATGTCCGTAGACCATCTAGCAACAACTATTGTCACTGGAGTGAGCCAAAGGCCCACCACCATCATTGCCCCTCCTCAAGGCATGTCATCACTTGGTGAACATATATCTCTTTGTAGAGAGACACACCCTTTGGTGAAAGAATGTCTCTTCATGAAAATACATATCAATAAATAATGAAAAGAGTCATAATAATTGTATACTGACACGTTACAAAAACCAGTTGGCAACTTCTTAAAAAGCGAGACCAAAGAAATTGGCTTAACCACGTAAAAAAAGGAATGTACAATTTGTTTGCATTTTAATTCATTTATACACTTCAATAAAAAATTACTTTGCAACTCCTTAAAAATACAATTTCATATATAAGTGTGTGTAATAAATTCACTGAAAACATCTAATCATACGACAACAAAGCAAGAGTTTTACACTAGTTCGACACTATAAGTTGAGGGTCTTTTACATTTTAGTCACCTTTCTAATAAGCATATGTGCATCAACATGTCTAATCGTTCCTATCTCACTTCAATTCACATTAACCTCTAGAGTACATCTTAATTCCAGGACATTACACTAAAATGTGCTCACTTTGAAACATGCAACGTTCGAATTACTTACGTGCAATTTTAGGTGCATAAGATTTATGAAAACTGAGAGTGGGGAAAAGTTCACAAGTTTGATAAAACTTTAAATTTTTTAAAAAGTTCACAAAGTTGAGAAAAGTTCATCAATTTTATTTTAAAAAAGCTGCCAAATTTCAGGAAAATTGTTCGTCAATTTTTAAAAAATCGTGAATTTGGAAAAAGTTCATCAATTTTGAAGAAAATGTTTGCGGATATGGAAATTTCATTGATTTGAAAAAAAAATCACAAATCTTTCTAAAGTTCGCGCACTTACAAAAACAAAAAAATGAGAAAAAAGAACAAAAATAAAAAAATAAAAAAAATCGAATTTCGCGAACTGAAAAAGGAAAGCAAAAAAGAAAGAACAAACATATGTCCTAGTGGTTGATGCGCTTCTTTCTCAACAAACAGATCTCGGGTTTGATCCTGTTAGCCGTGCGCGCTCTTTTTTGACCTTTAACAGAAAAGGAAAAAATATATATGGGCCGACCCAACTCGAAGGGGGATGCGGGCTATATACGAAATGGCCCTTAAGCGGTGCTTAAGGCACCGTATAGGTAATGCCCCAAAACAGAGCAGCAAAACGAACTAGAGCTAGTATTAGCCAAAACTACTGAGGCCTACCACCACTTAACCAATATCATTCCTCCTAGAGAAAGTCCCAAGGCCCAATTTGCTAAAAGGAAAACTAATTCAGCCTTTTCCTTCCTAGAGACGATCGACTGTATGCATCGCCCCTCTCCCCCTGTTAGGGCTCTAATTTTAGTACTGCTAGATCTTGACAGTTAGAGGCTACAAACAATCATGTCCTTGAGTTAAAAGACAAGCCCCTTGGTGAAAATATGTCCTTTAGTCAAAAAGACATGTCCCTTAGCAAAAGGATGTGTCTTTATGGAAAGATACGCCCTTTAAGAAATAGATGCATCTTCATGAAAAAGGCGTCCCTTTTTTGGAAAAACTTTTGATTTATTCATCAACTGTCATGACAGTACACAGAAGACCAGAAGTAATAAAAAAGTTACATCCATGTCCATAGACCATCTAGGAACAATTATTGTCACTGGAGCGAGCCAAAGGCCCACCACCATCATTTCTGAAAGAACATGTGGACAATCTCTATAGACTAATGGTTGCCTTGAGTTATATTCGTAGGATTTGTCCATAAGCATTTCTTGAAGTCCATTTGTTGCTTTCAAGGAGTTTATATGTTGGCCAAGGTGCTATTCAAGGAATTATCCAAAGATTGGTCATAGAGAAGACATAATACAAGGTTGATCAAGACTAAGTCAAAGAGTGAATCAAGTTGATCAACACACAAAGCGTACAAGATGTACCGAGAGGGATCAAGTGGTGCCATGGTATGGTAAGCATTGTCGATTACACTTTGTGTACTAACCCATGGTCTACGTGAGAGTTCTATGTGGGGTTAGGTATGTTTCCATGGTCGTGCTTCAAAAGGAAGATATCATATATCCGATGGAGGATGACATCAAGTGGTGATCGTCATCCAGGTTGCGGTGTGCAAGTTCAAGTGGAGAATCACGACGATATCATGCTTGAAGCTTGTCGTCCATTGTGGTGACAATGAACTTGTGAAGATGTGCCGAAGAGTGGCTCACCCATAGTGGAGTATGGGGAGCAATCAACTTGTCTTCATGAAGCCAACGCAATCAGGAAAGGTGGTTCAACTTGAGGAAGTCAAGATCGTCATCATCGAGCTCAAGTGGACTTTGTGCAAGGCAAAGGTTTGCCCTTGATAGGTTTTCTATTTTACCGCTCTCATGGTGGTAGTTGGGAGACCGGGTTATAGGATCGATTGCCGTACTATCAAAGGGGGATCTCAAGTAAGTAGCTTGATCGTATCGTTCGTAGAGCTCAAACCTTTGCACCTTGCATCATCTTTATTGGTTCTTGTTTTGTGTTTCTCTTTGTGAGTTTTAGAGCTTTTTGTCATCTTTATGCCAAGTTCGAGTTCATCGAAAACGGAGTTCATATATTCATGATGTTTTCAATGTGGGAGTTTATGCCAGTTCTTCTCTGATGGAGGTTTCTCATCTCTATATCTTAGGCATACTCCCTCTGCCTCTTCTTACTATAACCTCTGATGGAGGCTCTTCTCTGGTGGAGGTCGCTGTTGGATAGTATTTTTCATCATCTACCCAAGAAACTTGAGTTTGCTAAATTCGAAGCTCACTTGCAGAAGTTAAGTTAGTTCAAGCTTTCATGCATCCATCTGCTTTTCTTAGGCCTTTTTGTTGCACTCTAGTGGTAGTACCGCTCTGGTCTGCGGTAGTACCGCTGGCGGGGTACTTCCGCGGTTCCAGTGACGCGGGCACTTCCGCTTATTCTTGGGCTTATGGATACTTTGTCACCTTAGCGATAGTCGAGCAGTAGTAGAGCGCGGTATTCCGGCCTTCTACTACCGTAGGAACCTCCGCTTATATTTTAGCCTCTGGATATGTTCTACCGCTGCGTGGAAGTAGAGCGGCAATAGTGGGCGGTAGTACCGCTCCATGTCGTAGTACCACGCTGCCCTACTCTAGTACCGCAGTTTCACCTGTACACGCAACACCTAGCGGTAGTACCGCTCCGGCGGCACTACCGCCTCCTTGAGTTTCTCAGTTGCACGTTACGGCTGAAACTACCATGCCAGCGGAAGTACCGTTCGCCCGAGCGGTACTACCGCTTGTGTGCGGGCCGAAGGCATAACAGTTGGATCTGGAGAGGTCTATAAAAGGGGGTTTTCTTCCCTATTGCATCGAATCTCTTGAGCTCGTGTTCTTCCGCCATTGTTGGCCTTCTTCGAGCTTGCTTTTTCTCAACCCCTCCAATGATTCTTGCTAATTCTTGAGGAAAAAGAGAGAGGAGATTTAGATCTATGTTTCCACCAATCACTTTCTCCTCTATGTGAAGGGAACCCCTTGGATCTAGATCTTGGAGTTCTTTGTGTTCTCTTCTTCGTTCTTCCTCTCATTTTCCTCCATAGCATTAGTTGTTGTGGTGGGGGTTTGGGAGAGAAGGACTTGGGCACTCAGTGTGCCCTTGCCATTGCGTTTGGTGCATCGGTTGAGTTCTCCATGGTGATACGTTGAAGTGAAGGTGAGAAGCTTATTACTCTTGGGTGTTTGGGCACCCTATAGCTTGTTCCTCTTGGGTGCTTTGGTACCCTAGTTGGCTGGTGCATTTGGAGCTCAATCATTGTGGTGTAAAGCTCCGGACAAGCTGCGAGGGTTGCCAAAGCGTACGGGTTTGGTGACCGCCCCCAAAGGTTGCCATTTGTGCGGGTTCGGCGACCGACTTCAAGGGTCCCTTAGTGGAATCACGTCATCTTGCATTTTGTGAGGGCGTGAGGAGATTACGGTGGCCCTAGTGGCTTCTTGGGGAGCATTGTGCCTCCACACAGCTCCAAACCGAGATTAGCATCTGCAAGGGTGTGAACTTCAGAATGCATCGTCATCTCCGCGTGCCTCGGTTATCTCTTACCCGAGTCCTTTATTTATGCACTTTACTTTGTGATAGTCATATTGTTTCATGTCATATAGCTTGCTATCACTTAGTTGTTTATCTTGCTTAGCATAAGTTGTTGGTGCACATAGGTGAGCCTAGTTGTTTTAGGTTTGTACTTGACAAATTAAACGCTAGTTTTATTTCGCATTTGTTCAAGACTAAACCGTAATTATTTTAGAGCACCTATTCACCCCCCTCTAGTCGATATCCACGATCTTTCAATTGCCCCTCCTCAAGGCATGTCATCACTTGGTGAACATATATCTCTTTGTAGAGAGACACACCCTTTGGTGAAAGGATGTCTCTTCATGAAAATACATATCAATAAATATTGAAAAGAGTCATAATAATTGTATACTGACACGTTACAAAAACCAGTTGGCAACTTCTTAAAAAGCGAGACCAACGAAATTGGCCAAAAATACTAAAAAATATTATAAAGTGCAGCCGGATAGATCCAATCTATTCTTGAAATAGACAACTCGCACACACTCCCTTTCCAAAAAAAATCAAAACACCAACCACTACAGTTAGATTTATTAGATTTGTTGCTAATCAAAACTATTCAGCTAGCCTAAAAATAAAAAAAACCTTCAATGGACAATAACACGATATGCACGTCGTGGTGGAAAAATATGGGAACTGATAACATTCGAGATTATGCAGGATTATACACGAAAGATCCTTTTTTGTTGCTTCCCTCTAAGGCGGAACGCTCCCCTACCGATGCATTTTGACATCCCACAGCTTCGGCAGATCGCTTAGCCCCGTTCATCTTCAGCGCAAGGGCGCTCGATCAGTGAGCTATTACATAACCACGTAATAAAAAGGAATGTACAATTTGTTTGCATTTTAATTCATTTAAACACTTCAACAAAAAATTACTTTGCAACTCCTTAAAAATACAATTTCATATATAAGAGTGTGTAATAAATTCAGTAAAAACATCTAATCATACCACAACAAAGCAAGGGTTTTACACTAGTTCGACACTATAAGTTGAGGGTCTTTTACATTTTAGTCACCTTTCTAATAAGCATATGTGCATCAGCATGTCTAATCGTTCCTATCTCACTTCAATTCACATTAACCTCTAGAGTACATCTTAATTCCAGGACATTACACTAAAATGTATTCACTTTGAAACATGCAACGTTCGAATTACTTACATGCAATTTTAGGTGCATAAGATTTATGAAAACTGAGAGTGGGGAAAAGTTCACAAGTTCGATAAAACTTTCAATTTTTTAAAAAGTTCACAAAGTTGAAAAAGTTCATCAATTTTTTTTAAAAAGTTGCCAAATTTTAGGAAAATTGTTCGTCAATTTTAAAAAATTTCGTGAATTTGGAAAAAGTTCATCAATTTTGAAGAAAATGTTTGCAGATATGGAAATTTCATCAATTTTGAAAAAAAATCACAAATCTTACTAAAGTTCGCGCACTTACGAAAACAAGAAAATGAAAAAAAAGAACAAGAAATAAAAAAGTCGAATTTCGCGAACTGAAAAAGGAAAGCAAAAAAAAAGAACAAACAGATGTCCTGGTGGTTGATGCGCTTCTCTCTCAACAAACAGATCTCGGGTTTGATCCTGTCAGCCGTGCGCGCTCTTTTTGACCTTTAACAGAAAAGGAAAAAAAATTATATGGGCCGACCCAACTCGAAGGGGGATGTGGGCTATATACGAAATGGCCCTTAAGTGGCGCTTAAGGCACCGTATATGTAATGCCCCAAAACACAGCACCAAAACGAACTAGAGCTAGTATTAGCCAAAAACTATTGAGGAAATATAATAATAACTAATTTATTATTGCCTCTAGGGCATATTTCCAACAGTCTCCCACTTGCACTAGAGTCAATAATCTAGTTCACATCGCCATGTGATTAACACTCACAGGTCACATCGCCATGTGACCAACATTCAAAGAGTTTACTAGTATCATTAAACTAGTTCACATCATCATGTGATTAATACTCAATGAGTTCTGGGGTTTGATCATGTTTTGCTTGTGAGAGAGGTTTTAGTCAACGGATCTGAACCTTTCAGATCCGTGTGTGCTTTGCAAATTTCTAGGTCATATTATAAATGTTGCTTCCACGCTCCATTTGAAACTATTCCAAATGGTTGCTCCACTATACGTATCCGGTTTGCTATTCAGAGTCATTCGGATAGGTGTCAAAGCTTGCATCGACATAACCCTTTACGCCGAACTCTTTATCACCTCCATAATCGAGAAACATGTCCTTATTTACTCCAAGGACAATTTTGACCGCTGTCCAATGATCCCCATTCTGGATCATTCTTGTACCCTTTGGTGACTCATGGCAAGGCACACTTCCGGTGCGGTACACAAGATAGCATACTATAGAGCCTACGCCTAAAGCATAGGGACGACCTTCCGTCCCTTTCTCTCTTTTCTGCCGTGGTCGAGCTTTAAGTCTTAACTTCATACCTTACATCTCAGGCAAGAACTCCTTCTTTGATCGATCCATCTTGAACACCTTCAAGATCATGTCAAGGTATGTGCTCATTTGAAAGTATCATTTAGCGTTTTCGATCTGTTCTCATAGATCTTGATGCTCAATGTTTAAGCAGCTTAATCCAGGTTTTCACTTGAAAAAACTTTTCAAATAACCCTATATGCTTTGAGAAAATTCTTCATCATTTCGATCATCAATATGTCAACGACATATACTCATCAGAAATTCTATAGTGCTCCCACTCACTTCTTTGGAAATACAAGTTTCTCACAAACTTTGTATAAACCCAAAATCTTTGATCATTTTATCAAAGCGTATATTCCAACTCCGAGATGCTTACTCCGGTCCTTAGAAGGATCATTTGGAGCCGTGATACCTTTTTAGCATCCTTAGGATCGACAAAAACTTTACGATTGTATCACATACAACCTTTCCTTACAAAGCTGGTAAGGAAACTTCGTTTTGACATCCATCCGCCAGATTTCATAAATGCAGCTAATGCTAACATGATTCCGACGGACTTAAGCATCGCTACGGATGAGAAAATGTCATCGTAGTCAACTCCTTGAACTTGTGAAAAACTCTTCGCCACAAGTCGAGCTTCATAGACGGTGACATTACCGTCCACGTCCGTCTTCTTCTTAAAGATCCATTTATCTCAATGGCTTGCCGATCAACGGGCAAGTCCACCAAAGTCCATGCTTTGTTCTGATACATGGATCCTATCTCGGATTTCATGGCTGCTAACCATTTGTTGGAATATGGGCCCACCATTGCTTCTCCATAGCTCGCAGGTTCATTGTTGTCTAGCAACATGACATTCAAGACAGGATCACCGTACCACTCAAGCAAGATGCCGTCCTTGTCGTCCCTACGTGTTCGGTAGTGACTTGATCTCAAGCTTCATGATCACTATCATAAGCTTCTACTTCAATTGATGTAGGTGCCACGAGAACTTCCCGTGCCCTGCTACACACCTGGGTTGAAGTGATGGTTCAATAACCTCATCAAGTCTCCACCATCCTCCCACTCAATTCTTTCGAGAGAAACTTTTCCTCGAGAAAGGACCCGTTCTAGAAACAATCCCTATTGCTTTCGGATCTGAATTAGGAGGTATACCCAACCGCTTTGGGTGTCCTATGAAGATGCATTTTATCCGCTTTGGGTTCGAGCTTATCAACCTGAAACTTTTTCACATAAGCGCCGCAGCCCCAAACCTTTAAGAAACGACAACTTAGGTTTCTCCAAACCATAGTTCAAACGGTGTCGTCTCAACGGAATCACGTGGTGCCCTATTAAAGTGAGTGCGATTATCTCTAATGCCTAACCCATGAACGATAGTGGTAATTCGATAAGAGACATCATGGTACGCACCATATCCAATAGGGTGCAACTATGATGTTCGGACACACCATCACACTATGGTGTTCGGTAAGTATTAATTGTGAAACAATTTCCACGGTGTCTTAATTGCGTGCAAAGCTTCGTAACTCAGATACTCATCTCTATGATCATATCATAGACATTTTATCCTCTTGTCACAATGATCTTTAACTTCACTCTGAAATTACTTGAACCATTCAATAATTCAGACTTTGTGTTTCATCAAGTAAATATACTCAACATCTACTCGAATCATCCGTGAAGTCGAACATAACGATATTCACTGCATGCCTCGGCACTCATTGGACTGCACACATCAAAATGTGTTACTTCAACAGGTTGCTACCTTGTTCCATCTTGGAAACCGAGGCTTTTGGTCATCTTGCCCATGTGGTATGATTTGCATATCTCAAGTGATTCAAAATCAAGTGAGTCCAAGCGATCCATCTGCATGGAGTTTCTTCATGCGTATACACCAATAGACATGGTTTGCATGTCTCAAACTTTTCAAAACGAGTGAGTCCAAAGATCCATCAACATGGAGCTTCTTCATGCGTTTTATACCAATATGACTTACATGGCAAAGGCCACAAGTACGTGGTACTATCATTACTATCTTATATCTTTTGGCATGAAAATGTGTATCACTACGATCGAGATTCAATAAACCATTCCTTTTAGGTGCTAGACCATTGAAGGTATTATTCAAATTAATGAGTAACCATTATTCTCCTTAAATGAATAATCGTATTAAGCAGACATAATCCAATCATGTCTATGCTCAACGCATAAACACCAAATAACAATTTTAGGTTTAACTCCAATCTCGATGGTAGAGGGAGCGTGCGATGCTTGATCACATCAACCTTGGAAACACTTCCAACACATATCATCGGCTCACCTTTAGCTAGTCTCCGTTTATTCCGTAGCTTTTATTTCGAGTTACTAACACTTAGCAACCGAACCGGTATCTAATACCCTGGTGCTACTAGGAGTACTAGTAAAGTACACATTAACATAATGTATATCCAATATACTTCTATCGACCTTGCCAGCCTTCTCATCTACCAAGTATCTAGGGTAATTTCTTCTCCAGTGGCTGTTCCCCTTATTACAGAAGCACTTAGTCTCGGGTTTGGGTTCAACCTTGGGTTTCTTCAATGGAGCAGCAACTGATTTGCCGTTTCATGAAGTACCCCTTCTTGCCCTTGCCCTTCTTGAAACTAGTGGTTTCACCAACCATCAACAATTGATGCTCCTTCATGATTTCTACTTTCGCGGTGTCAAACATCGTGAATACCTCAAGGATCATCATATCTATCCCTGACATGTTATAGTTCATCACGAAGCTCTAGCAGCTTGGTGGCAATGACTTTGGAGAAACATCACTATCTCATCTGGAAGATCAACTCCCACTAGATTCAAGTGATTGTTGCACTCAGACAATCTGAGCACAAGCTCAACGATTGAGCTTTTCTCCCTTAGTTTGCAGGCTAAGAAAATCGTCAGAGGTCTTATACCTCTTGACGTGAGCATGAGCCTGAAATCCCAATTTCATCCCTCAAACATCTCATATGTTCATGACGTTCGAAAACGTCTTTGGTGCCTCAACTCTAAACCGTTTAACCGAACTATCACGTAGTTATCAAACGTGTATGTCCGATGTTCGTAACATCCACAAACGACGTTTGGGGTTCAAAGACACCTGTGGCGGTGCATTAAGGACATAAGCTTTCTACGTCCGCATAATCGCTCTTGTCAACTTTCAACTATATTTTCTAGGAACACATCTAAACAAGTGGAACTAAAGCGCGAGCTTACGACATAATTTGCAAAGATCTTTGACTATGTTCAGGATAATTAAGTTCATCTCATGAACTCCCACTCAGATAGACATCCCTCTAGTCATCTAAGTGATTACATGATCCGAGTCAATCAGGGCCGTGGTCCGATCATCACGTGAGACGGACTAGTCATCATCGGTGAACATCTTCATGTTGATCGTATCTACTATACGACTCATGCTCGACCTTTCGGTCTCTTGTGTTCCGAGGCCATGTCTGCGTACATGCTAGGCTCGTCAAGCTAACCTAAGTGTTACTGCGTGTGTAAATCTGGCTTACACCCGTTGTATGTGAACGTAAGAATCTATCACACCCGATCATCACGTGGTGCTTCAAAGCATTTAACTTTCGTGAACGGTGCATGTTAGGGGAACACCTTCTTGAAATTTTAATGAGGGATCATCTTATTTACTACCGTCGTTCTAAGCAAATAAGATGCATAAACATGATAAACATCACATGCAATCAAATAGTGACATGATATGGCCAATATCATTTTGCTCCTTTTGATCTCCATCTTCAGGGCTCCATGATCATCATCGTCACCGGCATGACACCATGATCTCCATCATCATGATCTCCATCATCGTGTCTTCATGAAGTTGTCTCGCCAACTATTACTTCTACTACTATGGCTACCGGTTAGCAATAAAGTAAAGTAATTACATGGCGTTGTATAATGACACGCAGGTCATACAATAAATAAAGACAACTCCTATGGCTCCTGCCGGTTGTCATACTCATCGACATGCAAGTCGTGATTCCTATTACAAGAACATGATCAATCTCATACATCACATATCATTCATCACATTCTTCTTGGCCATATCACATCACATAGCATACCCTGCAAAAACAAGTTAGGCGTCCTCTAATTGTTGTTTGCATGTTTTACGTGGCTGCTATGGGTTTCTAGCAAGAACGTTTCTTACCTACGCAAAACCACAACGTGATATGTCAATTGCTATTTACCCTTCATAAGGACCCTTTTCATCGTGATTCGATCCGACTAAAGTGGAGAGATCGGCACCCGCTAGCCACCTTATGCACCAAGTGCATGTCGGTCGGTGGAACCTGTCTCACGTAAATGCGTACGTAAGGTCGGTCCGGGCCGCTTCATCCCACAATACCGTCGAAACAAGATTGGACTAGTAACGGCAAGCATATTGAACATAATCAACGCCCACAACTACTTTGTGTTCTACTCGTGCAAAGAATCTACGCAATAGACCTAGCTCATGATGCCACTGTTGGGGAGCGTGGCAGAAATTCAAAATTTTCCCACGTGTCACCAAGATCTATCCATGGAGAGACTAGCAACGAGGGAAGGAGAGTGCATCTACATACCCTTGTAGATCGCTAAGCGGAAGCGTTCAAGTGAACGGGGTTGATGGAGTCGTACTGCGTCGTGATTCAAATCACCGATGATCCTAGTGCCGAACGGACGGCACCTCCGCGTTCAACACACGCGTACAGCCGGTGGCGTCTCCCATGCCTTGATCCAGCAAGGAGAGAGGGAGAGGTTGAGGAAGACTCCATCCAGCAAAGCACAACGGCGTGGTGGTGATGGAGGAGCGTGGCAATCTGCAGGGCTTCGCCAAGCACTGCGGGAGAGGAGGAGGTGTCACGGGAGGGAGGAGGTGCCAGGGACTCAGGTGTGGCTTCCCTCCCTCCCTCCCTTTATATAGGTGCAAGAGAGGGGAGGGCAGCCTTGCCCCTTCCTCCAAGGAAGGGGTGCGGCCAAGAGGGGGAGGAGTCCATCCTCCCAAGGCACCCTGAGGTGCCTTCCCCTTTGGACTCTTCCTCCCCAAGTCTCCTTGGCGCATGGGCCTCTTGGGGCTGGTGCCCTTGGCCCATATGGGCCAAGGCGCACCTTACAGCCCATGTGGCCCCGTGGCAGGTGGACCCCGGTGGACCCCGGACCCCTTTCGGCACTCCGGTACAATACCGATAATGCATGAAACTTTTCCTACGACCAAAATAAGACTTCCTATATATAAATCTTTACCTCCGGACCATTAGGAACTCCTCGTGACGTCCGGATCTCATCCGGGACTCGAACAACATTCGGTAACCACATACAAACTTCCTTTATAACCCTAAGCGTCGCCATCGAACCTTATGTGTAGACCCTACGGGTTCTGGGAACCATCTGAGACATGACCGAGGCGTTCTCGGTCAATAACCAACAGCATCTGGATACCCATGTTGACTCCACATGTTCCACGATGATCTCATCGGATGAACCACGATGTCAAGGACTCAATCGATCCCGTATACAATTCCCTTTGTTTAGCGGCATTGTACTTGCCCGAGATTCGATCGTCGGTATCCCGATACCTTGTTCAATCTCGTTACGGCAAGTCTCTTTACTCGCACTGCAGTAACACATCATCCCGTGATCAACCCCTTGGTCACATTGTGCACATTATGATGATGTCCTACCGAGTGGGCCCAGAGATACCTCTCCGTCACACGGAGTGACAAATCGATCTCGATTCGTACAACCCAATGCAGACACTTTCGAGATAATTGTAATGCACCTTTATAGCCACCCGATTACGTTGTGACGCTTTGGTACACCCAAAGCATTCCTACGGTATCCGGAGTTGCACAATCTCATGGTCTAAGGAAATGATACTTGACATTTAGAAAAGCTTTAGCATACGAACTACACGATCCGTGCTAGGCTTAGGATTGGGTCTTGTCCATCACATCATTCTCCTAATGATGTGATCCCGTTATCAATGACATCCAATGTCCATGGTCAGAAACCGTAACCATCTATTGATTAACGAGCTAGTCAACTAGAGGCTTACTAGGGACATGGTGTTGTCTATGTACCCACACATGTATCTGAGTTTCCTATCAATACAATTATAGCATGGATAATAAACGATTATCATGAACAAGGAAATATAATAATAAATAATTTATTATTGCCTCTAGGGCATATTTCCAACAGTTTATGTGTTGACCAAGGTGCTATTCAAGGAATTCTCCAAAGATTGGTCATAGAGAAGACATAATACAAGGTTGATCAAGACTAAGTCAAAGTGTGAATCAAGTTGATCAACATACAAAGCGTACAAGTGGTGCCATGGTATGGTAAGCATTGTCCATTACACTTTGTGTACTAACCCATGGTCTACGTGAGAGTTCTGTGTAGGGTTAGGTATGTTTCCATGGTCGTGCATCAAAATGAAGATATCATATATCCCATGGAGGATGATATCAAGTGGTGATCGTCATCAAGGTTGCGGTGCGCAAGTTCAAGTGGAGCATCACGATGAGATCATGCTTGAAGCTTGCCGTCCATTGTGGTGACAATGGACTTGTGAAGATGTGCCGAAGAGTGGCTCACCCATAGTGGAGTATGGGGGAGCAATCAACTTGTCTTCATCAAGCCAATGCAATCAGGAAAGGTGGTTCAACTTGAGGAAGTCAAGATCGTCATCATCTAGCTCAAGTGGACTTTGTGCAAGGCAAAGATTTGCCCTTGATAGGTTTTCTATTTTACCGGTCTCATGGTGGTAGTTGGGAGACCGGGTTATAGGGTCGATTGCCGTACTATCAAGGGGGGCTCTCAAGTAAGTAGCTTGATCGTATCGTTCGTAGAGCTCAAACCTTTGCAACTTGCATCATCTTTCTTGGTTCTTGTTTGGTGTTTCTCTTTGTGAGTTTTAGAGCTTTTTGTCATCATTATGCTAAGCTCGAGTTCATCGAAAACAGAGTTCATATATGCATGATGTTTTCAATGTGGGAGTTTATGTCGGTTCTTCTCTGATGGAGGTTTCTCATCTCTATATCTTAGACATACTCCCTATGCCTCTTCTTACTATAACCTCTGATGGAGGTTCTTCTCTGGTGGAGGTCGCTGTTGGATAGTATTTTTCATCATCTGTCCAACAAGCTTGAGTTTGCTAAATTTGGAGCTCACTTGCAGAAGTTAAGTTAGTCCAAGCTTTCATGCATCCATCTGCTTTTCTTAGACCTTTTTGTTGCACTCTAGTGGTAGTACCGCTCTAGTCTGCGGTAGTACCGCGGGCACTTCCGCTTATTCTTGGGCTTATGGATACTTTGTCTCCTTAGCGATAGTCGAGCAGTAGTAGAGCGCGGTAGTACCGCTTGCGCGGTACTTCCGGCCTTCTACTACCGTAGGAACCTCCGCTTATATTTTAGCCTCTGGATATGTTCTACCTCTGCGTGGAAGTAGAGCGACAATAGTGGGCGGCAGTACCGCTCCATGTCGTACTACCACGTTGCCCTACTCTACTACCACAGTTTCACCTGTACACGCAACACCTAGCGGTAGTACCGCTCCGGCGGCACTACCGCCTCCTTGAGTTTCTCAGTTGCACGTTACGGCTGAAACTACCATGCCAGCGGAAGTACCGCTCGCCCGAGCGGTACTACCACTTGTGTGCGGGCTGAAGGCATAATAGTTGGATCTGGAGAGGTCTATAAAAGGGGGTCTTCTTCCCTATTGCATCGAATCTCTTGAGCTCGTGTTCTTCCGCCATTGTTTGCCTTCTTCGAGCTTTCTTTCTCTCAATACCTCCAATGATTCTTGCTAATTCTTGAGGGAAAAGACAGAGGAGATTTAGATCTATGTTTCCACCCATCACTTTCTACTCTATGTGAAGGGAACCCCTTGGATCTAGATCTTGGAGTTCTTTGTGTTCTCTTCTTTGTTCTTCCTCTCATTTTCCTCCATAGCATTAGTTGTTGTGGTGGGGTTTGGGAGAGAAGGACTTGGGCACTCCGTCTGCCCTTGCCATTGCATTTGGTGCATCGGTTGAGTTCTCCATGGTGATACGTTGAAGTGAAGGTGAGAAGCTTATTACTCTTGGGTGTTTGGGCACCCTATAGCTTGTTCCTCTTGGGTGCTTTGGTACCCTAGATGGCTGGTGCATTTGGAGCTCAATCATTGTGGTGTAAAGCTCCGGACAAGCTCCGAGGGTTGCCAAAGTGTACGGGTTCGGTGACCGCCCTCAAAGGTTGCCATTTGTACGGGTTCGGTGACCGACTTCAAGGGCCCCTTAGTGGAATCACGTCATCTTGCATTGTGCGAGGGCGTGAGGAGATTACGGTGGCCCTAGTGGCTTCTTGGTGAGCATTGTGCCTCCACACAGCTCCAAACCGAGATTAGCATCTGCAAGGGTGTGAACTTCGGAATGCATAGTCTTCTCTGCGTGCCTCGGTTATCTCTTACCCGAGCCCTTTACTTATGCACTTTACTTTGTGATAGCCATATTGTTTCATGTCATATATCTTGCTATCACTTAGTTGTTTATCTTGCTTAGCATAAGTTGTTGGTGCACATAGGTGGGCCTAGTTGTTTTAGGTTTGTACTTGACAAATTAAACGCTAGTTTTATTTCAGCATTTGTTCAAGACTAAACCGTAATTATTTTAGAGCACCTATTCACCCCCCTCTAGGCGACATCCACGATCTTTCAATTGCCCCTCCAAAAGGCATGTCATCACTTGGTGAACATATATCTCTTTGTAGAAAGACACACCCTTTGGTGAAAGGATGTCTCTTCATGAAAATACGTATCAATAAATATTGAAAAGAGTCATAATAATTGTATACTGACACGTTATAAAAACCAGTTGGCAACTTCGCAAAAAATGAGACGATTGAAATTGACTTAACCATGTCAAAAAAACGAATGTACAATTTGTTTGCATTTTAATTCATTTATACACTTCAATAAAAATTTACTTTGCAACTCCTTAAAAATACAATTTCATGTATAAGCATGCGTAATAAATTCACTGAAAACATCTAATCATACCACAACAAAGCATGAGTTTTACACTGGTTCTACACTATAAGTTGAGGGTCTTTTACATTTTAGTCACCTTTCTAATAAGCATATGTGCATCAACATGTCTAATCGTTCCTATCTCACTTCAATTCACATTAACCTCTAGAGTACATCTTAATTCAAGGACATTACACTAAAATGTGCTCACTTTGAAATATGCAACGTCGAATTACTTACGTGCAATTTTAGGTGCGTCAGATTTATGAAAACTGAGAGTGAGGAAAAAACACTGCATCTGGATCACATAAAACATAAAAAAAGAAAAAATATATATTAAAAAACAGTGTTAGTATTAATAAAAACCTATATATGTGTGTAAGAAAGCTACCCTATAATGTAAACTCATGTCTGAGAATTGAACCTAGGTGGTGTAAATTGTGTATTGTCGCTCCTTCAGTAAATTAACTTGACCTAGTCCTGATATATAGCTCGTAACAGTTTTTTTGTGTTGTTTTCCACCCCTTCAAACGACTTGATGCAGCTTGAACTGGTGCTCTATCTACTGGTCGAGAGACATTCATAGAAATATAGAATCGCTAAAAAAAGATGGACCTCCTTTTGGTATGTTAAGCCCTTGGTGCTCAACTGCAGTGCACAACTCTCTTTTTTTCTCTCAAGACGCCAGCTGGACCTCCTTTTGGTATGTTAAATCAGTGGACGGATACAGAATCGTGTTGGATGGCAAAATTCATCTAGACCGCGTGGTTCGAACGGTTGTGTGCGGTTTGAGGGTCCACGTTGAAGATGCCCTTAAGCCTTTGGTGCTCAGCTGCACCGCACAACTTTTTTTTCTCTCTCAAGATGCCAGCTTTGTGCCATGTTTCACCCTTCTATTTTTCATCCAGCAAACATGACTTGTCTGCGCATCTTCCAATTGCCTCCAACCATATCAATACCGTCGAACCATGCATGCATGCCCTTTCTTGATTTGCTCCCTATTTTACATCAACGAATTTTCCATGGTTTAATTTTGTCCGTCTAGAAAGTAATACTACGTGCACACGGAAGAGTTCAGATGTGAGCGAAACTGGTTTGTTGCTCCGATGGCGAATGTGCATTTAGTTCTACAACTACATTTGAAAATACATATATAAGGCAACTTCAGAACAATATTATGTATAAATAAATGTCAATGACCTTTCCTGAGAAAACTGCCAGAATGTATAACTCTTGAGTAAATGTTTTCTTCACAATGCTACAAAACTAATGTGAAAAAACATCCATAAAGAACCACCTCAACTCTGCAAACCCAAGCATACTACATTGTCTCACACAAATGTACACTCCAGAACCATCTAAAGAGTCATAACTAAATAAATAACGAGAGAATCAGATAAATATTATTATTATATATGATGATATCCAGCCCACTCAACCACGTAGCATGCATACCCGTGCAGCAGTCTCGCAGCACTTGAGTGGCAGGGTCATGCTTTCTCCGAGGCCAAACAAATTTAAAAACATACACGCACAAAAATTCAAGATAAAGCAGGGCAGTGCAGAGCAAGGACAGCACGTACGCTGTGATTGCAGCCTTGAGACAGAAACAAGTGCCTAGTGAGCAAAAATTGTGTAGCCTATGATTGAAAAGATTTTATATCTCTGCTCCCTCCTCCCTTCTTCTCCTTTTCGGAAAGCAGAGAGCGTAGCTCTCATGGCTACCTATGCAGCTAGAGTATCACTAGTCAATTCCTCACCATGCTGCTCCCCCCTTATTTGATACATGATGTGATTGGCACACCAGTGACTCATGAGCAATTTTGATACACATATCCTGGATGTGATTCGCACTATAGTTATTCATGAGAAAATAAAATGAAAATCTAGAGATGCATGAATGGATCTAGGGTGGTACGCATGTTTCTAGATGCACCACATTGTTTGGCAGTGTAGCAATAGCAATGGCATTATCCTCCTCCCTTGTTGCTATGGACCAGTCCAAAAGAGGCTGAGGGGAGGCAGCACGCATGGCCATGGAGAGGCTGATTTTTTGAGTGTGCAAGGTCGATAAGCCATAGCAAGCATGTGGGAGTGTGTTTCTACTCACATGGCACCTATGACACCATTTGGAGGTTAGCATGCATAGTGCCAAAATTTTCTCTTTTACATGTGGTTTTACATCCAAAGGTGGGTGTAAAAACGATCCAAAGACTACAATTTATAGTGGACCTTGTGGTCCAGGAGATATGGGATTGTAGGATGTGCATCAACCACTTTGCCAGTATAAAAGTGTATCATTATAATTGCATAGGCATAAAAAATACGATGGTCACATCACCGCTAGTGTAGTGATACGTGTCGACCAGTGCATCGATGAAAATTCCGTCTGGCAATCCATTTGGCAAATGCGGCTTGTGGGAAACAACTATGTGATGGTTCATTGTTAACTACCCATCAATCACTCCATATACGCGTTGGATTGGCATGCCATGACGAGCGGGAATCTTACGTACAATTCTTGAAAAAATTTCTAGAGTTTTCGATTACATTTTGGACTATGGTTTTATAGCAAGCCAACATTAACCTGCCACCGCACCGACCTACTGCATGGCTTCTTTTGCACATAAGTGTTCCTTAGACTCATATAAACTTTGTTGGAATACATATATTCTTTGTCGGTAGTTCCAATGGTACTTTCCCATAGATAACCATATATTTATATGCCATCTTAAGGAAACCACGTGGAGAAATCATCAAAATGAGATCAAGTGATCAACCATGCATCCCTCCCATGGAACATGGATGACCTCCCCTTTTCCTTTCCATGGGAAGCTAATGCATGCATGTTATGAAAGAGTTGTAATGCACACACAAGTTTATCACCCATACACATATTCAAAGATATCTTGGAGCAACGAGCCAACAAGCAAGCATGCGTGCACCATGTGCTGCACATTGGGTGGCCCTTGAGCTGGGGCTAGCCACAGGGGAAAAAAGTCCAAAATGTTAAAGAGAGGATATACTCTAGATGTATGGATGAAGTAGTCTAGAGGCTAGGCTCTATACACTTTTCTCTACCTCCTTTTCCTGGCCTCGGACGTACGTACATACGTATGGGTGATCCGATGCTGCCGCCATGCATATGCCACGCTTGCTCAAGCCCATGTGATAGACGGCGAGTGCACTCTAGCTAGAGATCTTTGTTTTTTCATCTCACATATTTTTCTTTCAGATTTCATTTTCCTTACAAATTTGGGTTGAGTGCTCACTGCTCACACCATGATATTTTTCTGCAACGTACGTATTTGGTATGTGTATACGTTAAAAAGAAGTATCGAGGTATAGGTATACGTAGAGAACCATTGTACCTGCGTATAACGTATACGAGGCATGCTCCGTTTGAACACACGCTGTTGCGTGCCTGCTGCGTGACTGTGTAGCACTCGAGCTGTTTCGTCAGAGAAAGGGAAAATAAACGGCTGTGATCAACTGAGTGCAAGAACAGACGGCCCCGCCTTCTGCCAGAGAGGTGCAGGGCCCACTGCCTGTCAAACCAGAGGCATGGCCCACAGGCCAATTTGCACTGACACAAAGCGAGCAGCAAGGCCTGTTTGAAGTTTGAACTATGTTTGTGTGGAATCCATGTTGGTCCCATATGCTCCTAGCAAAGTTCAGAACCTGGTCTAGTAAAAGTGCCATATGGTACTGCTACTCCCTAAAGGAAAATAGAAAAGTTCTATGCCACAATCACTGCATAGTATTTTCGTGTACTATACAAGGATGCAACAGCTAGGTGCTACCCTACATGCATACACATCGGACTTTGTTGGCTGTGTGCATCTGTCGCTAGCTGCTACCCGTCTTCGGTGGCATAACATTTTACTTGAGTTGATGTTTCAAAACATACGTATTATGAAATGTATAATACTCCCTCCGTTCCGAATTACTTGTCTTGGATTTGTCTAGATACGGATGTATCTAGACTCATTTTAGTGCTAGATACATCCGTATCTAGACAAATCTAAGACAAGTAATTTGGAACGGAGGGAGTAGGTTTTAAGGTTAATGGACTAAGACATATAACCAAATGGGACTTGTTTCGTCAGTAAATCGATTTTTTTCACAGTAACGCCTTCAATGGGTGTATCCCTGCACCCTGAAGGCGTTGTTGTGGAAGAAGTCGACTTACTCGTAGCTGTTTATTTCATATCTTGTAACGGTTTCGTAGTGGTTGTATTCGTTATGTACTATGTTTAATAATTAATAAGAATGATTGCATGCATCGCAATGATGCATCGGCCGAGAGTTTCAACCTTCTTAAAAAAAACAGATGTAGAATATGTTTAAGGTTAATGGACTAAGACATACTTCCTCCGTAAAGAAAAATATGAGAGCGTTTAGACCACTACTTTAGTGGTCCAAATGCTCTTATATTTCTTTAAAAGTGATGTTTTTATGTCACTTATTGTCTACTATTGTAGATGAATTAATGGTCTCTATTATCTCACCCACAGTTGCACACACTTGTTCAGAATATCTTGGATTTATGCTGTTGAATTCTGGAACAACTGCTAAAAACCACTTCTTGAGGGTGTTTATACGAGGGGCATTTCTTTAGATTTTTGGTATTTGGTTCAAACTTAAAACCAATAACAAAGCTAAAAATAAACTGTTCTCTAACTAGATAAAGGGTGCTTACATGAGGCATTCCCACAAAAAAGACTACCAAAGGGCCCCCGTAAAGAACACGGGTTTGCTAATTCTCAACGTCAAACTGACATCATGTACAATGGAATCCGTGCAAGATTTATTTTTTGTAAGCTATGAAAACAATTTATAAAATCAGATTTGACTTGGTTAATTCCCTCGTCGCTCCCAAATGAATACTATGGACCATTCAAATTAAATCTTCGTAGCAAAGGGTGGCTTATTTTGGACTTCATCCGTTCCATAATTCTTATGGTGGTTTTAGTTCAAAAATACACTGTAGCCATGCTCATCACCTTGAACGAAGGACGTGAGTGCTTGAGAGATCGCTTTCCATGCAGAGATCACCTTGCAGCATTATTGCGACCCAGCGCATTCTTGTGCAGTGCTCACTCAAAGAGTGAATGTACTACTTGTACCACACAAATACACACGCATATATGCATCCTCTCACTAACAAAGTGATGGCATCTTTGCCCACTTTTAATAACAATTATTACACACAGATTAACCAGGCAACATCAATTATTTCATACCACACCACACACAAGCACCAGCTAAATTACTAATTAATCACTCTATATAATCATATATACTAGCTAAGTAGCTATACTAATCCCAGACCGTGGTAGAGCACTATACGGACGTGATTATAATTAGTAGTGGCTGTAGTAGTAGTACGAGCGGCAGTGACAGATCCATGAGTGGTCTGCATGACACGTGCCGCCGCTACATGCAGAAGGAGGAGGAGCTCATGTGGAAGCAGGGGAGCGCGTGCTGCTGCGGCTGAGCTGCCGGCGGCGGGGCGTTCCCGCCGCTGCAGTTGCTCTCCGGCGAGGACGACGTGGACGTGGAGGATAGGGAGTAGTTGCCGTCGGGGCGGCCGGGGTTGAAGGGCGGTATGACGTCGGCCGAGGCCGGCGGGGGCGGGTGGCGCCAGCGCGGGAGCGGGCCGGCCAGGAGCAGGGTCTGCAGGAGCGGGCCCGCCGACACCACCGCCTCCACCAGCCGGCCCTTCTCCGGCAGCCGCCGCGCCAGCGCCATCACCACCTCGGCCTCCTCCTCCGACGTGGCGACTTCGTCCATGGCCGCGGCCAGGGCGCCCGCTCCTCCTCCTCCCAGCCCCAGGACGCCGTGGAGCGGCGGGTCGGGCACGCTCTGCGGCTGGGAGGCGTGGTGGTGGAGCAGGAGCAGGAGGGAGTGGCAGTGGCGCCGGAGCTCGTCCCTCTCGGCGGCCGCGCACGCCACGAGCCGCGCGGCCTCGTGCTCCACGCGCCGGAGCTCCTCCCGGTGCGCGCCCCGCGCCGCCTCCAGCTCGGCCAGCGCGCGCAGCAGCGCGTCCCGCAGCTCCGACGCCGTCGAGAAGCACCCCAGCTGCTGCTGGTCGCAGCCGTCCACGCCGTCGAAGGAGGCGAGCGAAGGGTCCCACGCGCCGTACGCGAGCGCGGCGTGGGACGGATGCTGGAGGTGGCCGTGGAGCAAGGGGTGGCAGCCGGCGCCGTGGTCCTCCATGGGAGGAGTGTTCGGGTGGTTTTGGGTTTAGAAATGTGTGCTTCTAGCGAGGATGATGGGATGATGATGGTGAGGATGATATGTGCATGGGTGTGGGTGCGTGCGTGGGATCTTGGCTTGGGGATGGGGATATATATACACGATCTCTTTCTGGCTTTCTTTATTGAATTTTTTGAAATAATAAATTAAAAAAACAGTGTTGTTACAAGATTGTTGGTGGATAATGTAATTAGAGAAGGTGTGGTGGAGGTATGCATATTCATAATTGCAAATGTATATATTAGCTGGTTTGGTATATGTTTTTTCATTGGAATGGTGGTATATGCTTTTTGGCGAAACAACAATTAGCTATTTTATTGACAAAAATGATTGAAGTAGGCCCAACCAAGAAAGCACATATAAGAAACACAAAAATATAACAGATTTGTTGGATATCAGTCGACTGGAATTTTCTTTTCTGCCAGTCAGATGTGCCTTTTTATTCCAGTTGATTTCTTTTTTACCGCAATCGATTTTTGTTTCAAAAATGAATCATTTATTCTTTTCCTGTGCATTGCACTTTTAATCTAGGGTAGATGCACATTACAAATTTGTGCAACCGTTGTTTTTGTTTTATTGCACATGTTCTTCTCTTGCTTTTTTTTGGATGACTTGCATTTTTTTTCGGCTGACAGAAATTTGTGTTGTTAATGTGTTGATGATTCATTTGTGTCACTGAACTTAGTTTGATTTGTGTCTTTCCTCTGGTGTGTAAAACATTCTACTTGTCTGGTTTGTCTAATACTTTTCGTTAATTGGTTTGTATGAAATATCCAGATGACTAGTTTTCTTTAAGGACCCTGATAAGTGCCACATATATGGCATGAACTTTTAATGACACGAGAATGATAATTTTAGTTGTCAAGCATAGTAATTTTAGTTGCCACATATAAGTCGACTTGTGAGCAGTCAGACCCAATATAAAAACACGCTAGAGCGTGGAGTAGGGATTAGAGGAGGAAAGCAAAACAGAAGAGTGCACAGGCACATCGTTTCCCTGAAACAAGGGCGACATGGCTCACAACCACCCAACACACCTCTAAATTAAACAAAAAGCTAGTAGGAGTCTTCTCCTTTTTGCCTTGGGAACCGATAATATCCTCGAATCCTTGTTTGCTAAAGGTCCATGATGCATTCCTCGCCAAAAAAAAAAAGGTGCAAGCTGCATGCCTGGTAAAATAATTAAGCACACAACAAAATTCGTACGTTCGGGGGACATGAAGATTCTGCGCCCGATCTCAAATGCACCACCGTGAAGAATTAAATCAAAGAAAATAATGAAATAATTCATTTTTTAACAACCATTATTGAGTATTCTATATACATGCAAGTTCCCGCGAAGAAGAAAACATTGCTTATGCCCTGAGCGAAACGAACAAAATCGATGCTCCAAAAAGACTATTTTTTGAAGCATTTTGAAGTGATGTTTTATTTTTATTTTTTTAGACCTCCAGGAATACAAGTTCGTTACCAAATTTGTGCACATGAAGAAGCCTTAGCAATGTTTGTTGTAAAAAAATACTTAAAAAAAGAATCTTTGTTTCTCTTTCTATTTTACTGTTATAGAGAAGCATTTGAGCTCGGGATTAGAAGGGCACTTTCGTAGGTTTTGGCTTGTATTGTGGTAGATTACTGTATTTTTTGTGTGGTTTTCGATAATCAATTTCTGTAAAATATAAATTATTTCATTCTAATTACTCACTTGAGCCACACTTACCACAACTTATTTCTGGAACAACTTTTCAAATATATGATTAATGTACAAAAGAAATAAAAAATCTCCACCAGTAACTGAGCAATGGGACGCAGACCTCGGCTAAAAAGCGACCAAAGTTCCTTTTTCAGCACACATACATATGTGCAATTTACTCACAAGGAAATATGGCTTTTAGTTAATATATACAAGTCCCTTTTGTGTGTGTTTGTTGTCTTTCATTTCCCCTTTTCCCTTTTGTGCATGGATCCTATGTTTTCCACAACAAGGGAATCCAAGATGGGAACTACTACCATGCATGACATGCATGCCATCATATTCTAGTTCCAGTAGCCAATAATGCATCTTGGCCCTAGGTTCTTCTGCCTTGTGTCCCTGTCTGTAATCATCATCACCGGGCAAGTCATCTTTCACCCTTTGCCCAACTTTATCCGAAAGGTGTTGCAGCTAAAAAATAGTTCTTCACCTGGTTGGGATCTAGCTAGCCATGGGCTTGCACTGCATTGCAAGTGGCTCAAATGTGAACTGTGAAAGCCTGTAGGAACCAGGAGGAAGCTAGCTAGCCGCCTCTGAGCATGTTTGCACTGATGATTACACCCCAGAGATATCATTTTCACATGTAAATGTACCACCAGCTCTGGCCTTTGTGGGAAAAGGATAGGCCAAACTAAAGTTGCATGCGTGCATGCCAACCTGCATAGTACATGCCACTAGAAATATTATACATCTCATGACTCATGACTAGGAGAATGTACTGTCCATGTGTGCATGCATGCATGTGTGGCTGTGAGTTGGTAGCAAGCAGGGGTACCTCTCAGGTGGAACTTCAGAGGACTACTTGACATATGCATGGTGAAATCAAAGTCTCCCTGTCTAACATGGACATGGGTACATCACATAGCTTCTAGAGCTTCAACCCTTGAGAAAAGGGTGGTGGTTTAGTTGACAATTCAGGGATTATGGTGTACTTTTTTGTTACGCTGATCTCATTTCTGCAATGTGCTTCCTGCAGTGAAAATTAGATAATCTCTGTAGGATCATGATTGTCTTATGAGAACCGGACGGAAGTCGTTTGCTCGTCGATCAGGCTCTAACGACTGTGCCATCAACATGTATGATCGAACTGTGACATGATCTCTTTGGTGGATTTCTCGTCGCTATATGTTTTTTCATCGCAAAGAATGGTGAATTTTCGATGACAATATGACAGGATGTAGCGTGGGCCCGGATCACACAATATTCATGCAAGAATCCAAGACTTGGTTAGGCAGAGCTGACAAGGTGTGTACCACTGTCATCCAACATTTCTCCATTAGAACACACAACAGCCCCGTTCAAGTTCAAGACATTTCGTTCTAGCTATGCCACATATAGGACTCTAATTATAGCAGCTCATGTGGTTGTGCTCCCATTAGTGAGTCATGATAAAACAAGGCAAGAGGTTACAAAACAGTGAGGTTACCACTCCCTCTGTTCTCTTTTATTTGCCACCGTCGAATGCGTACAATCAACCTTTTTGACCAGTAAATTACGCAAAGTTTTCTATATTTTTCACGCCAAAGTCACGAAAGGATTCTGTGACATATGTCGGATATAGTACTACGTCCTCTTCCAAAAAAATATTGAAAAAAAAAATGCAATGGTCGGAAATTGTGGAGCGGAAGACAAATTTGCGAAGAAGTCAGAGATCTGATTTTCAGTTCCCCCCTACTCGTGTGATTATTAGCAATAATCTAAGCCAGCCTGCAGACTGATTCATTAACTAGTTCAATTAGTGGTCTATGAGCATAGCTAATCAATTTGACAATGAAAACTGAGCCATAACAGTCTCAGCTCCCTGTTTGCCATGTCTTGTCATCAACAACAGAAGTCAAGAGAATCATGATATCTTTCTGCATAAGGCTCTAGACCATGCACGTACGCATATATCCCCCATTTCGCCAGTAGCATGATTATGACACCTCTGATTCCCAAGAACAACTAGCTTATAAGATTTCTATGCGTTCATATGTGTACCAGCGGTATAGTAGCTAGAGCCACTGAGCTTCTGGATTAATGCGCGTCGAATAGTTTGAGCCAGATGTGGAATCATTAGAATGTCCACTCTGGGATATTGTACTCCTGCCATATATGGTTACGAAATGCAAACTTTCTTCGGTAGGTCGCACATTTGAAAAAATATCCTCGGTAATAAACGCGTGATCAACAGCCACCCGAAGCCGCGGGTTAGTGGTGCACCCTGTTCACACGTTTGCGTGTCAACTGTCAAGTGAGACAACGCACGATTAAGAAAGGATAAGGGTAAGAGAACAGCAATTATTATTCTTACACTGTAAAAATATAGCACTTTATTCAATATGAAGCCAACAACAAGGTTTACCACTCTCCTTTTATTTTTGAGGGGCAGGTTTACCACTCTTATCTTTTTTTTTTGAGAGAGCATTTACCACTCTTATCTGAACATAAGCACAGAATCCACTTTGTTGGGCCTCATTGGCAAAGAACTTACCTTGGGCCGCACGGCCCTCTTTGAGGTCATCATGTTGGGTTTTGGGCTACAATGACGACGCACTTTTGGTCCATTTGAGAATCTCTCGGCCTTCTGTGATTGCTCTTAGTCCGGCATTTCCTATTTGGCGCCACAGGCGCCAGTTAACGTGCACTTTCGTTAACTGGCGCCTGTGGCGTCCGTAAATGAGCCGGCCCATCGAGGCGCCGGTAAACATTTTAATTTTTGAAAATTCTATGAACTTTTCTGAATATATATGAACTTTTTAAAACTTTGAATATCTGTGAACATCTTTTTGAAAATGTATGAACTTTTGTGTTACTTACGAACTTTTTTTAAGTTCAATGAACTTTTTCTGAATTTCTATGAACTTTTTTTGAATTTCTATGAACTTTTTTCAAATTTAATGTACTTTTAAAAAAGTTAATGAACTTTTTCTAAATTGGATGAACTTTTTCTCAATTTGAATGAACTTTTTTCAGATTGATGAAATTTTTTCAAAATTGATGAACCTTTTTTAAAGATATGAACTTCTTTTAAAATGGATTAACCTTTTTTCTTTAAATCTGTAAACCTTTTTTGATTTCATATTTTTATTTTCATATAAAAAAAACTGGGGCAGCATGCTAGTGGCCGGCCCATGCTAGCAGCGCTGCAGGCGCCGGATCGTTAACGGGCGCCTGCAGCGCTGCATAGGAGCTCCCCTCCTGCTGATTACGGCATTTCCTATTTGGAGGGAGCAACTAATTAACGAGCACTCCTTCAGAATCCTCGCAATGATCAGCGCCACTTGGCGCGCTCTGTGAGATTCGCCACGTGTCGCGCCTTCAGCGCTCCCTCCGGATTTCGTTTTTTTTATTTTTTCGCACGTGTTTTCGGCTTTTTAGACGGTGTTTTTTTGGGTTTTTTCCGATGTTTTGGTTTTTCACCGGTCTTTTCTAGCTTTTCGACCAAATTATTTTTTCAAAAAAAACATGTTTTGCGCAAAAAACACGTTTTTTTCTCTCGCGAGAGGCACGGTTTTGTTTCCGCGAGAGGCACGGTTGTGCTTTCGTGAGAGGCACGACCGTGCCTCTTGGAAACGAAAAAAAAACGCGTTTTCAGTTTTTTTCCTTCCGCGAGAGGCACGTTTTGCTTCCGCGAGATGCACGGTTGTACTTTCGCGAGAGTCATGGCCGTGCCTCTTGGAAAAAAAAAATAAGTTTCCGGTTTTTTTCTTTCGCGAGAGGCATGGTTTTGCTTCCGCGAGAGGCACGGTTGTGCTTTCGCGAGAGTCACGGCCGTGCCTCCTCGGAAACGAAAAAAACACGTTTTCTGTTTTTTTTCTTCCGCGAGAGGCACGGTTTAGTTTCCGCGAGAGGCACGGTTGTGATTTCGTCAGAGGCACGGGCGTGCCTTTCTCGAAAAGGGAAAACCCATGCTCCTGGTTCGCTTTTTTCGTCCGGTTTTTTTATGAAAAAAAAGTTCGTCAAAACCTATCAACATGTGATCTAGTTTTGGAAATCTCGACGCGAGAAATCCAACGGCGAAAGCGGTTCGAGATTTGGACGCACGGTTTAAGAGATAAAACGTTTTGAATAAATGAATCTACGAAAAAAGGGAAAACTTTCAGGTTGTGACAAGTGGTGCACATGCAGCACGCCACTTGTCGCAACCTGGGGAATTGAAATGATCTTCGCAACGAGTACTCCTTAACTAGTGATTTCACTATTTGGCGCCACAGGCGCTAGTTAACGTGCATTTTGTTAACTGGCGCCTGTGGGGTCTGTAAATGGGCCGGCCCATCTAGGTGCCGGCTGACGATTTTTTTTTCCAAAAAGGATGTGAACTATTTTGAATATTGATAAACTTTAAAAAAAATCAAACGTTTTTTTCAGATTGATGAGCTTTTTTGAATATTGATGAACTTTTTCGAAATTTAATGAACATTTGTCGATGAACTTTTTTTGATTTATGAACTTTTTTTTCAGTTCCGTGAATTTTTCTAAAAATACATTATTTTTTGAATTTTTATAACTTTTTCAAATTTAATGAACTATTGCTAAATTGGATGAACTTTTTTCAATTTGAATGAACTTTTTCAAATTGAATGAACTTTTTTTCGAATTGATGAACTATTTTCAAAATTGATGAATTTTTTTAAGGATATGAACGCATTTTTTCAAATGGCTGAACCTTTTTTCTTTAAATCTGTAAACCTTTCTTGATTTCATATTTTTATTTTCCTAACAAATAGAATTTAAAAAAACTGGGAGCAGCATGCTAGTGGGCCGGCCCATTCTAGCAGCACTGCAGGCGCCGGATCGTTAACGGGCGCCTGCAGCGCTGTATAGGAGCTCCTTTTTTTGAACATCTGTATAGGAGCTCCTGATTACAGGCACAGAATGATTTCAACTTTAGCATTGCGGGGATCAAAATCAGCTCAGAAGTCAGAAGAACTCACAAAGTAAGTTCCTACAGGCTGATTTAAAACTGAACTAGTAGATAAAACCCAAACAAATTCCATGGACCATGGTCAAACGTTGCACATATGTACGTAAAATGTCATTCCCCGTATGTAAAATGCAAGGAGTCCAACAAAAGAAAAATGTCCGACCGTGAATATTACAAAAACTGGTCGGTCAGTCTTTTCTCTCATCCTGCTTGGACACTTGTCTTGGGCATTCAAACAAATTATCCATGTCTCCACCCACCCATCCACCAACTCATCGCCCACTCCTCACGCCTGGAGCAGTTTCTATTTTGCCTGGAGTCTCTTCAAGACTTGGCAGAGGCCAGCCTAGCCAAATTTATCCACAGGCCAACCAGCAGCAAACCTCATCTCCTTCGTGATGAACAAGTACCACTCGTCCAGCCATGCACAATCAGAGGAGCAGAAGGTGATGGAGAGGTTGCAGCATCTCCTGACAGAGTTGGCACCGTCATCCAGGAGGCGGATGCTCGATACCTAACCAACTCCGGGATGATGATGCAGCTCAAGATGCTCTCAGAGGACATGTACCCTAATAAGCCTAAAAAATAATCTGCAAATGCTACCAGTTAGTTTTGAACGGAGATTCTAGTGATTACAGGGGTAAAGCAACTCCCAGTTTTGAAAGGAAACAAAACCAGTTTTGCACAATACTATCAGAACCATGAAGAATCCACAACCATGAAGGATGTTTAAGATGCAACAGTTTTCGATTACAGACTGAAGCATGGAGCTGAAGAAACTGAAGGAACAAATGTACAAATAAACAGGCTACGTGTCTCCTGAAAGATTACTGAAGCATGGAGCTATGATTCTCATCGTCACTGACCAAGATAAAAGGGCGCATATCGTCCCTTGCTGATGAGCTGCGGCGCTGCTTCTCCACCAAAGTTCATCTACAAAAGCCCAAAACAACTTTCACTATCAACCTTTGCCAGAGTAGAGTGCGCATATATTGGATGCCATGTAAAAGGTAAAAGGAGTCCCAAGGCAAGAATACAAATGCAAATATAAGTAAAATGTACATGCATTTTGCTATGGAACAATAGTAAATTTGAACCTACCTACTATGAATATTAGATTTACTAGTCAATATTTTCATACTGCTCGGACAGTTGGCATGTCTTTATCAAATGTTTGGTCATTTAGACAAGTATCCGTGTGTCACCCATCCACAGTCACAGTCAAAGTCATCCATGGAGACTTCTCTATTTTGCCAAGAGTCCTGCTGTTGTATTAATGCCACCTGACTAGTTCGAGGCAAATACGGGGATCATCAGAAAGTCCACTATGGTTCTCAAATATGATCATCGCCATGGTGTCTGAAACTTTTACGGTGGTAAAATTGTGATAAACAACCACATGAAGCCACAAGTTAGTGGCGTGCCCTGTTTGATCGCACACTTGTGCATTAAGTGAGACAGAGCACAAGTGCCATCATTAAGTACAAGGTGGAGCTCAACTCTTTTTTTTTTGACATCCCATGGAGCTCAATATTATTTCAACATTTATCTAGCGGCATGTAAATATAGTGGCACGGGTGTATTTTCTTTTCTCGATTTGTTCGTCTGCTCTGAAAATAAGCACAAAGGACACTTTGTTGGGGCAGAGTCCGTTCAAGATGCCTCTTTAGAATTCATTTTAGGCCGCACGGTACTCCGTGAGGCCTTCCTGCATAATTTTGGGCCACAATAATGATGCATTTTTTTCTGTAAATTCCGGGCTGTCTGATGCTATAGAGGAGGTATAATACAATTTCTTGTAGGAACATTAATTCTAGTTTTTCTAATAAGAAACAAAACCATGTTGGATCATACTACTTGCTTTCCCATTGGTACAATTGTGGAGATTAACATCAGGTCAAGCCTGAACTCTAAAGAATGCACAAGGTACGGCAATTTTCGATAAAAGGCTGAACTAACACAAATAAGGCCCAGAGAGATTGATAGGGTTCTGATGAAACCAGAGGAGCAAATGTAGAACAAACTAGTTGCATGTGCTCTGAAACCAAGCTATAGAGTTGTGATTCTCATCATTGACAGAGATAAATGGGCGTGTACCATTTCCTTGTCAATGAGCTGTGGCGCTGCTTCTTCACTGAAGTTCATCTACGAAAACTCAAACAGTTTCCATGGTCAAACGTTGCAATAGTACACTACACATGTGGGATGCCATTGCCGCATATGTAAAATGTAAAAAGGAATCCAATGGTAGACAAATCCAAATAAATTAAATATACATTTTGCGATGGAACAATAATCAATTTGGACCTACCGTGAATATTAGAAATACTGGTAAAAGAATGATGCTGCTTTGGCAGTTCGATTGTCCTTGTCACATGTTTGGACATTTAGACAAGTATCCGTGTGTCACCCGTCCACAGTCACAGTCCAAGTCATCCATGGAGACTTTTCTGTTTTGCCAAGAATCTCCACAAGGCTTGGCAGAGGCCAGCCAAGTTTAATTTGTCCAGAGACCAACCAGCAACTTACCTCATCAATCCCAGCCATGGAGACTGCCATATCTGCAGTTGCAGGTGAACTCGTGAGCCAGTTCATCTCCTTCCTGATGAACAAGTACAACTCCTTGAGCCATGCCCGGTCAGAGGAGGAGAAGGCGGTGGAGAGGTTGCAGCACCTCCTGATGAGAGCTGGCACCATCATTGAGGAGGCAGACGCGCGATACATAACCAACTCCGTGATGATGATGCAGCTCAAGACGCTCTCAGATGCCATGTACCGAGGATACCGGGTGCTGGACAACTCGAGGTACCGTGCCCTCCAAGATAGTGCAGGCTTTGACGAGGTTAGCATCAACGACCCATTTGGCAACAGCCTATATTTAGCCAAGCGCTCTCGAACAACAAATGATAAGGCCACATGCCTCGAGTCCCATGGTGCCTTGGAAAGCTTAGAAATTGCTGTTGCTAACATGGCAGAATTTATTGTGCTTCTGGGTGGATTTGAGCGTATGTCTCGTAGGCCATATGATGTTTATCTTTACACCGACAACTTCATGTTTGGACGACACGCTGAAAAGCAAAAGCTTTTAAGTTTCTTGTTGCAGCATAATGACCCTCCTGGTGATCATACTCTGGCCGTTCTTCCGATCATAGGTGATGCCACAACGGGGAAGAAAACGAAGAAAACTTTGGTTGCTCATATGTGTGGCGATGAAAGGGTTCGCTCAAACTTCTCCTCTATATTGCACTTGAATGGAGACAACCTTTTGAGAATTCTTGGCCATGGAAGGACCATGGAAGGGATGATCTTGATAGTTATTGAGTTTGCTTCTGATGTAAGCGATGATGACTGGAAAAGGTTTCACTCATTTGTCATAACAATGGGCAGAGGAAGCAAGATCATCATCATCAGTAAGCTTAAAAGATTAGGCCGGTTTGGATCAGTGAAACCAATTTTCCTAAGCCTTCTATCTGACGATGAGTTGAGGTACCTTTTCAAGAAGCTGGCATTCGGAAGTGTAGACCCTGCAGAACATCCACGACTAGTACAAATAGCAGATGAATTCGCCAAGGTATTGCAGAATATGGAAGGTTCACTTGTGGCAACAAATTTGTTCGCCGATGTGTTGAGAAAGAATCTCAATGTTCAGTTTTGGCGTTGCATATTGGACAAGGGGATAAGATCTTTTAAAAGAAACCACAAGGCCATACAACAAGGGAATCCACTCAACATAACAGACATTGCTTTGTGTCCACTTAGCATGACACGTCATACGATTGATGTCTCAATCAAGGAGGAATCACCAAGTGTGACATTGAGGGAAATTCTGGCAGATCCTAGTGTTAGACCGAAAGGAGACTTCACTCTACTTACATGGGAGTCAAGGATACCCCCTCATAAAACATTTGCTCATTTTGTTACGAGCCGTGCTGATGATACACATCAAGGTAGGGCCTTGCCAGGGAGGAAGCGAAGAGGAGTGCCAATTTAATTTTGTTTCAGAACTCATGTAATGTAATTCTTGTCGTATTTTCTTTATATACATGACAAACGATTGTGACCATGTATTTCTATATTGAACCAAATGCATTACAGATCTCTATTACTACAGACCTGAATTGACGCGCAGCAAACTTGTACCATGTTTTATCAGATCTAACAACCCCTCCTGCTCTTCTTAGATAGCTAATTCAACAAACGACATCATCTAAAGTGGCAGATCAGATACCTACTGCTACCACTCCCCACTATCAGTAGCTCGTCTCAGTAAGGTGGTCTGCTAGCAAACATAAATCAAACTAAAAGAAAGAGGCTCTGAGTCTGACTAGTAAGGTGCAAGTGCGCGGTAACGCTCTGCTTGGATGTGTTGTGCTGTTGTGTAGTAGGCACAAGAAATGCAGATCAGATCAGGCTGCAGTTGAATCGCAGGACGCGATTAGATCAAGATTCAATAAGTCTGCTTAGGTGCCGGGGTCCTTGAAAATCAGTAAATTTTGGAGAGATTTCGGAAATCGGAACAGGTTTAGATTGAATTTACCAGGGATTTCCAAGAACTGGCAGAGCAACGCGGCGGCGCGCTGCATCTGCGAGGTTGCCGTGCCGTCAGCGCGGCTCCGGCGCCCGTCGGCCCTAAGCGTAATCGGCCGAGCTGGGCGCCTCCCCTCCCTCCCACCCTCCGCCAACTTCGCGCCGCCGACCACCGTGGATCCGCACGACGGCGTGCTTGGCCGCGCGGCTGGGGATGAAGGAGGTTGGAGATGGACTAGGCGCTGACAACTGGGTCCCACAGAAAAGATGAACGTCTTCTTTTTTCTTTGCTGGAAAGCTGAAAATGGTTCGGTCTCTGCACGACTAGGATTAATAAACTGTTTCAAAAAAGAAAATATGGCATATGTTTCTTGCGTGATTTGTCTGACCCTTAAAAACACAGTACGGACCCCTATGCTCACATACATGGGCGAATCAATTTTTTTTTTAAAAACACCTACACTGATTTGGACCTAAGATACAAGAAAATACAAATGACTTAGAATTATAATAAAATCTCTTGTAAACACCTTCTCCGCGGTATCAATCTTTGCTTGAAGAAATACTCAAAAGACTTCGGTAAAGAGACTGCAATTAGACTGGAGCAATGATGTTGTCACTCTTTCACCCGCACGAACATTACCAATAATTATTTTTGAAAGCGCCTTGAATCGCCCATCTAAAAAGATAGGATGCCTTAATCGATGAACGTACTTGGGCCAGGGATGATCCCCTAGAAGTGCACGACGTTGAATCACTATATCTTCACCAATGAAAGATTTCACCTCCACAAAGAATCTAACCAACAAAAAAGCTTGAGACAGCAATATAAACTCGTCAGATTCGAATAATCGAAGTTGCGAGGACAGAAAACTCTCTAACCTAATGGCACTGCCAAAAGAACGAGAGAAAGTTTATTCTCACAAAACTATGATGATCACTAGGCGTTGACGAAGAATATAAAGGTTTTGAAGATCCGAGGTCTCCCCACCTATCAGTGCCAAGATGACAGCCGGAGGCGAGGGGACCAAATTTTCTCAGATGGTGGTGGCGATGACGGCATGAGAGACCCTAGGTAGCCAGGAGAGGAATCCCCAAACCGGGAAAGTTGCGTCTATATCTCTGCCGCCATCCCATGGGCGAATCTACTAGGGCGCTGTTAGGCTCATTGTGAAATTACTTTTTACTACTAGTGTCAAGGCCCAGCCCAACCACTTGCAGCCCAATCCATCACATGTTCGCATGACATAGGCAGCCCAACCCTCTTCTATTTTTTTCCTAGATTCGCCGCTGCTCACATAGTCACATTACCATGCTCGTATGCATATACTCCCTCTGTACCGAAATATATGTCGTTGAGGCAACCGCAGTTCAACTACTCCAGTGACATATATTTTGGTACGGAGGGAGTTTCTCATTTCATGGACGGTATCATTCCCATTCTTATTACTAGCTTATAATAAGATTTCTCTCCTACAATAAAAAAGCTTATAGCATTTCTCTGCACGGTAATAACAAACACGTGACTAACATATTGGTGATGTTTGTCGTTGTCCAGACCATGCACGTAGAGGTAAAGAAGCCACACACATGTCCTTCGACGGTGCATTCTTCAACTCTGTTGTGCACTTGGGTGGAAGATAGACGAGTCTTTGAGCAGAAGAAAGAACCGTTGGGAGGGTTGTGGGTGATAAGGGAGGGATACGTGGACGAGTTTTTAATAATGCATTTAACACCGAAAATGCGCTTTGGTGGCCGAGCTAGCTGGAGGCCGTTATCACATCCGTCAGTACTTGTCCTGATCAGCGCTGAGCGAGTATGCAGCTACCGTATTTTCAGACGAGTCTGTTGCACAGTGCCCGTATTTGCGGGCAAATAAACAGCGCCAGCTCACGTACACAGTCGGTGCAGCAGTGCGGGCACACATGTACTTTCATGATATAGACCCACGCGTACAACTGCGGCGTGCGTCAAAGCAGATGCTTGAGTTGCTGAGCGCGATAACAAGGAAAGGGTTCGCGCCGCTGATGCCATGCATGCTGGTGCTAGTAGCGACGTGATGCTCTTGGACAGCTAGTGTGATGATACGAAGCACACAAACGGGTTTTGGTGCAAATCTCTGAACAACATAACATGGTACTTCATAAAACAAAATAAAATAAAATCAATGAGTTGGCTGATGCATGTAATCGATTTATAAAAAGTATATAATCGGGTAGCATCCGGTAGGGCAGTACTCCTTTCTACATGTTTTCTTTTCAAAAATGTCATCATAATATACTAGAGTGCATCTTATTTGCGCTGATTAAGAAACACTCGGTATTAAGTGTGGCTGGCTTTTTTTTCCGATAAGGCGGTTTTACTGATTCACAATGTAGCATTAAGGGAATACATGCACAATGAACAGTAACACACACAATCCTGCTGGCAGATAGCAAAGTTATACAAGACCAAAGCTATGCTTGGGATGAAGAAAAAAAATGAAGCGATCAAACCACAAGGAAGTGTGGCTGGCTTAAGAACTGAAGCGTACTGATAGTCATACGGACTGCAAACTTTGGTAAAAAAAGAGGTAAAAACATCATTCCGTATGCCTGATTTATCTTGTGTCTCGCTAGTATCCGCTAATTAGTTTTTTTTTGCTATGAGAGTTCCTTGGTGTTTTAATCTCTGGAAAACACTGATTAGTACACTCAAAATGGCATGGTGTTGACATGGGAGGCAGTGATGCTATGACATCGAAGAACATAACAAGGATGCATCGTTCAATTGCTTAGGGAATTCTTACTAGGGGACGACTATTTTTTAAATAAATCGCTGATATAAAAGTCAAACAATTTGAAGGCATTTTTTAACACATCAAACAAACAAAAAATGTGATCCAAAAATAATGGGGGAAAGTGTGTACATGATGCATGCGAAAAAAATGAGGGCAAAGGTTATTCATGACGAGAACAATTTGAATTATCCATAATTCGGCTAGTTTTTTTAACCCATCAAATCCAAAAAATGATGATCCAGAGAGGTTCGTGAATCTAGTATCTCTTGATCCAGAATATCAAATAGGACGAACGAACGGACCTCCACAAACATATTTGCATCAATGGCATCAAACAACAGTGTGCATGAAGAAAGTTCCATGGACGGCGCAGGTTTGTTTATTCGCCAGAGAGGGAGGGAGGGTAGTAATGATGCCTAGATGCTGTTCGTGTGCCTGGCACGGCACCTTTGAACATGACATGCATGCACGCTGTGTAACCGTGGCCCATGTACAATCGCAGCACCGCAGCCCATGGCACCATTGTATTGGAATTGAATACTCGGCGTATATCCACGAGAAAAGAAATCAGCACACATCACAACACTATCCTAGATGGCACAGATTTCGGCCTCCAGGTAGCTCGGCCACCAAAATGCCACACTCATTTAACACTTTTTATTTTTACATATGAACATTGTTTTCAATATGTGAACAATTTTCTAATTACATGGACATTTTGAAAAAATGCATCAGACACTGTTTTTAGCTACATGAACAAGTTTAAAAATGTCTCAAATACTATTTCTAATTACATGCACGTTAGTTCAAAGAAGGCATCAAACACTTATTTTAGTAACACTAGAGAATGACCCGTATGTTGCAACAGGTGTAAATATTCTATAATATTTTAGCCAATGATTACCTTCCATATTAGTGATTATATACACAATTGTTTATCAAAACATGCCCGTGATTCACCTAACTAAACAAAATTTTGGAATTTATTTGGTAAGAACCTATTGTCTTGCCAAAAAATATAATTTTATTTGGTAAGTCAATAAAAAATGAGAGGGAAGGGGAAATGTTGGACGAAGGACGAGGTGAACATAGAACCTTACGTTCTTTTTAAGTAGGAGGGATTTGAACTACTGCGTTCAACTTTCTTCATAGAAGAAGCTCTTACGGTATTGTCTTTCAAGCATCAACGCCGTTGATGAAAAAAGAATTCAGCACAAAATTGAAATTTTTGACTACTAATTGTAAATGGAACCAAAAGAAGGCCAACCAAAAAGAACAACACCGAAGCTCTAAACTTAGATCGAATTAATTGTTTTCACTTGCAAAATAAAATGCACTATTTTATTTAATTTCCAACATGGTTTATAAGTGATCAAGATATTTGTAGATTTTTTTTACCTATGGATAATTTTGTCTAAGTTGAGTTTTTCACTTTGCTCCAGTTAGCTCATTTAGGATTGTCGTTGTGCAGACCATGGAATGTAGGGGTAAAGAAGCCACACAGATGTCCTCCGACGGTGCGTCCTTCAACTCTGCACTGCCCTCGAGTGGAAGATACATGGACGGGTTTTTCAAATGCATTCAATATTTTTTATTTTTACATTTAAACATTTTTAATATGTGTAAAATTTTCTAATTACGAATATTTTGAAAATATGCATCAAACATTGTTTTTAGTTACACGAACAAATTAAAAAATGTCTCAAACACTTTTTCTAATCACATGCATGTTATTTTAAAAACATGTCCAACACTTATTTTAGTTACACTAGATAATTGCCCGTTCGTTCCAATGGGTGTAAATATTCTATGTATTTTAGTCCATCATTATCTTCCATATTAGTGATTGTATAAATAATTGTTTATCAAATTATGCATGTGATTTACCTACCTATTTTTCTTAGTATTTTATATCGTAAGAATTTATTGTCTTGCCAAAGCAATATATTATTTGGTAAGTCAATAGGTCAATAAAAACGAGAGGAAAGAGGAAATGTTGGACGAAGGACGAGATGGACGACATAACCTTACGTTCTTTTTAAGTAGGATAGGAGGGATGAACAGTTCTAAAAATGTGTCAAACACCATTTCGAATCACATGAACATTTCTTTCAAAAATGCACTGAACACTTTTCAAAATACGTGGCTTTAGTAAAAATGTGTCAAGCACCTTTTCTAATTTGATGAGCACTCTTTCAAAAATGCATGGAACACATTTTAAAATACATGATTTTAGTACAAATGTGGCAAACACTTTTTTTAATTACATGAACATTCTTTCAGAATGCATCGAACACTTTTTAAATACATGATTCTAGTAAAAATGTGCCAAACAATTTTAATTATATGAAAATTTAAAAATTGCATCAAACACATTCTTAATATGCGTAGAACAAATTTTCTAATTATATGAACGTTACGAAGAAAAAATACGTAAATATTTTTAAAATCATAAACTTTTTTAAAAATATACGAACATACTTCTCAGTACATGAATAATTAATTGTTTAATGTCTGCAATAGTTTTTATAACGCATGGTCTTTACTCAATTTGTTATTTAATTGAAACTGATTATATATATATAGCTCAGTAAAAGAAAATGAATGCAAAATTTGTAAACAATTTCCATCCAATGTAAAACTGTTTCGTACCATTACAAAGTTGTGACATTTTAGGGTAATATTCCTGCATTTCAGAAAAAATGTTCGTGAAATGTTATATGAATATATAAAAAATTGTGTAGGTTAGATAACTATTCATTTCAATTAAAACATGTACATGAAGTTTTGAAGAAATAATAACGTGTTTCCAAAAATTGTTCATGAAAATTTTCGAAAATGTTTATGCAATGACAACAAATGTTTGCGTAGTTTAGAAAGGTGTTTGTTTCCATTAAAAATGTACAAGTTGTATTTTGAAAATGTTGGCGTGTATTAAAAAACTTGTTCAAAGCATGTATTTTTTTAAAAGTATATGATGTGTTTGAAAAATGTCCAATGTGTATCATAAAAATATTTCACGTGTTACATTGTGTACAGAGACATTGGACATGTGTTCAGAAAAGAATACTGGTAAAAACCGACAAATAAACAAGAAGAAAATAAAAAATCTTATAAAAGATTGTCTCCATAGGTTTAAAACAATCTCTATTCCATTAACAAATATACATGACATTTTTTTAAAGTTTATTTTACAAAATGTCGGTGAAATTTTCAGAAAAAGTGTTTTGAAAAATGTTATCATCTATACGAAAAAGTGTTCAAAACATGTATTTTTAAATTGGAAATGATGTTTAAGAAACATGTATTTTTATAAAATGTTCCACATGTGCTTGGAAAATGTACATTGTGTACCGAACAAAAGTAGACTTGTGTTAAAAAATAAACTGGTAAAAAAGACAAAGAAAGAAAAAAGAAAAGCAAAACAAACGAAGAAAACCAGGAATAAAAAAAGAACACCGGAATATAGGGAAGATAAATAGAACGACGAGAAAATAAATAAAAATCAAAATGAAAAGACCAAGAAAATAGATTAGAAAAGTTAAAACCAAACAAAAAATAACAGAAAACGAAAAGAAAAGACCAGAAAATACGGCAGATCCTATATAACGCCCCTGTGCATCCGATCGTAGTTGCTTCGCTCAAGCGAAGCGAGCGAAAGAGGCGACACGGGCAGGCCCACTTCGAGCGAGCAAGGTTTCCTCAACCATTTTTCTAGTAGGTTCCCACAACCATTTTTTCTACTTTTTTTTATCTTTTCTTTATTTTTTTGTTTCTGTTTCTGTTTCTTTACCTTTTCTTTTTTTTCTCTATTTTATTTTTGAATTTTATACTTTGTTTTCAAGATAATGTTTTGAAAGAGCAAATCATGAACACAATTGTCAAACGAATTATGAATTTTCAAAAAAGCTCGAAACTATCATTTTAGTTTATGATTTTAGAAATTGTTCACATTTCCTAATTTGGTTCATCTTTCAAAAAAATGTTGATCGTATTGAAAAAATGTTCATCATACATTGAAAATTGTTCACGTTTTCTATAAAAAATGTTCATCGTGTATAGAATTTTTTTTCAACTTGTATTTTGAAAAAAATTCACCATACTTTTTTCTAAAAATGCTCAGGGTGTATTTGAATAATGTTCACCGTATACTAAGAAAATGTTCAGTATGTATTTTTTTGTTTCTCTTTTCTGAGAGTTTTTTTTCACTTTTCATAAACATGTTCAGGATTCAAAATTTTCAAAAACGTTCACATTTAAAAAACATGTTCATGCTTTTAAATTTTTGTTCACTTTTTAGAGAAAATAGACAAAAAAAATGTTTGGAATTCGAAATTTGTTTTGGAAAATGTCAACAATGTTATAAATACGAAAATGAAAACCGAGGAAAAACCGGGTGCTACAGTACCAAGTCGGTACAATGGTCTTTCTTGACACTAGTTGAAATTAAACTGCGAATGCAAATTGGTTGCCCAATGAGATCGCCCTTTGTGCAAAGCCCGTGTTCCTTGACGCACACGAGCGGTGACTAGGGAGTCTCCGGAAAACCGGACCTTTTTTTAGTGGTAAATCACACTTTATTAACTCAGAGTAAGGTTTACTGGGATTACAAAGGGGTGATAGGGACTACCCAGCCACAAGTGGTGACCAATTACTAAAGAAGAACTGAATTAGCTAAATTGTGTGCATCAAAATTCAAATCACAACCTTCAAACAAAAAATTACAGCTTGCGAATTCTTTCGCTCTCTCCTTGATCTACTTGATAATTGCGATGAACCACCCTTCTGTTCCAGTTTTAATCTCTGATACAACTGTCTTACCTTTACAAGCAATAATGACTTGAGTTAAAGATAAATCAAGTGCTAGATCCATAGCTTCACGGCATGCAAGCGCTTCATGCGTCGCAAGATCTGAAATATTTTCACACACTAATGCCGAAGAGCCGAGGATAAAAAACCGGACATGAACGAACCTACACGGCGCAACGAACAAAGGCACTTTACTAGGCCAGCCGCTAGAACAAACGTTGTGATGAACAAAGGCACTTTACCTGCTCCGTTTGCAATTTCCAAGTGCAAACTTGTCATTCCAAAAGTGTAATGAGTAAAAATCACACGAGCGGAACTGGACCTGTGCGCAAAATCTCCATGAGTTCTCCACTGGTGCCAAAAACCGTTGTTGATAGAGCAGGAACAACGCTGTGAGTGCTTATTTCCATCTCGGCCTCAATCGTGTTGATGAGGGACCGTAGCCCTAATTGTACACCCGGACAATGAACCAGGGTTCCTTAACCCTTCGGGCGCCAAGGTATGAACGGAGGGGAAAGGAACCACCTGCCTCGCTGAGGATGGAGAGGAGAGACGAGGAGGGCAAGGGCTTGATTGCTTTTAAATTTTTTCAAGAAGGGTGTTGATGTAAAATCCTCTGTCTAATAGCGTCGCCTGCAAACCGTTATGCCATGTCAGCAAAAGCAGGACCCACATGTCATAATCGTCATCAAAACGACCAAAGACGCTAACTAGTGTTTTTTTGCAAAAAGTTAGCCTTGGAATTAATGATTTTTGGCACAAAACTATAGAATTGTGGTTCTCGCAACCTAGCTTTCAATATCAATGTTTTTTGCATACATATCTCCTAGTTTCCTGACAGTTTTTAACCACTTTCAAAATTTCATTATGATTCTGCCAAGAATCAATGCTCAACTCTGAAGATGTCAAAGGGATGTCAAAGGGGTCAATTTAAGGAACAAAGCTTATTGCCTGCGGCTAGCTATGCTTTATTGGAACATACCCGGTCCGGCGACAAACGCCAAGTAGCCTCCGGCGGCACGACCGCCGGACGAACCTCTCTCTGTCTCTCTCTCTCTCTTGCTCGAACGGAGGTAGAAGAAGGAGGGGACACTGGTGGTTTTTCAAGCGACGAATGCCTCGCCGCATGAGCGCGTTCTTTTTCTCTGAGCACAAATTTTGGCTCGGCAACACACCGTTGCAGCATTACAAGTATCACATGCGCGCATATATGGATCCGGCTTGCCTGCTCCCTTCCCATGCTCCCATCCGTGCTCCCACTTCATCCTACGGCTGTCGTTTTTAACCTTTTCCTTTCTAATCTAATCATCTCCCCTTGATTTTAACAGAATGGGCCTGATCTTATTTTGTTCCAATCAAATCAAGCCACATACGCGGGAACACGGATGAGCACACGCGTGGGCTCATGCAAGTCTCGTCCAGCATGTATAGCCCGGCCACTATGCTGGTTACTAACGGCCGCGACATGCACGTCCGCGATCCACCGCATGCATAGCTATCTCCTAACAGCCACACATACAATTACTCCCTTCGTCCAAAAATACTTGTCATTAAAATGTATAAAAAGAGAAGTATCTCGAACTAAAATACGTCTAGATACATCCCCTTTTATCCATTTTGATGACAAGTATTTCCGGACAGAGGAAGTACTTTTTTAGGGAAATAATAAATACCATTATAATATCAATATGTGTAATTGTATGTTGAGCGTTGGACATGCAACTGTACCAGTAGGAAAAGCAACATTTCGTCGTATGCTATACCGTCGATAATGGAAAAATTTAAAAATGAATATTGCAGTCCATGAGAAAAAAAGTAAAGAAGGTACAGCCCAATATACAACAAGAAGACTAGTGGCCACGCGCTGAACAGCTCTCGCGCGATTCAGAAAGAGCAACGCCACAGCACGCGAGATACATCAATAACTAACAAAACAAAAAATAGGTTTGCACAAATCTTACAGCTTATAATTCCATAGCGGACAACTTAGATGTGACATAGTTAAAAATCATCTACTATCTCCATCTTGATTTATTGCCCTTCTCTATATTTTGTGCCAATGTTTGACCATGAATTTAACTAACAACATAGTAATGCATGTCATGAAAAATTATACCGTTGGTTTTGTATTTGAACATAGTTTTCGATGATAATATTCTTGCTATGTATAGCTTATATTTTATTTTTTAAAATAAAATAAGCATTGAAATATGACCCTAAATAAGAGGGGAACTAATATACCATGATGGGGGTAGTAGATGTGAATTAGCAAACTCGTATCCATAAGGTCTTACTATACGATTTTAGAGCATCTACAAAACCCTCATACGCCCAGCCGGGCCGCCTGGTCACTGCCTGGTCATGATTTTTGGACCCAGACGGGCCCCTCAAACTGCCCTCAAACGCTCGGCCTGACCGGCACCCCCCATATCCAGCCTAAATATGGGGCGGATATGGGGCGCCCGGGCACGCCCGTCACGTCGGCCTGCCCCGCTATGGCCCGCAACGATCCCATATAAAATCCACCTCATCCACTCGCCGGACCAAACCCTAGCCACAACACTCCCCTCCCCTCCACTCCCCATCCGCCACCCAAGCTCATCTCCGGCTCCTTCCTGTCGTCTCCGGCATGGTGCGCAGCGGATCCGAGTCCTTCACCTCTCCAGATCCGTCAGCCCGAGCTCATCCCGCGCGGCCCCGAGGAGGAGATGGCCGTCCGGCTTGCGCTCCGCCGCGCCCGGGAGGAGGCCCATGGACGGCTGCGCTCGGACTCCATCTGTCGGGAATCCATTGCGTCCGCCCAAATGGGGCATGGTTCCGGCGCAAGGCCGGCCGTAGCTGCATCGCCGGAGGCCGTGCGTTCCGTCTGGCGTCCGAACGCGCCGGCGGACGCGCAACCCCTCCGGTGGCGCGCTGATATTGGGGACGACGCACCATCGTCCCATGAGGCCATGGCACGGCGTGCACGCCGCGCAAAGCACCGGGCGCGGGAGGCGGCGGACGTCGGCGAGGCGTAGAACGCATTCTCCGACGCCCTGTATGGTGCATTAGTCTGGGCGCCGCAACCGCATCGTGGTGGACGTCGGCGGCTCGTCCCCGGACGGATCCATCATCAATCTGACGTCCACCGGCACCGTTCAGGTTCCGGTTCGGACGAGGAAGAGTAGGGCATGGGAGACGGTGGGGCCTTGAGTCCCATGAGCCAGCTCGTGTCCCATGCCCTACCCTACCTTGCCGGTGACCGGCCCAACACTCTGAGGAGCACAGGCGGCCGCCAGACATGGCCAGGGCGGAGCCGGGCGAGCAGAGTGCGGAACCGGACGAGCTCCGCATAGAGTAGGTTTCACGTTGCATGTAATAATATGATTTTGAGGTTTCTAATTTGAAGTATCCGGAGGTGAATGCGTTTTTTGAGGGTTGACTGGTCACTCTCCGCGGGCGTTTGAGGGGTCGGATTTGCCAAGTCCGGTTGTAGATGCTCTTAGGCCACAACGATGAAGCACTTTTCTTCCATAAATCAGATCAGAAGTTACAAAATCTAGGGTAGTGTGAAGACCACCTTGATTACAACGCATGTCATGGCGGGTATGATCAATACGGCAACAACCACAGATGATTTCCAATCCCTGCAGGAGCCGGCAGCGTAGGCCACAAGCAAAGCCAGCAAATCCAGCAAAACGACCGAGAGCATCACCCAGAAGTGCAACCGTCGTTTCATCTTGAGCCTTGTGAGCCACTGCAGGAGCAGCAGGAGAATGATGACAATAGACGCCATGAAGGAAGTGGAGTTGCCGTAGAAGAAAGCAAGGTACCGATGCCTCCTGTTGTCCAGCATAACCGGGCCGCCGGCGTCGTCATCTTGCTGCCAAACCCCCCCTTGCGGATCTAGGCTGGCATGGTAGGTGACACCCGCCACCAGGATTCCAAGCAACATCAGGTGTTTGCGCTGGGCATGTTGTTGATCTTTCTTTTCTTGTTCCTCGGAGTTTATTATGATGAGCTCCCCTCCTTGGGCGTTTATCATGGCGCCGTCTTCATGTGGTTCTGACCAGCTCACCAACTTGGCTGCCCTTCTCAGGCGGGAATCCCTCATCAGCAATATTAGGAGCAGTGCAGCTGCTGTGTGCTCCCGGCGGCATAGGCACCCAGGAGACAGGACAAGCCCGCCGCCGTGCACAGCGTCAGCGCGTGGCTTTGTATGGCTGGCCTGTACAGCACCGGGCTCACCAGCAGAATCATGGTGGTGACGGACAGCATGAAGCTTAACGAGTTGCAGTAGAAGAAGGCATTGTAGCGGCGTGGATGGTTGTCCAAGAGGACAGGGTCGCCTGACCCTCTGTCATCCTGCTGGAGCCAAAAGCCGCCGGGAGGGGCCAACCCGGTCTGGTAACTCATGGCCGTGGACAAGGTTGCCAACAGGTACAACAACTTGCGCTTCTTCTCCACCTCCGCTTGCTCAAATAAGAAACGACCATGCCCTTCTGCTCCAGCGTGAAGAAGATGACATGGATCACCACGTACAACAGAACAACCCCACCCAATGCCATGACATAGATGGAGGTGCTTACTTCCCTGCAAGCCCCAGCGGCATATGCGCCGGTGAGACCAAACAATTCCAGTATCATGACTGTCTCTGATACGTCTCCAACGTATCTATAATTTTTTATTGTTCCATGCTATTATATTATCTGTTTTGGATGTTTAATAGGCATTTATATGTTATTTTATATTATTTTTGGGACTAACCTGTTAACCGAGAGCCCAGTGCCAGTTTCTGTTTTTTTTAATCTATTTTAGAGTTTCGTAGAAAATGAATACCAAACGGAGTCCAAATGGAATGAAACTTTTGCGATGATCTTTCTTGGACCAGAAGCAAACCAGGAGACTTGAAGATGAAGTCGGAGACGCAACCAGGCGGCCACGAGGGTGGAGGGCACGCCCAGGGGGTAGGGCGCGCCCCCTGCCTCGTGGGCCCCTCGTGGGTCTCCTGACCTAGTTCCTTCGCCTATATATACTCTTATACCCCAAAAACATCCAGGGGATCCACGGAACCACTTTTCCACCGCCGCAATCTTCTGTACCCGTGAGATCCCATCTAGGGGCCTTTTCTAGCGTCCTGCCGGAGGGGGATTCGATCACGGAGGGCTTCTACATCAATACCATTACCCTTCTGATGAAGCGTGAGTAGTTTACCACAGACCTACGGGTCCATAGCTAGTAGCTAGATGGCTTCTTCTCTCTCTCTTTGATTCTCAATACCATGTTCTCTTGGATGTTCTTGGAGATCTATTCGATGCAATATTCTTTTGCGGTGTGTTTGCCGAGATCCGATGAATTGTGGATTTATGATCAGGTTATCTATGAATATTATTTGAGTCTTCTCTGAATTCTTATATGCATGATTTTATATCTTTGCAAGTCTCTTCGAGTTAAAGGTTTAGTTTGGCCTACTAGATTGGTTTTTCTTGTAATGGGAGAAGTGCTAAGCTTTGGGTTCAATCTTGCGGTGTCCTTTCCCAGTGATAGTAGGGGCAGCAAGGCACGTATTGTATTGTTGCTATCGAGGATAAAAAGATTGGGTTTTCATCATATTGCTTGAGTTAATTCCTCTACATCATGTCATCTTACTTAATGCGTTACTCCATTCTGTATGAACTTGATAATCCTCGGGGTCAGGGGGTCGGGGTGTCGTGGTCGGGATGGCAAATCCTCGACCCCTTGACCCTCGACACGACACCCCGACCCCTCGACCCTCGACACGACACCCCGACCCCTCGACCCTCGACACGACACCCTGACACCCCGACCACTTGACCCTCGACACGGCACCCCGAACCCTTGACTCGACACCCTGGCCCCTCGACCCTCGACACGACACCCCGACACCTCGACCCCTCGACCCTCGACACGACACCCCGGACCCCCCACCCCTCGACCCTCGACACGACACCCCAGACCGCCAGACCCCTCGACTCGACAGCCCGACCCCTCGACCCTCGACACGACAACCTGACACCCCGACCCCTCGACCCTCGACAGGACACCCCGACCACTCGACCCTCGGCACGACACCCACGACACCCCGACCACTCGACCCCCGACACGACACCCCGACCCCTCGACCCTCAACATGACACCCCGACCCTCGACACGACACCCCGACCCACCACACGACACCCCCGACACCCCCACCCCACGACCCGCGACACGACACCCCGACCACTCGACCCTCGACACTAAACTAAAAAACCTAAACTAATTAAACTAAATAACCTAGACCAATTAAACCTAAAGTAACTAAAATAGAAAACCAAAACCAATTAAAAGTAAACTAACTAAACTAAACAACCTAAACTAATTAAACCTAAACTAATTAAACCTAAACTAATTAAACTAAACAACCTAAACTAATTAAACTAAACAAATTAAACCTAAACTAACTAAACTAAATAACCTAAACTAATTAACCTAAACTAATTAAACTAATTAACCTAAACTAATTAAACCTAAACTAAATAACCTAAACTAATTAAACCTAAACTAACTAAACAAAATAACCTAAACAAATTAAACCTAAAATAAATAGCCTAAACAAACTAAACCTAACCTTAACTAAAAAACCTTAATTAATTGAACCTAAAAACTAACTAAACTAAAAAACAGTAAAAAAAAAACACAGGTGTCGGGGGCTCACCGTGGGGGCGGTGGACTGGTCGGGAGGCGGCGCACGGGCGGGAGGAGGTGGTGCTCCTCGGGGCGGTCCACCAGCGTCACAAGGAGTTGGCATGGGAGGCTCGGGAGGGTGGGGGAGGCAGGAAGGCGGCGACCAGGCGGGGGTGGGGCGGGCGACGGAGAGGTGGTGGGCCGGTGAGGGCGGCGGGCCAGTGTGGAGCGACGGGGCGACGACGGTTCATCGTAAGAAGAGGAGAGGAGGAGAAAGAGAGATGGCAACGGCGGGGGCGCGGGCCGTTATCTTATTTTGAAGCGTTGTCGTTCGTGTCGCCTTTGTCGTCCGCAAGCTGATGGCAACGGCCTCTTTGCCGTCTGCTGGCAGACGGCAAAGAGGGGGCTCGTTAGGGCTTAATAGCCAGTGGGCCAAGCACCCTCTTTGCCGCCTGCTAGCATACGACAAAGTAATGGATGATGGCAAAGCATTACTTTGCCGTCCCCTGCCTCTTTGTCGTCTGCTTTCTGGTGGCTGATGGCAAAGCCATTCTTTGCCGTCCGCTAGGCTGTGAAAGAAGGGGGGTGATACGTCTCCAACGTATCTATAATTTATAAAGCATTCATGCTATATTATTATCTGTTTTGGATGATTACAGGCTTTATTATACACTTTTATATTACTTTTTGGGACTAACCTATTAACCGGAGGCCCAGCCCATATTGCTGTTTTATTGCCTGTTTTAGTATTTCGAAGAAAAGGAATATCAAACGGAGTTCAAATGGAATGAAACCTTCGGGAGCGTGATTTTTGGAACGGACATGATCCGGGAGACTTGGAGTACAAGCCAGGGAAGCTTCGAGGAGGCCAGGAGATAGGAGGGCGCGCCCACCCCTGGGCGCGCCCCCCTGTCTCGTGGGCCCCTCGTGGCTCCCCCGACCGACTTCTTTCGCCTATATACTCGATGAAGTACTACCTCTTGAACGGGATAGTGGTGCAGCTCACGAAAATGTTCCTGTGATGCCCACGCCAACTGAAGAGGAAATTAATGATGATGATCAAGGTACTTCGGATCAAGTTGCTCTTGAACCAGTGGGTCCACTAGGACACGCCCGCACTGCAGTGGTACGGTAACCCGTCTCCGGAAATCATGTTGTTAGACAACGGTGAACCTTCGAACTATGAAGAAGCGATGGCGGGCCCAGATTCCAACAAATGGCTCAAGCCATGAAATCCGAGATAGGATCCATGTATGAAAACAAAGTATGGACTTTGGCGGACTTGCCCGATGATCGTGAGCGATAGAAAATAAATGGATCTTTAAGAGGAAGACGGACCAGCGGATGGTAATGTCACCATCTATAAAGCTCGACTTGTCGCTAAGGGTTATCGACAAGTTCAAGGGATTGACTACGATGAGACTTTCTCACCCGTAGCGAAGCTTAAGTCCGTCCGAATCATGTTAGCAATTGCCGCATACTATGATTATGAGATATGGCAGATGGACGTCAAAACCGCGTTCCTTAATGGATATCTTCAGGAAGAGCTGTATATGATGCAGCACTGAAGGTTTTGTCGATCCTAAGAATGTCGACAAAGTATGCAAGCTCCAGCGTTCAATTTATGGGCTGGTGCAAGCATCTCGGAGTTGGAACATTTGCTTTGATGAGATGATCAAAGCGTTTGGGGTTTATGCAAACTTATGGAGAAGCCTGCGTTTACATAAGAAAGTGAGTGGGAGCTCTGTAGCATTTCTCATATTATATGTAGATGACATACTTTTGATGGGAAATGATATAGAACTCTTGGACAACATTAAGGCCTACTTGAATAAAAGTTTTCAATGAAGGACCTTGGAGAAGCTGCTTATATATTAGGCATCAAGATCTATAGAAATAGATCGAGACGCCTCATAGGTCTTTCACAAAGCGCATACCTTGATAAGATTTTGAAGAAGTTCAAAATGGAACAGTCCAAGAAAGGGTTCTTGCCTATACTGCAAGGTGTGAGATTGAGCTCAGCTCAATGCCCGACCACGGCAAAAGATAAAGAAGAGATGAGTGTCATCCCTATGCTTCAGCCATAGGATCTATTATGTATGCCATCTTGTGTACCAGACTGATGTAAACCTTGCCGTAAGTTTGGTAGGAAGGTACCAAAGTAATCCCGGCAAGGAACACTGGACATCGGGTCAAGAATATCCTGAAGTACTGAAAAGGACAAAGGACATGTTTCTCGTTTATGAGGTGACGAAGAGCTCGTCGTAAAGGTTACGTCGACGCTTAGCTTCGACACGAATCTGAATGACTCAAAGTCACAAACCGGATACGTGTTTATGTTGAATGGTGGAGCAAGAAGCTGGTGCAGCTGCAAGCGAGCGTCGTGGCGGGATCTACATGTGAAGCGGAGTACATGGCAGCCTCGGAGGCAGCGCATGAAGCAATTTGGGTGAAGGAGTTCATCACCGACCTAGGAGTCATACCCAATGCGTCGGGGCCGATCAAACTCTTCTGTGACAACACTGGAGCTATTGCCCTTGCCAAGGAGCCCAGGTTTCACAAGACCAGGCACATCAAGCGTCGCTTCAACTCCATCCGTGAAAATGTTCAAGATGGAGACATAGAAATTTGTAAAGTACATACGGATCTGAATGTCGCAGATCCGTTGACTAAACCTCTCTCCATGGGCAAAACATGATCAACACGAGAACTCTATGGGTGTTCGATTCATCACAATGTAACTAGATTATTGACTCTAGTGCAAGTGGGAGACTGTTGGAAATATGCCCTAGAGGCAATAATAAAAGCATTATTATTATATTTCCTTGTTCATGATAATTGTCTTTTATTCATGCTATAACTGTATTATCCGGGTAATACACGTGTGAATACATAGACTACAATACGTCCCTAGTAAGCCTCTAGTTGACTAGCTCGTTGGTCAACAGATAGTCATGGTTTCGACTATGGACATCAGATGTCATTGACAACGGGATCACGTCATTAGGAGAATGACGTGATGGACAAGACCCAATCCTAAGCATAGCACAAGATCGTGTAGTTCGTTTTGCTAGAGCTTTCCAATGTCAAGTATCTCTTCCTTAGACCATGAGATCGTGTAACTCCGGATACCGTAGGAGTGCTTTGGGTGTATCAAACGTCACAACGTAATCGGGTGACTATAAAGGTGCACTACGGTATCTCCGAAAGTGTCCATTGGGTTGACACGGATCGAGATCGATTTGTCACTCCGTATTACGGAGAGGTATCACTGGGCCCACTCGGTAATGCATCATCATAATGAGCTCAAAGTGATCAAGTGTCCGGTCACGGGATCATGCATTGCGATACGAGTAAAGTGACTTGCCGGTAACGAGATTGAACGAGGTATTGGGATACCGACGATCGAATCTCGGGCAAGTAAAATACCGATTGACAAAGGGAATTGTATACGGGGTTGTTTGAATCCTCGACATCGTGGTTCATCCGATGAAATCATCGAGGAGCATGTGGGAGCCAACATGGGTATCCAGATCCCGCTGTTGGTTATTGCCCGAGAGCCGTCTCGGTCATGTTCGCATGTCTCCCGAACCCGTAGGGTCTACACATAAGGTTCGGTGGACGCTAGGGTTGTATGAATATGAGTATGCAGTAAAAGCGAATGTTGTTGAGTCCCGGATGAGATCCGGACGTCACGAGGAGTTCGGAATGGTCCGGAGGTAAAGATTTATATATAGGAAGTCTTATTTTGGTCACCGGAAAAGTTTGGGCATTATCGGTATTATGCAGGAGTGCGGAAGGGGTCGAGGGTCCACCGGGGCCACCTGCCTGGGGGGCCACATGGGCTGTAGGGTGCGCCTTGGCCCATATGGGCCAAGGGCACCAGCCCAAGAGGCCCATGCGCCTAGGGATAAGAAAAAGGAGAGTTCAAGGGGAAGGCACCTCCGAGGTGCCTTGGGAGGATGGACTCCTCCCCTCTTAACCGCACCCCTTCCTTGGAGGAAGGGCAAGGCTGCGCCCTCCCCTCTTTTGCACCTATATAAAGGGAGGGGGAGGGAGGGTGGCCGCACCCATAAGCCTTGGAGCCTCCCTCCTCCACAAACACCTCCTCCTCCTCCCGTAGTTGCTTAGCGAAGCCTGCTTTGGAGTTCTGCTGCATCCACCACCACGCCGTCGTGCTGGATCATCATCCACCTCTCCTGTCCCCTGGCTGGATCAAGAAGGAGGAGACGTCATCCGCTCCGTACGTGTGTTGAACGCGGAGGTGCTGTCCGTTCGGCACTAGGTCATCGGTGATCTGAATCACGGCGAATACGACTCCATCAACCCCGTTCCATTGAACGCTTCCGCACGCGATCTACAAGTGGTATGTAGATGCAATCACTCTCCCTTGACTCGTTGCTAGATGAACTCATAGATGGATCTTGGTGAAACCGTAGGAAAATTTTTAATTTTCTGCAACGTTCCCCAACTGTGGCATCATGAGCTAGGTCTATGCGTAGTTCTCTTTGCACGAGTAGAACACAATTTTGTTGTGGGCGTGGATCTTGTCAACTTACTTGCCGTTACTAGTCGTATCTTGCTTCCGCGGTATTGTGGGATGAAGCGGCCCGGACCAACCTTACACGTGACGCTTACGTGAGACCGGTTCCACCGACTAACATGCACTAGTTGCATAAGGTGGCTGGCGGGTGTCTGTCTCTCCCACTTTAGTTGGAGCGGATTCGATGAACAGGGTCCTTATGAAGGGTAAATAGAAATTGACAAGATCACGTTGTGGTTATTCGTAGGTAAGAAAAGCGTTCTTGCTAGAACCCAATTGCAGCCACGTAAAAGATGCAACAACAATTAGAGGACGTCTAACTTGTTTTTGCAGCAATTGTTATGTGATGTGATATGGCCAAGTTGTGATGAATGATGATATATTGTGATGTATGAGATCATGTTCTTGTAATAGGAATCACGACTTGCATGTCGATGATTATGACATACGTCAGGAGCCATAGGAGTTGTCTTTATTTTTGTATGACCTGCGTGTCATTGAAGAACGCCATGTAACTTACTTTACTTTATCGCTAAACGCGTTAGCCGTAGTAGTAGAAGTAGTCATTGGCGTGACAACTTCATGAAGACACGATGATGGAGATCATGATGATGGAGATCATGGTGTCATGCCGGTGACAGGATGATCATGGAGCCCCGAAGATGAAGATCAAGGAGCTATATGATATTGGCCATATCATGTCACTACTTTATAATTGCATGTGATGTTTATTATGTTTATGCATCTTGTTTACTTAGACGACGGTAGTAAATAAGATGATCCTTAGAACAATTTCAAGAAGTGTTCTCCCCTAACTGCACCCGTTGCTACGGTTAAATTAAGCTTCTAAGCACCACGTGATGATCGGGTGTGATGGATTCTTACGTTCACATACAACGGGTGTAAGACAGATTTACACACGCTTGAAAACACTTAGGGTTAAACTTGACGAGCCTAGCATGTACAGACATGGCCTCGGAACACGGAGACCGAAAGGTCGAACACGAGTCGTATGGAAGATACGATCAACATGAGAATGTTCACCGACGATGACTAGTCCGTCTCACGTGATGATCGGACACGGCCTAGTCGACTCGGATCGTGTAACACTTAGATGACCCGAGGGATGTCTAATCTAAGTGGGAGTTCATAAATAAATTTGATTAGATGAACTTTATTATCATGAACAATAGTCTAAAATCTTTGCAAAATGTCTTGTAGATCAAATGGCCAACGCTAATGTCACCATGAACTTCAACGCGTTCCTAGAGAAAACCAAGTTGAAAGATGATGGCAGCAACTATACTGACTGGGTCCGGAACCTGAGGATCATCCTCATAGCTTCCAAGAAACAATATGTCCTAGAAGGACCGCTAGGTGAAGCACCCATCGAGAGAACCAAGACGTTATGAACGCTTGGCAGTCTCGTCTTGATGATTACTCCCTCGTTCGATGCGGCATGCTTTACAGCCTAGAACCGGGGCTCCAAAAGCGTTTTGAGCAACACGGAGCATATGAGATGTTCGAGGAGCTGAAACTGGTTTTTCAAGCTCATGCCCGGTCGAGAGATATGAAGTCTCCGACAAGTTCTATAGTTGTAAGATGGAGGAAAACAGTTACGTCGTTGAGCACATACTCAAAATGTAAGGTTGCATCACCGCTTTGTCGGCTGGACATAAACCTCCCGGACGAGGCGGTCATTGACAGAATCCTTGATCGCTCCCACCAAGCTACAAGAGCTTTGTGATGAACTACAATATGCAGGGGATGGAGAAGACCATTCCCGAAGTATTCTCAATGCTGAAATCAGCAGAGGTTGAAATCAGGAAAGAACATCAAGTGTTGATGGTCAATAAAACCACTAAGTTCAAGAAGGGCAAGGGCAAGAAGAACTTCAAGAAGAATGACAAGGAGGTTGCTGCACCGGTAAGCAAGTTACCGGGAAGAAGAAGTCAAAGAATGGACCCAAGCACGAGACAGAGTGCTTTTATTGCAAGGGAAGGGTCCTTTGGAAGCGGAACTGCCCCAAGTACTTAGCGGATAAGAAGGCCGGCAACACTAAAGGTATATTTGATATACATGTAATTGATGTGTACCTTACCAGTACTCGTAGTAACTCCTGGGTATTTGATACCGGTGCCGTTGCTCATATTTGTAACTCACAACAGGAGCTGCGGAATAAGCGGAGAGGCATGGCGAAGGGCGAGGTGACGATCTTGGCGTCGGGAATGGTTCCAGAGTCGATGTGATCGCCGTCGGCACGCTACCTCTACATTTACCTACGGGATTAGTTATAAACCTTAATAATTGTTATTTGGTGCCAAGTTTGAGCATGAACATTGTATCTGGATCTCGTTTAATACGAGATGGCTACTCATTTAAATCCGAGAATAATGGTTGTTCTATTTATATGAGAGAAATGTTTTATGGTCATGCTCCGATAGTCAATGGTTTATTCTTAATGAATCTCGAACGTAATGTTACACATGTTCATAGTGTGAATACCAAAAGATGTAAAGTTGATAACGATAGTCCCACATACTTGTGTATTTGCCGCCTTTGGTCACATTGGTGTCAAGCGCATGAAGAAGCTCCATGCCGATGGACTTTTAGAGTCTCTTGATTATGAATCATTTGACACATGCGAACCATGCCTCATGGGCAAGATGACCAAGACTCCGTTCTCCGGAACAATGGAGCGAGCAACCAACTTATTGGAAATCATACATACCGATGTATGTGGTCCAATGAGTGTTGAAGCTTCATGGAGGATATCGTTATGTTCTCACTCTCACAGATGACTTGAGTAGATATGGGTATGTCTACTTGATGAAACACAAGTCTGAGACCTTTGAAAAGTTCAAGGAATTTCAGAATGAGGTAGAGAATCAACGTGACCGAAAGATAAAATTCTTACGATCAGATCGTGGAGGAGAATATTTAAGTCACGAATTTGGCACACACTTAAGAAAATGTGGAATCGTTTCACAACTCACGCCGCTGGAACACCTCGGTAATGTGGTGTGTCCGAACGTCAATGTCGCACTCTATTGGATATGGTGCGATCTATGATGTCTCTTACCAATTTACCGCTATCATTTTGGGGATACGCTCTAGAGACAGCTACATTCACTTTAAATAGGGCACCGTCTAAGTCCGTTGAGACGACACCGTATGAATTATGGTTTGGGAAGAAACCTAAGCTGTCGTTTCTAAAAGTTTGGGGATGCGATGCTTATGTCAAGAAACTTCAACCTGAAAAGCTCGAACCCAAGTCGGAAAAATGCGTCTTCATAGGATATCCTAAGGAAACCCTTGGGTATACCTTCTACCTTAGATCCGAAGGCAAGATCTTTGTTGCCAAGAACGGAACCTTTCTGGAAAAAGAGTTTCTCTCGAAAGGAGTAAGTGGGAGGAAAGTAGAACTCGATGAAGTACTACCTCTTGAACGGGATAGTGGTGCAGCTCACGAAAATGTTCCTGTGATGCCCACGCCAACTGAAGAGGAAATTAATGATGATGATCAAGGTACTTGGATCAAGTTGCTCTTGAATCAGAGGTCCACTAGGACACGTTCCGCACCAGTGAATACGGTAACCCTGTCTCCGGAAATCATGTTGTTAGACAACGGTGAACCTTCGAACTATGAAGAAGCGATGGCGGGCCCAGATTCCAACAAATGGCTCAAGCCATGAAATCCGAGATAGGATCCATGTATGAAAACAAAGTATGGACTTTGACAGACTTGCCCGATGATCGGCGAAGCGATAGAAAATAAATGGATCTTTAAGAGGAAGACGGACGCGGATGGTAATGTCACCATCTATAAAGCTCGACTTGTCGCTAAGGGTTATCGACAAGTTCAAGGGATTGACTACGATGAGACTTTCTCACCCGTAGCGAAGCTTAAGTCCGTCCGAATCATGTTAGCAATTGCCGCATACTATGATTATGAGATATGGCGGATGGGCGTCAAAACCGCGTTCCTTAATGGATATCTTAAGGAAGAGGCTGTATATGATGCAGCTTTGAAGGTTTTGTCGATCCTAAGAATCTTGACAAAGTATGCAAGCTCCAGCGTTCAATTTATGGGCTGGTGCAAGCATCTCGGAGTTGGAACATTTGCTTTGATGATATGATCAAAGCGTTTGGGTTTATGCAGACTTATGGAGAAGCCTGCGTTTACAAGAAAGTGAGTGGGAGCTCTGTAGCATTTCTCATATTATATGTAGATGACATACTTTTGATGGGAAATGATATAGAACTCTTGGACAGCATTAAGGCCTACTTGAATAAAAGTTTTTCAATGAAGGACCTTGGAGAAGCTGCTTATATATTAGGCATCAAGATCTATAGAAATAGATCGAGACGCCTCATAGGTCTTTCACAAAGCGCATACCTTGATAAGATTTTGAAGAAGTTCAAAATGGAATAGTCCAAGAAAGGGTTCTTGCCTATACTGCAAGGTGTGAGATTGAGCTCAGCTCAATGCCCGACCACGGCAAAAGATAAAGAAGAGATGAGTCACATCCCCTATTCTACAGCCATAGGATCTATTATGTATGCCAAGCTGTGTACCAGACCTGATGTAAACCTTGCCGTAAGTTTGGTAGGAAGGTACCAAAGTAATCCCGGCAAGGAACACTGGACAGCGGTCAAGAATATCCTGAAGTACCTGAAAAGGACAAAGGACATGTTTCTCGTTTATGAGGTGACGAAGAGCTCGTCGTAAAGGGTTACGTCGACGCTAGCTTCGACACAGATCTGGATGACTCAAAGTCACAAACCGGATACGTGTTTATGTTGAATGGTGGAAGCGATGGCTAGTGCGGCTGCAAGCAGAGCGTCGTGGCGGGATCTACATGTGAAGCGGAGTACATGGCAGCCTCGGAGGCAGCGAAGCAATTTGGGTGAAGGAGTTCATCACCGACCTAGGAGTAATACCCAATGCGTCGGGGCCGATTAAACTCTTCTGTGACAACACTGGAGCTATTGCCCTTGCCAAGGAGCCAGGTTTCACAAGACCGAGCACATCAAGCGTCGCTTCAACTCCATCCGTGAAAATGTTCAAGATGGAGACATAGAAATTTGTAAAAGTACATACGGATCTGAATGTCGCAGATCCGTTGACTAAACCTCTCCGGGCAAAACATGATCAACACGAGAACTCTATGGGTGTTCGATTCATCACAATGTAACTAGATTATTGACTCTAGTGCAAGTGGGAGACTGTTGGAAATATGCCCTAGAGGCAATAATAAAAGCATTATTATTATATTTCCTTGTTCATGATAATTGTCTTTTATTCATGCTATAACTGTATTATCCGGAAATCGTAATACACGTGTGAATACATAGACTACCATACGTCCCTAGTAAGCCTCTAGTTGACTAGCTCGTTGGTCAACAGATAGTCATGGTTTCATGACTATGGACATCGAGATGTCATTGACAAGCGGGATCACGTCATTAGGAGAATGACGTGATGGACAAGACCCAATCCTAAGCATAGCACAAGATCGTGTAGTTCGTTTTGCTAGAGCTTTCCAATGTCAAGTATCTCTTCCTTAGACCATGAGATCGTGTAACTCCCGGATACCGTAGGAGTGCTTTGGGTGTATCAAACGTCACAACGTGGCGGGTGACTATAAAGGTGCACTACAGGTATCTCGAAAGTGTCCATTGGGTTGACACGGATCGAGGCCGGATTTGTCACTCCGTATTACGGAGAGGTATCACTGGGCCCACTTTCGGTAATGCATCATCATAATGAGCTCAAAGTGATCAAGTTAATGGTCACGGGATCATGCATTCTTGATGAGTAAAGTGACTTGCCGGTAACGAGATTGAACAAGGTATTGGGATACCGGCGATCGAATCTCGGGCAAGTAACATACCGATTGACAAAGGGAATTGTATACGGGGTTGTTTGAATCCACGACATCGTGGTTCATCCGATGAGATCATAGAGGAGCATGTGGGAGCCAACATGGGTATCCAGATCCGCTGTTGGTTATTGCCCGAGAGCCGTCTCGGTCATGTACGCATGTCTCCGAACCCGTAGGGTCTACACATAAGGTTCGGTGGACGCTAGGGTTGTATGAATATGAGTATGCAGTAAACCGAATGTTGTTCGAGTCCCGGATGAGATCCGGACGTCACGAGGAGTTCGGAATGGTCGGGAGGTAAAGATTTATATATAGGAAGTCTTATTTTGGTCACGGAAAAGTTTGGGCATTATCGGTATTGTGCAGGGAGTCTTGGGAAGGGGTCGAGGTCCACCGGGGGCCACCTGCCCGGGGGCCACATGGGCTGTAGGGGTGCGCCTTGGCCCATATGGGCCAAGGGCACCAGCCCCAAGAGGCCCATGCGCCTAGGGATAAGAAAAAGGGGAGAGTTCAAGGGGAAGGCACCTCAGGGTGCCTTCCGGAGGATGGACTCCTCCCCTCTTAACGCACCCCTTCCTTGGAGGAAGGGGCAAGGCTGCGCCCTCCCCTCTTTTGCACCTATATAAAGGGAGGGAGGGAGGGTGGCCGCACCCATAAGCCTTGGAGCCTCCCTCCTCCTGAAACACCTCCTCCTCCTCCGTAGTTGCTTAGCGAAGCCTGCTGGAGTTCTGCTGCATCCACCACCACGCCGTCGTCTTTGGATCATCATCAACCTCTCCTTCCCCTTGCTGGATCAAGAAGGAGGAGACGTCATCCGCTCCGTCTGCGTGTGTTGAGCGGAGGTGCTGTCCGTTCGGCACTAGGTCATCGGTGATCTGAATCACGGCGAGTACGACTCCATCAACCCCGTTCCATTGAACGCTTCCGCCTGTGATCTACAAGTGGTATGTAGATGCAATCACTCTCCCTTGACTCGTTGCTAGATGAACTCATAGATGGATCTTGGTGAAACCGTAGGAAAAATTTTAATTTTCTGCAACGTTCCCCAACAGTTTCTCCCCCTCTACTCTCTTGTGATGGATTGAGTTTTCCTCTTGAAGTTATCTTATCGGATTGAGTCTTTAAGGATTTGAGAACACTTGATGTATGTCTTGCCGTGGTTATCTGTGGTGACAATGGGATATTCACGTGATTGATAACCCACAAGTATAGGGGATCGCAACAGTTTTCGAGGGTAGAGTATTCAACCCAAATTTTTTGATTCGACACAAGGGGAGCCAAAGAATATTCTCAAGTATTAGCAGCTGAGTTGTCAATTCAACCACACCTGGAAACTTAGTATTTGCAGCAAAGTGTTTAGTATCAAAGTAATATGATAGTGGTGGTAACGGTAACAAAAGAACAGTGCAAGCAATAGTACATATTTTTGGTATTTTGTAGTGATTGTAACAGTAGCAACGGAAAAGTAAATAAGCGAAGACCAGTATATGAAAAGCTTCAGAGGCACCGGATCAATGATGGATAATTATGCGGATGCGGTTCATCATGTAACAGTCATAACATAGGGTGACACAGAACTAGCTCCAATTCATCAATGTAATGTAGGCATGTATTCGAACATAGTCATACGTGCTTACGGAAAAGAACTTGCATGACATCTTTTGTCCTACCCTCCCGTGGCAGCAGGTCCTAATGGAAACTAAGGATATTAAGGCCTCCTTTTAATAGAGAACGGAACAAAGCATTAGCACATAGTGAATACATGAACTCCTCAAACTATGGTCATCACCGGAGTGGTCCCGATTATTGTCACTTGGGGTTGCGGATCATATCACATAGCAGGTGACTATAGACTTGCAAGATAGGATCAAGAACTCACATATATTCATGAAAACATAATAGGTTCAGATCTGAAATCATGGCACTTTCGGGCCCTAGTGACAAGCATTAAGCATAGCAAAGTCATAGCAACATCAATCTCAGTAACATAATGGATACTAGGGATCAAACCCTAACAAAACTAACTCGATTACATGATAAATCTCATCCAACCCATCACCGTCCAGCAAGCCTATGATGGAATTACTCACGCACGGCAGTGAGCATCATGAAATTGGTGATGGAGGATGGTTGATGATGACGACGCTGACGAATCCCCCTCTCCGGAGCCCCGAACGGACTCCAGATCAGCCCTCCCGAGAGGTTTTAGGGCTTGGCGGCGGCTCCGTATCGTAAAACGCGATGATTTCTTCTCTCCTATTTTTTCTCCCCGAAAGCCAATATATAGAGTTGGAGTTGGCGTCGGAAGGTGTCCAGGGGGCCCACGAGGTAGGGGGCGCGCCCTAGGGGGGGGGCACCCCCTCCCTCGTGGACAGGGTGTGGGCCCCCTGGTCTTCATCTTTGGCGAGGATTTTTTATTATTTTTATAAGAAAAACCCTGGAGTTTCAGGTAATTCCGAGAACTTTTGTTTACGCACATAAAACAACATCATGGCAATTCTGGAAAAAAGCGTCGATCCGGGTTAGTTCCATTCAAATCATACAAGTTAGAGTCCAAAACAAGGGCAAAAGGGTTTGGAAAAGTAGATACGGAGACGTATCAACTCCCCAAGCTTAAACCCTTGCTTGTCCTCAAGCAATTCAGTTGACAAACCGAAGAGAAAAAGAAAAACTTTTACAAACTCTGTTTGCTCTTATTGTTGTAACTATGTCAAGCTTGACATTCAAGTTTTCAGCAAAGATCATAACTAACCACATTTGCAATAACTCCTAGGTCTCATGTTTACTCATATCAATAACGTAATCAGCTAGCAAGCCATAATAATAAATCTCGGATGACAACACTTTCTCAAAATAATCATAATATGATATAACAAGATGGTATCTCGCTAGCCCTTTACGAGACCATAAAACATAAATGCAGAGCACCTTCAAAGATCAAGGACTGACTAGACATTGTAATTCATGGTAAAGAGATCCAATCATAGTCATACCCGATATAAATTAACAGTAATGAATGCAAATGACAGCTGTGCTCTCCGACTAGTGCTTTTAATAAGAAGGTGATGACTCAACATAAAAGTAAATAGATAGGCCCTTAGCAGAGGAAGCGAGGATTTGTAGAGGTGCCAAAGCTCTGTTTTGAAATAGAGATAAATTATATTTTGAGCGGCATACTTTCATTGTCAACATAACAACTAAGAAATGACGATATCTTCCATGCTAAACAAATTATATGCTGTTCCCAAACAGAATGGTAAAGTTTATACTCCCCCTCCTCAAGCATCAATCCATGGCTTGCTCGAAACAACGAGTGCTGGAACATTCAACAGGTCCTGTGGGGAGTTTTGTTTGCAATTATTTTGATTTAGTTTGCATAAAGCATGGGACTGGGCATCCGGTGACCAGCCATTTTCTCGTGAGTGAGGAGCGGAGTCCACTCCTCTTGAGAATAACCCGCCTAACACGGAAGATAAGGGCAGCCCTAGTTGATATGTGAGCTATTCGAGCATGCAAAACAGAATGTTTATTTTGAAGGTTTAGAGTTTGGCACATACAAATTTACTTGGAACGGCAGGTAAATACCGCACATAGGAAGGTATGGTGGACTCATATGAAATAACTTTGAGGTTTAAGGGATTGGATGCACAAGCAGTATTCCCGCTTTGTACAAGTGAAGGCTAGCAAAAGACTGAGAAGCGACCAACTAGAGAGCGACAACAGTCATGAACATGCATTAAAATTAATAAACATTGAATACAAGCATGAGTAGGATATAATCCACCATGAACATAAATATCGTGAAGGCTATGTTGATTTTTTCAACTACATGCGTGAACATGTGGCAAATCAAGTCACTTAAATCATTCAAAGGAGGATACCACCCCATCATACCACATCACAACTATTTTAATAGCATGTTGTACATAAGGTAAACCATTATAACTCATAGCTAATCAAGCATGGCACGAGCAACTATGATCTCTAATTGTCATTGCAAAACATGTTTATTCATAATAAGCTGAATCAAGAACGATGAACTCATCATATTTACAAAAACAAAATAGGTCGACTTCATACCAGCTTTTCTCATCTTAGTCAGTCCATCATATATCATCATAATTGCATTTCACTTGCACGACCGAACGGTGTGAATAATAATAAGAGTGCACGTGCATTGGATTAAGCTGGAATCTGCGAGCATTCAATAAACAGGAGAAGACAAGGCAATATGGGCTCTTGGTTAAGTCAACAATGATGCATATAAGAGCCACTTCAACAATTTAATCATGGTCTTCTCCTCATCGACCCCAAAGAAAAGAAAAGAAATAAACACTATTTACACGGGAAAGCTCCCAACAAGCAAAAAAAGAATAGGAAATATTTTTGAGTTTTCTTCTTAGTTACTACAGCAAAGAAATAAACTACTACTAATTTTTTTGTTTTTTCTTAAGGTTTAACAGACACACAAGAAGAAAGCAGGAAAAAGAGAATAAACTAGCATGGATATTACAGTGAAAGAGTATGAGCACCGACATCTAGTAATGAGTGTGTGTGAACATAAATGTAATGTCGGTGAGAAATACGTACTCCCCCGAGCTTAGGCTTTTGGCCTAAGTTGGTTCATTGCCAGGGATGGCCTGGCGGATACCCGTAGGTGTAGCTGGGGTCGTACTGTGACGCAGCGGCTATCGCTTCCTGAGCTGCAGCATGGCGTCGAGCCGCCTCCGCTCTTCTCTCGTACTCATCTGCCTCCTCTCTGGTAATAACATATCTTCCTTTTGTCTGAGAATCAAAGAAGGCAGGAGCAGGAAGAGTAATATGGACAACATGCCGTTTGTTAAAGATTAGTCGATACTGGAGAGGTGGGTCAGTCCTCTCAACAAATTGGTGGGAAACCATAGAATCAAAATCTAAATAAGTGAGGGTAACTCCATATCACCCTCACGAATGTCTATCTCAAGAAAATTAGCTAAGCGGGTTGCATAAATTCCTCCAAAGAAATCTCCGTTATGTCTATTATGATGCAACCTATGAGCTACAATGGCTCCCATATGATAAGATTGGTCTCCTAACACAGCACTTACGAGAATGCTTTGAGATCGAGAACACACATGTGACATGCTTCATCCTTAGCATTTATGCATCTACCTATGAAGAGAGCAAAATAATGTATAGCAGGAAAGTGAATGCTCCCTATAGTGGCTTGTGTTATAACTCTAGATTCCCCCACAGTTATACTAGCAAGAAAGTCTCTAAATTCAGATTTAGGGGATCCTGACACTACCCCAAGATGGAAGTTTGCAAGCAAAAGTGAAATCCTCTAAGTCCATGGTATAAGATTTGTCATAAAGGTCAAACATGACTGAAGGAGAGTTACGCGAAGATCAAAACTCAAACCTCCTCACAAATGAACTTGTGAGATCATGATACTGGGGGCATTTGTCAGCCTTGAAGTCCACAAGATTGGTGTTACGCAAATATGCGGTAAATTCTTCTTTGATTCCCGCCTGATCCATAAAATTTTCTAAAGGCCATTCACAGGGCCTCACAAGAGCGTCTCTTGGTGGTTCCTCGTCAGCATCACGCATTGCAAGCCTGGGACCTTGCTTCCTTGAAGAACCACCTTGGAACATCCTCCTAAACATATTGTTTTCTCTGAAAAATTTCTGAAATTTTTAGTAACTTCAAACAAAAGTGAACCAACTTCAATAAAACTGATAGCAACTACTCCTACAAATGCCTAGAGCCTATATCAAGCATTAGCACTACTTGGAACCATATAAATTTGACATGCAAGCTCAAGAACATGGTCACCTATGCAACACAAATTTGCAAAGAATAAAGCACTAGAACAAAAACTAATTGGACCAATGGAGGAGTCACATACCAAGGAACAATCTCCCCAAGCAGTTTTGCGAGAGGTGCTTTGAGCAAGGAGATCGAAAACCACAGCAAAAGTCATTTGGAACTCGTGCTTGAGTTGGTTTTTCGGGTTTGTGTCTTGTGAGGAGGAAGAAGATGGGTGCAGGGATAAGTGGAGGAGGGCCACCATGGGCCCACACGAGGTAGGGGGGTGTGCCCGGGGGTAGGCGCGCCCTCCACCCTCGTGGCCAGTGGCAGCTCCCCATGATAATTTTTGCACATAAATCCTCAAATATTCCCGAAAAAATCATATTAAATTGGCATGGCATTACGAGGACTTTTATTTTCGGGTATTTTATATATTGCGGATAAATGAGGAGGCAGACAGAAAAATACTATTTTACTTTATTTCTACTAAATAACAGAAAATATAAAGAGGGTTACAGGAAGGTTGTGCTTCTAGTTTCATCCATCTCATGATCATCAAAAGGAATCCACTAACAAGGTTGATCAAGTCTTGTTAACAAACTCATTCCGAATAACATGGAACCGGAGAAATTTCGAATAACACTAAGTTACCTCAACGAGGATATGCACATCCCCTATAATAAGAATATCATATTTCTTCTTGACAGTAGGGGGAGGAAATTCAAAACCTCCAAATATAATCGATGGAATTTTTCCAATAGAATTGATACTATAAACTTGAGGTTGTTTCCTCGGAAAGTGAACCGTATGCTCATTACCATTAACATGAAAAGTGACATTGCCTTTGTTGCAATCAATAACAGCCCCTACAGTGTTCAAAAAAAGGCCTTCCAAGAATAATAGACATACTATCGTCCTCGGGAATATCAAGAATAACAAAGTCCGTTAAAATAGTAACGTTTGCAACCTAACAGGCACATCCTCACAAATACCGACATGTATAGCAGTTGATTTATCAGCCATTTGCAAAGATATTTCAGTAGGTGTCAACTTATTCAAGTCAAGTCTACGATATAAAGAGAGTGGCATAACACTAACACCGGCTCCAAGATCACATAAAGCAGTTTTAACATAATTTCTCTTAATGGAGCATGGTATAGTAGGTACTCCTGGATCTCCAAGTTTCTTTGGTATTCCACCCTTAAAAGTATAATTAGCAAGCATGGTGGAAATTTCAGCTTCCGGTATCTTTCTTTTATTTGTAACAATATCTTTCATATACTTAGCATAAGGATTTGTTTTGAGCACATCAGTTAATCGCATACGCAAAAGATAGGTCTAATCATTTCAGCAAAGCGCTCAAAATCCTCATCATCCTTTTTCTTGGATGGTTTGGGAGGAAAAGGCATGGGTTTACGAACCCATGGTTCTCTTTCTTTGCCATGTTTCCTAACAGCGAAGTATCTTTTTATCATAACGTTGATTCTTTGATTGTGGGTTATCAAGATCAACAGCAGGTTCAATTTCTACTTCATTATCATTACTAGGTTGAGCATCATTATGAACATCATCATTAACATTTTCACTAGGTTCATGTTCATTTCCAGATTGTGTTTCAGCATCAGAAATAGATATATCATTTGGATGCTTAGGTGGTTCGTCAATAGGTTCACTAGAAGTTTGCAAAGTCTTATCATTTTACTTTTTCTTCCTTTTAGAAGAACTAGGTATATCAGTATTATTTCTCTGAGAATCTTGCTAGTCATATTCTTCAAGATGCTCTCTTTGTGCTTCAATTCTTGTCTATTAGTTGAGCATCATTGAAATCATCATGCCTAGCTAAAAGGCATTAAAGAAAAGCGCTTGTTGGGAGACAACCCAATATTTACCCTTACTGTTTGTGTGTGTTTACATGATTAAGCTACTGTAGTAATCATGTTTTATATCTTTGTTTCAATAAAGTGCCAAGTAAGACCTTTGGGAAGACTGGGTGAAAGTTAATGTGATCTTGCTGTAAAAACAGAAACTTTGCGCTCACAAGAATATATGTCATTTTTACATAAGAGTGATTTTGAGTTGATTCTTTTGCAGAAGATTAATAGACAAATTCCTCACGTCCACCAATTTATTTCATAATTTTTGGAGTAGCAGAAGTATGGTTATTGTTCAGATCATTACAGACTGTTCTGTTTCTGACAGATTCTGTTTTCATTGCATAGTTTGCTTGTTTTCTAGTTTCTATGACTTATATTTCTCAATATAAATTGTAGAAATGATATGGTACAGTAGGCGTTGTGTGAAAACAATTAGGAACCTTGTCTTTATCAGTACCTAAGTGCATGGTTTACTCTTTATCATACTAACCTATCTCACGAAGTTTGGATGAGTTTTGTGTGATTGAAGTTTTCAAGTTTTGGGTAAGATATCGATATGAGGAGAATAAGGAGTGGAAGGACCCTAAGCTTGGGGATGCCCGAGGCACCCCAAGGTAATATTCAAGGAATACTCAAGCGCCTAAGCTTGGGGATGCCCCGGAAGGCATCCCATCTTTCGTCTTCAAAACTATCGGTACACCTTACTCGGAGCTATATTTTTATTCGTCACATGATATGTGTTTTACTTGGAGCATCATTTTCTTTTGTTAGTATTAGCTAGCTGCTATTTAGAATAGTGTTTTGCATCTTTATTTCCAATAAAAATGTCAAGGATAGCCTTTACCATGTTTATTTTGCTAGTATACATGGTGCTGTTTGAAAACAGAAAGTTTACCGCTGTTGCAAAAATTCCCTAGAAAAGTCAGAAAGAGGTATAATGTTGAATCTTTTTGCATAATGAGATCTGATGAATATACTACAGTGGGAATTTTCTCTCATAATTTTTGGAGTTAGGGAAGTATTGATACTCTTGCATTCTTTACAGGCTGTACTGTTTTGACAGATTGCTGTTATGTTTGCATTGTTTGCATATGTTTGCTTGTTTAATGATCCTATTTGAGGATAGGAGTAGTAAATATGCAGAGGCATTTAGTATGCAATGTTGAATAATAATTCTAGTGTTTTGTTACAGTATAAAATGATAAGGTTTTGCATTGGTTTATACTAACCTATCTCGTGAGTTCTTGTTAAGTTTGTTGTGAATGAAGCTTACGATAAAAAGAAAACTGTGATATGAGATGAATTAAGGAGACACAAAGTTCAAGCTTGGGGATGCCGTGGCACCCCAAGATAAATATTTCAACAAGTCTCAAGCTTCTAAGCTTGGGGATGCCCGTTAGGCATCCCACCTTTCTTCTTCAACAACTATCGGTTAGTATCGGTTGAGCCTAAGTTTTGCTTCTTCACATGAGTTGTGCTATCTTTGCGGTGTCATCTCTACTTGCTGTTTGAATAAAATCATTGGATCTGAGATTTTGAATAGAAAAGGAACCCTCCCATGGCTAGTTAATTAATTGCCTACTCAGTGTTTTTCACTCATATCTTTTGGAATAGTTTGTCATTTACCCTTGTGCTTCATGTATATCCTATGAGTAAATGGGGGAATGAATTGAATGTCATAAATCTGAATTTTTATATGTTTCATATGCTTATAACATGGTTAGTGATGACTTCACACAGAGAAAGTATGAGGCATAAAAGTTGTTGAGAATTGGCAAAGCGTAGTTTTGGTCATCGTTGCAATTAATAGGAAGTAATAAGGAAAGAGAGGTTCACATACAAATATATTATCTTGGACATCTTTTATGATTGTGAAGCACTCATTAAGTATGACATGCTAAAAGAGTTGACGTTGGACAAGGAAGACAACGTAATGGTTTATGTTTTCCGACATCTCAGTTAAAGTATATTGTTATTGACCTTCCAAACCGGTTGAGCTTGCCTTTCCCCCTCATGCTAGCCAAATTCTCAGCACCAAGTAGAGATACTACTTGTGCTTCCAAATACCCTTAAACCAGTTTAGCCATGAGAGTCCACCATATCTACCTATGGATTGAGTAAGATCCTTCAAGTAAGTTGTCATGGGTGCAAGCAATAAAAAATGCTCTCTAAATGTGCATGACTTATTAGTGCAGAGAAATAAGCTTTATGCGAACTTGTTGTGGAAGTAATAAAAGCGACGGACTGCATAATAAAGTTCCACATACAAGGGCAATATAAAGTGACGTTCTTTTGCATTAAGATTTTGTGCATCAAACCATAAAAGCGCATGGCAACCTCTGCTTCCCTCTGCGAAGGGCCTATCTTTTATTATTATCTTCTACCTTATGCAAGAGTCACGGTGATCTTCACCATTCCCTTTTCATTTTATCCTTTGGCAAGCTCCTTGTGTTTGAAAGATCATGATATATATATCCAATTGGATGTAAGTTAGCATGGGCTATTATTGTTGACATCACCTAAAAGGTGAATATGTTGGGAGGCAACACAATAAGCCCCTATCTTTCTCGATGTCATTGAAACTCCGTAACCACAAGTATTGCGTGAGTGTTAGCAATTGTAGAAGACTATATGATAGTTGAGTATGAGGACTTGCTGAAAAGCTCTATTCTTGACTCTTTCTGATGTTATGATAAATTGCAATTGCTTCATTGACTGAGATTATAGTTTGTTAGTTCTCAATGAAGTTTCTGAACCATGCTTGACATTGTGAATAGATTGTTACTTGATCATGAAAAGCTTTATGAGATAAGCTGCTATTATGACACATATTGATGCTAGAAAAAGTGATTGCAATTATCATTGATCAAACTTAAGCACTTACTAGCATTCCGCATCAAAAATTATCTTTATATCATTTACCTACTCGAGGACGAGCAGGAATTAAGCTTGGGGATGCGTGATACGTCTCCAACGTATCTATAATTTTTGATTGCTCCATGCTATATTATCTACTGTTTTGGACAATATTGGGCTTTATTATCCACTTTTATATAATTTTTGGGACTAACCTATTAACCGGAGGCCCAGCCCAGAATTGCTGTTTTTTTGCCTATTTCAGTGTTTCGAAGAAAAGGAATATCAAACGGAGTCCAAAAGACCTGAAACTCCACGGAACCTGTTTTTGGACCAAAAGAAGCCCATGGAGTACTGGAAGCTCACCGAGAGTCGGGCTGCCCACGAGGGTGGGGGGCGCGCCCCCCCCTACCTCATGGCCAGCCCGTAAGTCCCCTGACGTCCTCCCTGCACCCATATATACTCTCGTACCCTAAAACTTCCAGAACGGAGATTAGATCAGAAGTTCCGCCGCCACAAGCCTTTGTAGCCACGAGAAACCAATCGGGGCCCTCTCGGCACCTCCCTGCGGAGGGGCCATCATCACCAGTGGCCATGGAGGAGTATCCGGGAGGTCTTCATCATCATGAAGGCCAAGGACCCGGAAGGTGGAGGCCATGGAGGAGGAAGCACAAGGGGAGAACCTCTCCTCCTCTCTTCGGTGGCGCCCAGAGTGCCATCGGGAGGGAATCATCGCTTCTGGTGATCGTCTTCATCAACATCACCATCATCATCACCACCCTCATCTCTTTTCGTGGTCCACTCTCCCGCACCCCGGCTGTAATCCCTACTTGAACATGGTGCTTTATGCCACATATTATGATCCAGTGATGTGTTGCCATCCTATGATGCTTTGAGTAGATATCTTTTGTCTTTGGGTTGATTGATGATATAGATTGGTACGAGTTGTATGTTTTACTTTGGTGCTGTCCTATGGTGCCCTCCGTGTCACGCAAGCGTGAGGGACTCCCGCTGTAGGGTGTTGCAATACGTTCATGATTCGCTTATAGTGGGTTGGTGAGTGACTGAAACACAAACCCGAGTAAGAGGGATTATTGCGTATGGGAATAAAGAGGACTTGATGCTTTAATGCTATGGTTGGGTTTTACCTTAATGATCTTTAGTAGTTGCGGATGCTTGCTAGAGTTCCAATCATAAGTGCATATGATCCAAGTAGAGAAAGTATGTTAGCTTATGCCTCTCCCTCATATGAAATTGCAATGACGACTATCGGTCTTGTTAATAATTGCCTAGGACAATTCCGCACACCGATCCATCATTGTTCCACACTCGCTATTTATAATATTTAGTAATATATTCTAACTTTATGATAACAGCACCTACTTCTATGTTTTAGATCTCCGATATCATGCAAAGTTATCCTCTTCATACCCACAACGTAGTTTTATTTCCGTTGCTAGTTGGAAGTAAAGCGTTGATTGCAATGAGAGTCGTGTCGATGGCGAGATAGGGCTTGAGAGAATATTGATCTTACCTTTAGCTCCTTGTGGGTTCGACACTCCATACTTATCACTTCCACCTTTGGAAAGTGCTACGATGATTCCTTGCACTTGGGGGTTATCAAGCCCCATGATGAATATGAGATTGATTATAATGTTTGTAATAATGTTGAAAGTGGGTTTGGAGAGTTCATGACTTTAGTTAATGTTGATCCCACTATTTTGGAAGAGTTTCGACTTTGCTAGCATGTGGATCGTGTTGAGAATATGTTATGTGATAGCTATATTGTTGAATTTGCTTATGATCCTACATGTAATTATTATGAGAGAGGAAAATATGGTTGGAGAAATTTTCATGTTACTAAATTACCTCTCTTCATGTTGAGATTGATCTTGTTTCCTTTTTCTTCCTTGCATATGCTAGATATTGCTTGTCTTGATTTATTTTAATCTAAAATGCCTATGCATAGGAAGCATGTTAGACTTAGATGTGGTTGTCACGTGTTTTATGATGCTCTCTTTGTGCTTCAATTTTCTCTTTTATGTGAGCATCATTGACATTATGAATGCCTAGCTAAGGACATTAAACAATAGCGCTTGTTGGGAGGCAACCCAACTTTATTTTCGTTCTTTACTTTTTGTTCATGTTTAGTAATAAATAATTCATCTAGACTCTGGTTAGATGTGGTTTTATGTTTTAATTAGTGTTTGTGCCAAGTTAAACCTGTAGGATAGCTTACGGTGATAGTTGTGATCCTGCTGAAAATCAGAAACTTTTGCGCCTAGTAAATTAGTTTTCAAAATTCATAGAAACGTGATTTTGATATGATTCTTTTTGCTCTGGAGTGGTACACAAATTGCTCAGGCTTTCCTAATTTATCAGGAGTTTTGGAGTTACAGAAGTATTCGGGAGTTACAGATTACTACATTCTGTTCTGTTTTCGACAGATTCTTTTTTTATGTGTTGTTTGCTTATTTTGATGAATCTATGGGTAGTATCGGGGGGTATCAACCATGGAAAAGTTGGAATACAGTAGATATTACACCAATATAAATAAATAATGAGTTTACAATAGTACCCTAAAGTGGTGGTTTATTTTCTTATACTAACGGAGCTCATGCGATTTTCTGTTGAGTTTTGTGTTGTGAAGTTTTCAAGTTTTGGTTAAGGATTTGATGGACTATGGAATAAGGAGTGGCAAGAGCCTAATCTTGGGGATGCGCAAGGCACCCCAAGGTAATATTCAAGGACAACCAAAAGCCTAAGCTTGGGGATGCCCCGGAAGGCATCCCTCTTTAAATCTTAAATCTATCGGTAACTTTACTTGAGGCTATATTTTTATTCACCACATGATATGTGTTTTCCTTGGAGTGTCTTGTATGATTTGAGTCTTCTTTTTAGTTTACCACAATCATCCTTGCTGTACACCTTTTGGGAGAGACACTGATGAATTGTGATTTATTAGAATACTCTATGTGCTTCACTTACATCTTTTGAGCTAGACAATATTGCTCTAGTATTTCACTTATATCTTTTTAAAGCACGGCGGTGGCTTTATTTTATAGAAATTGTTGAACTCTCATGCTTCACTTATATTATTTTGAGAGTCTTTTAGAACAACATGGTAATTTATTTTGGTTATAAATTTAGTCCTAATATGATGGGCATCCAAGAGGGATATAATAAAAACTTTCATATGAAGTGCATTGAATACTATGGGAAGTTTGATTCTTTATGATTGTTTTGAGATATGAAGATGGTGATATTAGAGTCATGCTAGTGGAGTAGTTGTGAATTTGAGAGATACTTGTGTTAAAGTTTGTGATTCCCGTAGCATGCACGTATGGTGAACCGTTATGTGATGAAGTTGGAGCATGATTTACTTTTTGATTGTCTTCCTTATGAGTGGCGGTCGGTGACGAGCGATGGTATTTTCCTACCAATCTATCCCCCTAGGAGCATGTGCGTAGTACTTCATTTCGATAACTAATATATTTTTGCAATAAGTATGTGAGTTCTTTATGACTAATGTTGAGTCCATGGATTATATGCACTCTCACCCTTCCATCATTGCTAGCCTCTCTAGTACCGCACAACTTTCGCCGGTACCATACACCCACCATATACCTCCCTCAAAACAGTCACCATACCTACCTATTATGACATTTCCATAGCCATTCCGAGATATATTGCCATGCAACTTTCCACCGTTCCGTTTATTATGACACACTTCATCATTGTCATATTGCTTTGCATGATCATGTAGTTCACATTGTATTTGTGACAAAGCTACAGTTCATAATTCTTTCATACATGTCACTCTTGAGTCATTGCACATCCCGGTACACCTCCGGAGGCATTCACATAGAGTCATATTTTGTTCTAAGTATTGAGTTGTAATTCTTGAGTTGTAAGTAAATCAAAGTGTGATGATCTTCATTATTAGAGTATTGTCCCATGTGAGGAAAGAATAATGAAGGCTATGATTCCTCACAAGTCGGGATGAGACTCCGGACGGAAAAAAGGAGGTCATAAAAAAAAGAAAGGCCCAAACAAAAAAAAGTGAGAAAAAAAAAGAAGGGGCAATATTACTATCCTTTTTCACACTTGTGCTTCAAAGTAGCACCATGATATTCATGATAGAGAGTCTCCTGTTTTGTCACTTTCATATACTAGTGGAAAGTTTTCATTATAGAACTTGGCTTGTATATTCCAATGATGAGCTTCCTCAAATTGCCTTAGGTCTTCGTGAGAAAGCAAGTTGGATGCACACTCACTTAGTTTCTTCATAAGCTTTCATACATTTATAGCTCTAGTGCATCCGTTGCATGGATATCCCTACTCACTCACATTGATATCTATTGATGGACATCTCCAGACGCCGAATCCAGTGATCCGACGTGGTCAGCAACGACTACCACCACCCCGCAGCGGCCGACGGCGTTCAAGCCGAAGACCCAAAATTGGATCCGATCTAAACCCGGCAGCGCCCGCGACCACCGATCTCGCCCACCACGCAGCCGTCACCAGCCGCGAGCAGGCCGCCGCCGCGCGACGCACGACGTCACCAAGATCCCGCCTGCTGCGTCACCCGACCCCACACTAGACCGGCACTCAGCCAGATCTGGCTGCCCCGCGCCAGCCCCGACGGACAGGGGGTAGAGACGCCCCGCTGCCGCCCAGGCGGCCAAGCTTTGCCCGGCGGCGCTGTGGGCGGCGGCGAGGAGAGGGGGAGGCGGAGGAGGGTCGAGAGGACGCGGCTAGGGTTCCCCCTGGGTCCCCCGCGGGGGCGATGTGAGGGGACGAGGCCCAGGGTGGTGTTGGTGACGCGGAGTTCAACTAGAGATGCCCTTAGTAGTCAATTTTATCACTTTGATCAGTTATATCCCGAACTAAACAAACGGAGGGACAGAAAGAACAACCAACCGGCAAGCTCATCAAGATCTGAGGCTAAGATTGTCATTCGTCGATGCTCACCTTCCACGCCGGCGAGCTCACCAAGGAGGAAACAACCACCCGTCTCCTCTACTGCTTAAACAGATATGCTTGTTTCTCTGAAATTTCTCCGCTAGCTGTAGCAGCACGTCGATTTGCAGCCCCGGAATACTTCCTCTTTCTCCCAGATCAACTTATTTTTTGTGTGCCACCGAGTTTCACCTCCTCGTATGCAATCCGGCCCAGGCGATTGGTAACTATATATGCATTCACATTTGCATTTGCATTTCAGACAGTAAGTTAATAATATTTTCATGTGGTGTGATTATGATTGAGCATTAATAAATTAAATATATAGTTTTCCCCTCTCTTGGTCATGCACAGTCTTTTTTGTTGATGAAAGATGTGGAAGCTAACGAGTGGCCACACAGAGTACACGTCTCCTGCTGCATTTTTTGTATTTGAGTATTCTATTCTTGGAATTATTTAGTTCTTCTTCCCCTTGCTCCATGCTACTGTATATCGATGCTTCCCTAAATGGGCCTAATCTATTAACCTCGCCGGCCAGTCTCCTCAGGGAAGGTAGCACCGCCATGTACTGTTCTCCGTAAATCTCTGAATACGGAAAGCTGCTTCATGTCCCCAAATCCTTTTCAATCATATGCAATTTTTTTGTTGACGAAAGATGTGGAACCTAACAAACTTCTGGCAGATATAGTAACCTACTAGCATAGCCCGCGCGGCGGCACGCCGCGCCTATCGATACGATGTGTTCATATGGATTGTGTTTACTATTTACAATTAAAGTTATCAATTTAAGATAGCAGATATTGTACATAAAACTGTGGATGTAGGAAAATAAGTAAGAAAGAAGCAAATTTATTGGCATCATGTATGTTGGACGTTGCTAAAGAGGGAAACACATGTTCATACATCTCTGACAGGGGTCATCCATTCTTGCCGAACATGGCACCACTCTACTGCAGTAAAATGAAAGGAAAATAGATAATTATTCCTAGATTAGATCATCCTGGTGTAGCTTCCTGCAGGAATATTAGTGCCTGTGATGAAGTGATAAAGATCTTTTGTGAATTGTTTCCTTTGGCCCACAGGTGGCTTGGTGCCTAATGCTAGGATCTTTACTATATGGGCGCTAAGGGTACACGCAGAGCGATATCACATCAGAGAAGATGTCACATATTTTTCTAGCATTCTTGTTTGCCTTGCAAATTCATTATGCTAGGTGATTACCTGCTGGCGGGCCATGCTAAGCTGCCATTGTTTTGTTCGTGCATTCTCTTGTGTTGTAAGGAGTTTTTCTTCTGCCACTCTAAGTGCATGGTAGTTATGGTCGTTGATGGTGATATTGTGGTTACCCCAAATCCACTAAAGGGCCACTTGAGCAGCCTTAATCAGATAACGGGTGGCTGCAGCGATTATTGATTAGATACCGGACATTCCGTCTCCTTTCACATGGGCTGCATGGCTGCTTTCTAATTTGACTACGTCCTCCTTGGCAGTTTTCTGTTTTGCTTTATCTCTGCATGCAGTGGTCTGCGTCCTTTGCTGTTTGGATTTCTTGTTGTTGGATAGTACTGCTAGGTTGCTATTTTCCTTTTTTTGACTAATTTTAATTTAAGAAGAAAACTGCATGTGTGTAATTTTGGGGTTGCAATAAGGCAAGCAATGCATACTTGCATAGAATCAAATTGGAAAACAAAAGTTTATTCCTCATGTAATCAAATATGTTTTACGAAAAGGAAGTATACATTACTACTCCCATACTAAGATTGAACGCTTTATAGATCAAACATGTTACAGTCATTTATAGCTTATATCTGTTTAGGGGGAATAAAGATATATAGTAGTCAATGTTTCGTCTGTACCATGAGAGTATTTGTGTTAGATTCTGAAGTAATAGGTTGTGGTGAGAGATGGTTAATCGAACAAATGCATGTTATATTTCACATGAATATGCAGAGGAAACCGATAACATATAGCACAAAAGACATCCACACCAACCTGCTTTCGATATTCAACATTGTAGAGGTTTTAATTATGTGCTATTTTTTTTGTATAATAAGCATGATCTAAACGTCACTCAATGTGAACTTTACATAAACATGTGGAAGCTTAGGTACCGCCAAAGGTTACACTATAAGTTGCATCCAAATACTCAAAGAATACCAACCAAAGATAATCATCAGTTATTGATATGACCACCGTCCATGCTACTCATTAAAAATGACTTCTGTGGAAAGACTAAATTCCTACTTTCTTTTTGGAAATATTTTGCGATGCTCGCATCCTTTTGATTGAATTTTGTTTTTACGTGGTTAATTGTTCAATCATCAAATACTACAATCTTAATGCACAAATATATCAATTATTTATCAAACAATTACTTGTTCGGACGAAAATAAAATCGAGAAGAACTTGCAGTTCTGCCTCCACCAATAGGTAATGTGATTATTATATAAACTTAATTTATAAACAGTTTAAGGTGAGAGAAATTAACTACTACTTGCCTAGAGATGGAACCATGGGGTGTTCTCAAATCCTAATGGCTAATAAAGAGTAACTTTGCAACTATGACATGACGTCACCAACATGGGCTGGATCGGTGGACCACAGCAATGTCCAGCAGAACCTCGCCATATGAAAAGATAGAATCCAAGATGCATTTAAGAACGAATTAAACTCTTCGCAAAAAAGAAGAAGAACGAATTAAACTAGAAACGAATGGGCGCCTTAAATAGCCGCAAATCCTTATGCCCGCAACCATGTAAAATACCAGAGATCTCCGAAACTACGGACTAAACAGTGGCGATCTAAAACACAGCAAAACAGCCATGCAAAGCGATCGGATGAAAAATCCCAACTACCTACCTCAATAAATAAGAAAACTGAAAAATCTGTGATCCCGCATGTAAAAGACATGCACATCGAAAGTAATTCCATGTAGTACATGACCAAACTATGCCGCTGCATGCGGACAGCAGAAGCAAATCCCGACACAGCCAATCAATGCAACCCATAAAAAAACGCTGAACAAATGGTTATACTGCATAAACACCCAACTAATATTGCTTAATGCAATCATACTACTCAATACATGCATACCGACTAACCCGATATTAACAACATGGACCCATACATACAAAGGAAGACTGAAGATCGGGCATGAAGACTGAAGAATGTGCATAGGCAGATGAACGACGCCGATTGGGCCAAACAGGGCGTCCTACTACATCCCGCTCGGGGCCCCTGGTTCCCATGCAGTCCATACGCAAGCCGCAGCCGATCGGTTCGACGGGCTCGAGGCGATGCCGGAGCTGAAGATGCGCCGCTGCTCACCAGGCCCACAGCCGGCGCCGCAAAGCATGTCGGCGGGGGAGGAGGTGGTCACGGGAAGTTGCAGTGCGCCCGAAGGCCGTGGAGCTGCGACGGCGGCTACACGTGAAGCTGAGCGGCGGGCTAAAGGGGAAGACGTCAGCGGACGGGTACACTCCGTGGCGACCATCGTGCCGCGCAGAGGCGACGCGCAAGGTGCCGACGCTTAGCTGCGGAAAGCCTCGTGGTTGTTAAGGAGTCGGCCGAGGATGACTTCCCAGCAAGCATGGGAGAGATGATGATCACGGCTAATGACGGCGTCGATGTTCGGGCGTCTTACCTCACCCTCAACGCCGCCGAGTACCACCGCGCCATCGTGGCCGTGTTCGGAGCCAAGGCGCGGCGAGCCTGCAACACACCGCTCCGCTCCATAGCCGCGTCTCTCCAGCTTGTTCTCTTGGGCTCCGGCCGCCGCTAGTGCAAAGGACCTGGTCGCCATGTCGAGACCAGCATGGGAACTTGGGAAGAGCCACGACAGTACTCCATGGCCTGAGTGCTAACGCAGCCGCAGAGCGAGAAGAGGAGCTAGGAAGGGATGATGGAATGGCGCCGCCGCCGTTGCTCCAGGAGAGGAGACGGGAGCACCGGCAGGGACGACCTGCCTACAGCATAAGACAGCTTGATGGTGCCGGTGCGTCACGGTTGCCGAGCATTCTTTGGCGTCCGGAACAGATGGGAGCTTGCAGGCGGGGACTACGGCATGGACCGATGGCGAGGTGGGATGTAGATGTTGCTGGGATTGAAAACGCATGCAGGGACGCGAGGTGAACTTAAGTGGCAATGGGATGGAGAAGGAGGCCGGCGTTTTATATTCCCGTACGGCGGTCGGGCGGTGCAGCGATGTACGCGGTTTTGCTGGATTCTTCGAGAGAAATGGTGATCGAATCCCAAACGGACACGTAGAACAGTCAATTTATAGCCTCACCACCGACGGAAACAGATGAACACAGTCTGGAAAAAGCGGCCAGAGCGGCACCTAGAGAGAGCGACAGGCATGCAAACCAATAGCAAAAAGAAGAGACAAAACAAATGACAACAACAGCAAGAACCCGAAAGCGACCCACCGATTGGGCAATAGCGGCAGAGGCAGAAGAGAAGCTTCCAACCAGATAAGTGTGTCAGGGAACCTGCCCCACATGCAGTACCAAATTGCTAAATACACCAACACAATCGCCACACCCGTTGAAGAAATTTGAATGAAATAAGTGAATGCACCATTCATTTCTACCCCGCCGTATACCAAAATAATACCACGCGCCACAACCAGAACACACTATGTGTCACATTCATCCAAGTGGTTTATTCTCACGGCGAAAACTTGGTCTGGAATAGATGCTTGGGTATGATAGAACAACGAAAGGCCAGACACAGTACACGACTCTTGCTGGTGTTTTTATATTTGATTATTCTATTCTTGAAATTATATAGTTCATATCCTACTGTACATTCACTACTAGAAAACAGAGCTTTCGCTCGGGCCAGATAAGCCATTAGTCTCGGTTCAGTCACGAACCGGGACCCATGGGCCCATTTGTCCCGGTTCATGAGGCCAGGGGCCTGCTGGGCCTCGGGGGGGCATTGGTCCCGGTTCGTTCAGCCCCTTTGGTCCCGGTTGGTGTGACGATCCGGGACCAATGGGCCTCGCTCCTGGCCCACCACCATTGGTCCCGGTTGGTGGCCTAAGCCGGTATCAAAGGGTGGTCTTTAATATCGGGTCAAGCCACGAACCGGGACCAATGAACCAGCCAGGGGAGAGGGCTTTTGTGTTTAAAGCATTAAAAGCAAAAAGAATTTTCATAAAATAAATAAAAAGGCAAAAAAGAAAAGAAAATAAATAAGTAGAAATAAAATAAAATAAGTAAGTAGAAACAGAAAAAACTTTAATAAAATAAAATAAATAAACTATAATAAAATAAATAAAAATAGCAACAGTAAGTAGAAACAAAATAAAATAAATAAAGCAAAAAAGAAAGATTTTCATAAAATAAATAAAAAGAAAATAAAAAATAAATAAGTAGAAACAAAATAAACTTTTATAAATAAGTAAAAATAAAATAAACTTTTATAAAACCTCTAGTATTATTGAAACTTAAATTATATAAAATTTATGCAACTAAAATTATCAAAGTATTTTCTCTTCAAAACATTAAAAGAAAAAGAATTTTCGTAAAGAAATTTTTTGTTAGAAACTTTAATAGCAAAAAGAATTATCATAAAGAATTTTTTGTTAGAAACTAAAATAACAAAATATGTTTTTGAATATAATGATAAAACACAGTAATATTAAATAGCAGGAAAAAAATCACTCAAAAATCTATTTTTATAGTAAAGCTATTCAAAAACTAGTGATTCACACAAATTTCCAAACATTCATATTTAAACTATTCAAATTAGAAAACAAATGGCACTAACAGAAAGTTTATAATTTTTATTACCTAAAAGCAAAAAGAATCACTGAAAAACTAGTAAGTATTTTGCTGTAAGTAGAAACAAAATAAAATAAACAAAGCAAAAAAGAAAGCAAAAAAAATTTAAAAAGTGCCACCTAAAGGGCCACCACGGCCTGAATACGACTAGAAACCCAACAATGGGCCAGGATTCAGGCCTACAGTAGGCCCAGTAGGCCCACAGGCACATAGTGACAGATTAGACCCGAAAGCCTGCAGTTGAGAGGAGCTCGAGAGGGTTGGCGCAGCAGCGCTTATAAACCACTCTCGAGCTCTCTCAGCTAGCAAGGTGGGACTAAAATTTGGCCGCGACGCGAGCAGCACAGGTCCTTTGGTCCCGGTTGGTGGCACCAACCTAGATTAAAGGGTGGCATTGGTCCCGGTTGGTGGCACGAACCGGGACCAATGCCTCTTTAGTCCCGGTTATGGCGAACCGGGACCAAAGGCTTCGCTTCCCGCCCTTTGGGCTGCTGAAAAGAGACCTTTGGTCCCGGTTGGTGGCACGAACCGGGACCAAACGGGGGGTATTCGTTCCGCTTGATGCCACCAATAACCGGGACCAAAGGTTCTACTATATAAGCCCACACTTAGAAAATTTGGCAGTTTCATCGCCAATTGCCTCCTGATGACGCCTTGAGCTCGCCAGCGCCAGTTGCCCGACGCCGTCCGCCCCCCCTGCCGTTGCCCCCGACCGCGCCGTCACCGTCGCCCATGCCTCGTCATCGCCGTCTGCGTCGCTGTCGCCTAGGTCGTCCCCGAGCCCGTGCGCTGCCCCGAAAGCACGCCAGACGTCGTCCCCGAAGCCTTTCCTTGCAAGCGACGCCACCTCATTGTGAGCGTCCCCGATCCTCCTCCTCCCTGTCTTCCTGGCGCCCGTCACTGGCGCGCCGCCCTGCCTGCGGTGGCACTGGCAGCGCCGCCTCATACTTATTGGCGCCGCGCGCCGCTTCCTGGCCAGCTGCTACGTCTTGAGCTTGCGTTGGTTTTCCTTGAAGAGGAAAGGGTGATGCAACACAGTAGCGTAAGTATTTCCCTCAGTTTTTGAGAACCAAGGTATCAATCCAGTAGGAGGCTCCTCAAAAGTCCCACACACCTACACAAACAAACAAAGAACTCGCAACCAACGCCAATAAAGGGGTTGTCAATCCCTTCACGGCCACTTGCGAAAGTGAGATCTAATAGAGATAGTATGATAAGCTAAATATATTTTTGGTATTTTATAATATAGATGCAAAAAGTAAAGAAGCAAATAAAAGTAGATTGGAAGCAAATATGATAAGAGATAGACCCGGGGGCCAAATGTTTCACTTGAGGCTTCTCTCAAGATAGCATAAGTATTACGGTGGGTGAACAAATTACTGTCGAGCAATTGATAGAAAAGCGAATAATTATGAGATTATCTAGGCATGATCATGTATATAGGCATCACGTCCGCAACAAGTAGACCGACTCATGCCGGCATCTACTACTATTACTCCACACATCGACCGACTCCTGCCTGCATCTAGAGTATTAAGTTCTAAGAACAGAGTAACGCCTTAAGCAAGATGACATGATGTAGAGGGATAAACTCATGCAATATGATATAAACCCCATCTTTTTATCCTCGATGGCAACAATACAATACGTGCCTTGCAACCCTTTCTGTCACTGGGTAAGGACACCGCAAGATTGAACCCAAAGCTAAGCACTTCTTCCATGGCAAGAAAGATCAATCTAGTAGGCCAAACCAAACTGATAATTCACAGAGACTTGTAAAGATAACTCAATCATACATAAAATAATTCAGAGGAGATTCAAATATTTCTCATAGATAAACTTGATCATAAACCCACAATTCATCGGATCTCGACAAACACACTGCAAAAAGAGATTACATCAAATAGATCTCCACAAGAGAGGGGGAGAACATTGTATTGAGATCCAAAAAGAGAGAAGAAGCCATCTAGCTAATAAGTATGGACCCGAAGGTCTGTGGTAAACTACTCACAACTCATCGGAAGGGCTACGGTGTTGATGTAGAAGCCCTCCGTGGTCGATTCCCCCTCCGGCAGAGCGCCAACGAAGGCTCCAAGATGGGATCTCGCGGATACAGAAGGTTATGGCGGTGGAAATTATGTTTCGGGTGCTCCCTGGATGTTTTCGGGGTACATAGGCTTATATGGGAGGAAGAAGTACGTTGGTGGCCGCCCGAGGGGCCCACGAGATAGGGGGCGCGCCCTGTAGGGGGGCCCTACCCTCTCGTGGCCGCCTCGGCTGCTTCTTGACTTGCACTCCAAGTCCTCTGGATCACGTTCGTTCCAAAAATCACGCTCTCGAAGGTTTGATTCCGTTTGGACTCCGTTTGATATTCCTTTTCTTCGAAATACTGAAGTAGGCAAAAAAAACAGCAATATGGGCTGGGCCTCCGGTTAGTAGGTTAGTCCCAAAAATGATATAAATGTGTAAAATAAAGCCCATAAACATCCAAAAGGGGTAATATAATAGCATGGAACAAGCATCCCCAAGCTTAATTCCTGCTCGTCCTCGAGTAGGTAAATGATAAAAACAGAATTTTTGATGTGGAATGCTACCTAGCATAATTCTCAATGTAATTTTCTTTATTGTGACATGAATGTTCAGATCCAAATGATTCAAGATAAAATCTTATAAAACATAAAAACAATAACGCTTCAAAGCATACTAACAAATAATCATGTCCTATCAAAATAGCATAGCCAAAGAAAGCTTATCCCTACAAAATCATATAGTTAGGCCATGCTTCATTTTCATTACACAAAATACTCCCATCATGCACAACCCCGATGACGAGCCGAGCAATTGTTTCATACTTTTTAACCCGCTTAAGCTTTTTTCAACTCTTACGCAATACATGAGCGTAAGCCATGGAAATAGCACTAAGGTGGTAAAAGATGGTGGTTGTGAGGACAAAAAGAGGGAGAAGATAGTCTCACATCAATTAGGCGTATCAACAGGCTATGGAGATGCCCATCAATAGATATCAATGTGGGTGAGTAGGGATTGCCATGCAACGGATGCACTATAGCTATAAATATATGAAAGCTCAACAAAAAGAAACTAAGTGGGTGTGCATCCAACTTGCTTGCTCACGAAGAACTAGGGCATTTTGAGGAAGCCCATCATTGGAATATACAAGCCAAGTTCTATAATGAAAAATTCCCACTAGTATATGAAAGTGACAACATAGGAGACTCTCTATCATGAAGATCATGGTGCTACTTTGAAGCACAAGTGTGGAAAAAGAGATAGTAGCATTGTCCCTTCTCTCTTTTTCTCTCATTTTTTTTCTTTTTTATTTTTTATTTTTTCTTTGGCCTCTTTTTTTTTTCTTTTTGGCCTTTCTTTTTTTCCTTTTTCTTTCTTTTTTTCTTTTGTAAAGTCCAAGTCTCATCCCGACTTGTGGGGGAATCATAGTCTTCATCATCCTTTCCTCCTTTGAGACAATGCTCTAATAATGAAGATCATCACACTTTTATGGATTTACAACTCAAGAATTACAACTCAAAGCTAGAACAAGATATGACTCTATATGAATGCCTCCGGCGGTGTACCGGGATATGCAATGAATCAAGAGCGACATGTATGAAAATTATGAAGGTGTCCTTGCCACAAATACAATGTCAACTACATGATTATGCAAAAAGCAATATGACAATGATGAAACATGTCATATTAAACGGAACGGTGGAAAGTTGCATGGCAATATATCTCGGAATGGCTACGGAAATGCCATAATAGGTAGGTATGGTGGCTTTTTTGAGGGAGGTAAATAATGGGTTCAATACCGGCGAGAGTTGCGCGGTAATAAGAAAGGCTAGCAAAGTGGAAGGGTGAGTGTGCGTATATCCATGGACTCACATTAGTCATAAAGAACTCATATACTTATTGCAAAAGTCTACTTAGCCCTCGAAGCAAAGTGAGGGAGTCCTGGATTAGGGGGTGTCCGGATGGCCGGACTATGACCTTTGGCCGGACTCCTGGACTATGAACATACAAGATTGAAGACTTCGTCCCGTGTCCGGATGGGACTTTCCTTGGCGTGGAAGGCAAGCTTGGCGAACGGATATGTAGATCTCCTACCATTGTAACCGACTCTATGTAATCCTAACCCTCTTCGGTGCCTATATAAACCGGAGGGTTTTAGTCCAGAGGACGAACAACAATCATACCATAGGCTAGCTTCTAGGGTTTAGCCTCTCGATCTCGTGGTAGATCTACTCCTGTACTACCCATATCATCAATATTAATCAAGCAGGAGTAGGGTCTTACCTCCATCGAGAGGGCCCGAACCTGGGTAAAAACATCGCGTCCCTTGTCTCCTGTTACCATCCGCCTAGACGCACAGTTCGGGACCCCCTACCCGAGATCCGCCGATTTTGACACCGACATTGGTGCTTTCATTGAGAGTTCCTCTGTGTCGTCATCTTTAGGCCCGATGGCTCCTCCAATCATCAACAACGATGCGGTCCAGGGTGAGACTTTTCTCCCGGTCAGATCTTCGTGATTCGGGCGGCTTTTGCTGCGGGCAATTAAGCAGCCATCTGGAGCAGATTGAAAGCTTCGCCCGACCATCGTGTCAGATTTGGAAGTTTGAACTACGGCTAACGTCCGCGGAGACTTGACGGGTTTGAGCCACAGCCAAGCGCGCCGCGCTGTCACGTGGGGCATGATCTAGCTCTGCCGCCGAACAGTGTCCTGGAGGCCGCACTAGTGTCCGCTCCGACCTTTAGCTCGGAGCCGCTGCGTCGATCGAGGACGGGTGGCTGGACACTGCCTCGGGGGCTGCGATCTCTACGGCGATTGAGCCATACACCTACCCCGTCCTTTGTGAAGCTCGTGACTCCAAGGTGCCGGACTCCTCTCCGGACTCCGAGCCTTCCGCGCCCCCGCCAATCGAATCCGATTGGGCACCGATCATGGAATTCACTGCCGCGGACATCTTTCAGCACTCGCCCTTTGGCGACATCCTGAATTCACTAAAGTCTCTCTCTTTATCAGGAGAGCCCTGGCCGGATTATGGTCAGGAAGGTTGGGATGCAGACGATGAAGAAATTCAAAGCCCACCCACCACCCACTTCGTAGCCACTGTCGATGATTTAACCGACATGCTCGACTTCGACTCTGAAGACATCGATGGTATGGACGACGATGTATGGGAGGAACATGAACCAGCACCTATAGGGCACTTGAGAACCACCTCATCTCACGATGTATACATGGTGGACACACCTAAAGGAAGCGACGACGAGGAACAACGGGACGCTACAAAGGATCATTCCCTTGAAAAACAGTCAAAACGGCGACGTCAACGCTGCTCAAAGTCCCGCCTCGACAAAGACAAAAGCCATCCAGACCCAGCCATAGAGCAGGGCGAACCGGGGGACGACGAACATGCTATCGAGCAACCGTCCGAACAGGACAACCGGGATAAACATCCCGTCCCCGGCGAAGATAACAGTCCGGACGATCTCACGCCGGACAAGTTCTTGGAGCAGAAAGACCTCCACAAAAGGCTCGCTGCCACCGCATGTAGCCTGAAAAGCGTAAGCGGAAGCTCTAAACAGCGGAAGATGCACTCGAATCAGATGGAGCAAAGTACTCAACACCGCAGACAAATACAAATGACGATCGCCGAACAAAGAGCTACCCAAAGTGAAAACTATCGCCCGAATTTGATGAGGAGGCCATAGAGCCCCAGCGATCAAAAAACAAGGAGGCCACCGGTCGGATGGACGACCCCATGGCAAACAGAGAGCGGCAAGCGGCGCCACAAGACAAGCCGCAAGACGCGATCCAAGACAGGATTTGCATCAAATAGATGGCCCGATTAGATCTATCTACGAGCCAAGAAAGCAAGCTCTAGTAAGCAATGCAACACATCAAGTATCCGAACATCACGGGTACACCTAAATATAGGGTGCTGCACCCCTATGTTTCACCGATGAGGTCTTTGGATTATGAATTCGGTGATTCAAGCCCGTAAACATAGAGGCATACGACGGAATAACAGACCCTGGAGTCTGGATTGAGGATTACATCCTCCAATACACATGGCTAGAGGAGATGACCTCCACGCCATAAAATACTTACCCCTCAAGCTCAAAGGGCCAGCCCGCCATTGGCTTAAAAGCCTTTCCGAAAACACCATTGGAAGTTGGGAAGAGCTCGAGGATGCCTTTCGGGCAAATTTTCAAGGGACATATGTCTGACCTCCGGATGCAGACGATTTAAGTCACATAACTCAACAACCCGGAGAGTCAGCCCAGAAATTCTGGAACATATTCCTTACTAAAAAGAATCAAATAGTCGACTGTCCGGACACTGAAGCCTTAGCAGCTTTCAAACACAATGTCCGAGACGAATGGCTCGCCAGACACCTCGGCCAAGAAAAGCCAAGAACAATGGCCGCATTAACAAGCCTCATGACCCGCTTTTGCGCGGGAGAGGATAGCTGGCTGGCAAGATGCGGTACCATGACCCAAGTACATCCAAGTCGGGGTGGAAGCGGAAACCACGACCTTAACAAGGACCAGCGTCGGACCAAGGGAAACAACCCGAAGAGCACGACAGTCAACGCCGGATTCAAAAGCTCTCGGCAGAATCATAAAAAGCTGCCCCTTAAGGATAACAGGGACGAGCTATCCAACTTAAACAAAATCTTGGACAAGATATGCCAAATCCACAACACTCCCGGGAAGCCTGCAAACCATACCCACAGAGATTGTTGGGTCTTCAAGAAGTCCCAAGCAAACTCAAGGTCGAATACAAGGGGCTCGACACACCAAGCGAGGACGATGACGAACCCCGTAAGCGAAAGCACCGGAAAACAAAAAAGAATTTCCCACAAGAAATCAAAACAGTAAACTCACTTTACGTGACAAAGGGGAAAAATAGAGCGGCGCCCATAGAGGCCTGGCGCCATACGGCCTATCCGGAGGAGTCCCACCTTTGGTTGTTAAAACTAATCACCTTCGACCATCAGGATTACTCTAGAAGTATACGGAATGCAGGTTGGACTGCCTTGATATTAGATCCGATAATTGGCGGACTCCAATTTACTCAAGTCCTAATGGATGGCGGCAGTGATCTAAACCTGCTATATCAGGACACAATCCGCAAAATGGGGATAGACCCAACCAAATTTCGCCACAGCAACACTTCCTTTCAAGGGGTAATGCCAGGCCCATATGTCCATTGTACGGGCTCTCTACGGCTAGAAGTTGTGTTCGGCTCACCCGACAACTTCCGCCGCAAAAAGTTAACCTTCCACCTCACCCCATTTACAAGTAGTTATCAAGCACTATTGGGACGCGAAGCTTTCGCCCGCTTTAACGCAATACCGCATTATGCATCTCTTACACTTAAAATGCCCAGTCCACGCGGCATCATCTCATTAAAGGGAAACATCGAGGGTTCCTCGAGTCCGGAAAATTGTGCGGTTGCCTTGACAACCACACAATAAACCGGCTTCACCAATACAAGCACTTAGACAGGTCGTCCAGACCCCGGACACGGCTGGACGAGTCCGGCGTAAACATACGAGTGCTTACTAGACGCATACCCCCGTACAAGGGGCTCTGCGCATGCACAACAAGAGACAATAAAGCTCAATTTTATTCATTTTTGAATTGTACTTCGTTTATTTAATATAACGTACATTTTTCGCACGATCTTTTTCAACTAAGTTCCTCTCTGTTACAGATGAACATCGTGGTACACCCGTCCAGGATACGGCACAACGGAGACACAGGCGCAGACGTGCAGTAGGGACCCGTTGCAAGGATTCTTTTCAGATTAAGACCCTGCGTAAACCTTTCTTACTGTCTCTTGTTGATACACATCCCCTGGTTCCTTGCCATAACCGAGGAGGAGGCTGGTGTTTTGGCATAGGCCACGTCAGAATTTTGCGCGTACCTGGACACCAGGGGCTTATTACCAAGGGCGTTGTTCGGCCCGTTTTCATAAAGACCGAATACCTTAGGGAGTGTTCGACGTCTCGAGTTAGGCCTTATATGCATCAGCTCCGAATCATGTCTTTGGTCAAATGTTGGGTTTGCCCGGCTCCTGTGTTTTGCTGCCTTACGTTCCGCTCTATCGGCTAATGCGGCACCAGGAGAACTCATCGCGATTGTGCCCGGTTCGCCAAAGCGAGCACCTCAGTAGAGAAAGCCGAAAACTGACTGTCATGATATAGCGTGAGACTAGTCAACCACTCGATGACCCGCTGGAATCTTTAGAATTCCTCCGCATTGACGAAGGGCCGCTTCCAGGTCAGGCATATACGCGCCCCGAATTTGGGTGAGCGCGGTGCCCCTAGGGGCTATATAGTAGCCCCACTGTCGAACTCCTATGGCTAAGTGAAAGTGATAAAGCATTATAGTCCGGTTGCCTAGTTTGCTACGCTATCACCTCCTTTGTAGGACCAAGACGTTGGATCAAGTGTGAAAAGGCACTTTCTGCAAACACCCCCGCATTATATGCGTGGGGGCTGAAGCCAAAGACTGCCATCTTTCAGGTTATATACACATATACATTAACGTCACAAGAGGAGGTATTTTAATTCTTGAAGGCACAAGTATAAAAGGCTTTTATATTCCATCGAAACATTGTTTCACAAATAATACATGTTATTGAACATAATATCCTTCGAGCATCGCGTCTCTATTAAACGGCGCCTGCAGAACTTCCTGAAAATAGTGCTCGACAGGTACTCGGCTTCCGTCCGAATCTTGGGATGCAACATCGGTGGCCTTCATCTCCGCCCAGTATGTCTTGACATGGGCAAGAGCCATCCGCGCACCTTCTATGCACGCTGACCGCCTCATTGCTTTGATATGCGGCACCGCACCAAGGAACTGCTGCACCAAGCCAAAATAACTCTTCGGCTCGGGCCTTTTCGGCCACAAATAAGTCACGACATCCTTCATGGCAAGTCCGGACAATCTATTCAGCTCCGCCCATTTGGCCAAACGATCGGCTAATGGAAGTGGACGCTCTGGATTACGGAACTGCGACCAAAAAATCTCTTCCATCTTGTGATCCTTTTGATCTCCGGCGTTGGTCGCGTCCGCGGCGCTCGCCGCCAAGTCCAGATAAGCATCCTCCGCACTCCACAGCTGGTCCAACTGAGCATATTTAGGATCCGTGAACTTCCTCCGCAGGAGAAAGGGCTTTCCAGCCGCGATATCTCCGGCCTGACGTAGCTCCTCCTTCATAGCTCTCATTGCAGAGCGAGCACCCTTGGCCTCGGTGGTGGCCTTCTTCAGGTCCTCTTGCTCCACTCGACCTTATTTTTCAAGAAGCTCGCAGCGGTCGGCAGCATTCTTCAACTTCACGGACATTTCGGCCATTTCCTTCTTGCTTCGGCAGTGAGCAGCCTGTACGGCTTTTAGCTCTTCGGCCGCCTTTAAAGCAGCCGCATCACTTTTTCTGGCCTGCTCCTTGGCTCGGGCGAGCTCCGCCCGAAGGTTCTCCATGGCAGCAGCACCATCTGCATCAAGCATACATGTTGTAAGGCACGGGCATCAAGCTCCCTTACCAGGTGTCCGCGGAGAAACTGCATACCTTGTGACTCGTCAAGCCGCTTATTGACAAGCGCGATGTCGGCATCCGCCACATCAAGTTGCCGCTTTAGTTTGGCAAATTCATCAGTCCGGCTAGCCACCGGACGCTTCTCCACCTACATAGGAAGGGCGACATATTATAGCTGGGATTATGATCCTCGGCACGCTGTCATTTTTGACAACGCACCAAGTCTCAGGGGCTACTATCTACACAGGCGATCTTATATATGCGGAACCATCAAAGGTACATCATTGCACGTACCTCAAAACCCGTCGATAAACTCCTGGCGGCCTCGTACAACCCGCTTTCCATGACGAAATTTTTTCAATCACCGTACTCCATCAATGCATGGTGATCCTCACGAGATAGACGCCGCCCGAGCAGATCCTTCAACTCCTCCGACCGTGCACCGGGAGGTGCCGGACTCGTCGATGGCCTTTTTCAAGGCCGGACACGGAGGGCTTTGGGGTCCCCACGACCGCCTCCGCCCCTGCCGGATTCGGAGAAACCCTCCGCGACGACACCTCAGGATCGCCCGCCTCGCTAGACGGCAGATGACAGGGGAGGTTCCGCTCTCCATCATCTCCGGACGAAGATCCCCTGAAGATGAGCTCTGCTGAGAAGGGCTGAGATCCGAACTACAAGGTAAAATTTCGATCATCTTCAGAAATAAAACAGGGATGTCTTTTATTTTAAAAAGAAACTCCCCTCTCTACTTACGGCTTACTGGAGGGCTAATCTCCTTGGGGAAATAGTGCGGCCGGGGCATCTCCCCACAGCAGACCTCTGGCGAAGATTTCTTCCCCGCTTTGAGGCCTTGGTCTCCGGATCTTCAGAGGCGGTCCTCTTCTCCCCTTGGATGGAGGGATTCTCGATCCCTCCTTTCTTGATAACCTCCTTCGCGGAGGCAGTAGCTTCCTTGTTCCCCCCTTCGCCTCCTTCCAAAGGCGCAGCCTCCAGCATCCTGGTTAACACGGGATCCGGCGTGGTCTCAGGGAGGGGGGCCGGACACCTGATCAGTTTTGCTTTCGCTATCCACTCCTGTTTAAGGGACATCTCTTTTAAGGGCAAGTTTATGACAAATATACGGATAGCGTGTCCGGGTACAGGACTACTTACTTGAGTATCCAGGCGATTGCAACTCAGACCTGCGTCCTCGGTCAAGTCCGGACACATTGCTTGTGATCCGAAGAACAGTTTGTACATCTCCACGGGCGTTGCACCCATAAAATGTTGGAGAGCTCGTGGTCCCTCCGGATTGAACTCCCACAGGCGGAGGGGGCGACGTTTGCAGGGCAGGATGCGACGAATCAGCATGACCTGCGCTACTACGACCAGATTGATCTCTCTCTCTAGGAGGTCTCGAATACGGCCCTGCAGCAAGGGCACGTCCTTGGACGGCCCCCAGTCAAGCCCTTTATTGACCCATGACGCCAACCGCGGTGGAGGACCCGAGCGAAAGGCAGGTGGCGCCACCCATTTGGTGCCCCTGGGAGCTGTGATATAAAACCACTCTTGTTGCCATAGACCGAGCTCCTCTTGAAAAGAGCCCTCGGGCCATGAAGCGTTGGCATTCTTGCTTATAACAGCCCCTCCAAGACTCGCTGCTGCCCCTTGATCATCTTGGCTCCACCTTGAAGGTCTTGAGCCACAATCCAAGTGAGGGGTAATGCGGAGGAAGGCTTCGCATCTGACGATGAACGATGAGATGTGGAGGATGGACTCGGATCCAAGTCCTGAAATTCCAGCCCGTAATAAAACATGAGCCCCTCACGAAGGGGTCCGTCGGGAAGCCTAGCACCCGAAGGAAGTGAGACGCCAACACCACGCTTTCACCGGGCTTGGGAGTGGGAATAACCTGCCCTTGGGCAGGCAGCCTATCTGATTTCGCCGGTTAGATACCTGGCATCTCTTAGCTTTAGGACGTCTTCTTCCGTGATGGAGGAAGGCATCCACCGGCCTTGAAGGTCGGAGCCGGACATCATCGAAGGTCCGAAGCGCCTGAATCTGGAGCTTTGGGTGTTGGAACTCGAGGCGAGGGGCGGATTCGATTGAGATTGAGAAAAAGGAGTGGGGCCTTGGTCTCTTTATAAAGAGGTTGAATACCAGGAGCCCTCCCGCGGACTGCTCGGGACTCGCCTTGACAGAGGAGGCGTGCTAACGGGCACAACCGGGTTACTACGCCCGTATTGATGAGAATCCCGGAATAAGAGGACACGATCCTGCTTTGACAAGACGTGCCAAGGAAACCGCCTCGCTAAACGCTACCGAGGTGGGACAAAGGAAAACGATTCAATAAAGGCTTGGCCGTGGTGTGATGTCACGCCGCGGAATACGTCAGATTGAGTTTGTGTAAATAGTATTCTCTCTACGGTGGTATGTGGAACTTATTTTGCAGAGCCGGACACTATCCTTGTGTTCAAAATCTTCTATGAAGAATTCGGAGGAGGAACCCGCCTTGCAATGTCGAAGACAATATGCGTGCCGGACTCGTCATTGAAGCCTGGTTCAGGGGCTCTTGAGGGAGTCTGGATTAGGGGTGTCCGGATGGCCGGACTATGACCTTTGGCCGGACTCTGGACTATGAAGCTACAAGATTGAAGACTTCGTCCCGTGTCCGGATGGGACTTTCCTTGGCGTGAAGGCAAGCTTGGCGATACGGATATGTAGATCTCCTACCATTGTAACCGACTCTATGTAACCCTAACCCTCTTCGGTGCCTATATAAACCGGAGGGTTTTAGTCCGTAGGACGTACAACAATCCAAACAACAATCATACCATAGGCTAGCTTCTAGGGTTTAGCCTCTCTGATCTCGTGGTAGATCTACTCTTGTACTACCCATATCATAAATATTAATCAAGCAGGAGTAGGGTTTTACCTCCATCGAGAGGGCCCAAACCTGGGTAAAAACATCATGTCCCTTGTCTCCTGTTACCATCCGCCTAGATGCACAGTTCGGGACCCCCTACCCGAGATCCGCCGGTTTTGACACCGACACAAAGTACTACTACGCATGCCCCAAGAGGGATAGATTGGTAGGAAAAGACCATCGCTCGTCCCCGACTGCCACTCATAAGGAAGACAATCAAAAGAGAACCTCATGCAACAAATTTGTCACACAACTTTTACCATACGTGCATGCTACGGGACTTGCCAACTTCAACAAAAGTATTTCTCAATTTCATAATTATCCACTAGCATGACCCTAACATTACTACCTTTATATCTCAAAAATATTATCAAGCAACAAATTGATCATAGCATCGAATTCATTTTCTATGATAGTTTTTATTATACCCAACTTGGATGCTCATCATTTTAGGACCAACTTTGTAACCATAGAAAATACCATGCTGTTCTAAAAGAATCTCAAAATGATATAAGTGAAGCATGAGAGACTAGCAATTTCTTCAAAATTAATCCACCACCATGCTCTAAAAGATATAAGTGAAGCACTAGAGCAAAAACTATCAAGCTCAAAAGATATAAGTGAAGCACATAGAGTATTCTAGCAAATTCTAATCAAGTAGGCTTCTCCCAAAAGGTGTGTACAGCAAGGATGATTGTGGTAAACTAAAAGCAAAGACTAATATAATACACGACGCTCCAAGCAAAACACATATCATGTGGCGAATAAAAATATAGCTCCAAGTAAAGTTACCAATGAACGAAGACGAAAGAGGGGATGCCTTCCCGGGGCATCCCCGAGCTTAGGCTTTTGGCTATCCTTGAATATCTTGGGGTGCCATGGGCATCCCCAAACTTAGGTTCTTGACACTCCTTATTCCATATTCCATAAAAGCTTTACCCAAAACTTGAAAACTTCACAACACAAAACTCAACAGGAAATCTTATAAGCTCCGTTAGTGAAAGAAAACAAAACAACTACATAAGGTACTGTAATGAACTCATTCTTTATTTATTTTGGTGTTAAACCTATTGTATTCCAACTTCTCTATGGTTTATAAACTATTTTACTAGCCATAGATGCATCAAAATAAGCAAACAACACACGAAAAACAGAATCTGTCAAAAACAGAATAGTCTGTAGCAATCTGTAACTAACGCAACTCTAAAAATCCTACCAAAATAGGAAGTCCTGGAAAATTTGTCTATTGATCAGCAGCAAAAAGAATCAACGCAAAAGCACGTTTCTGTGATTTCACAAAATTAAATTCGTGCGCACAAAGTTTCTGTTTTTCAGCAGAATCAAATTAACTATCATCATAGGTTATCCTATAGGTTCTACTTGGCACAAACACTAATTAAAAGATAAAAAAACATCTAAACAGAAAGTAGATGCAAGATTTATTACTAAACAGAGACAAAAACAAAAACACAAAGAAAATTGGGTTGCCTCCCAATTAGCGCTATCGTTTAACGCCCCTAGCTAGGCATAAAAGCGAAGATAGATCTAAGTAGTGCCATCTTTGGCACTAGATTTTTTAATGGAGTTATGCTCAAGTCCGGGAGGCTCTTTGTGTTTCCCCTCATGCTCAGAGATCCTTTGATCTAAGGCATCCAACCGCTTATTGTAAAGTGTGATCAAGTTATTCATGTGGTTGATACTCCCAACAATATTCTTGAAAGGTTCAACAAGTTTTTGCAACTCAATTAATTTCTCACACTCTCAGAATTGCATAGCTTTACTTCAAAATCCACACCATGATGGGTCCTTAGGTGAATTTTTTTGGTTTCCATACTTTCATGGTCTTCAAAACCCATCCTCTCCAAGACATAGCGTCTTGCATAGCATGGGATAAGCTAGTCGAATTGGACATCGAAGGTCTCCTCGAGCTTAATGCTGAAGCACTGATCTTCGTCCAGCTCAAGGACCTGTTGCACATACCTCGGTCGTCGTGACACCAGTCGCACTCCCCCGGACGGTTTTCGTCATCCGAGTACGACATTTCCGGTCTATGTTCGTAATTCAAATATTAAACTTGTATAATTAAATATATGTACTAAAAAACCTAAATTAGATCATTATTATTAATCACGGGTTGACTATCGGTGATGGTAGCTCCTCCTTTCATTACCGAGTGCATTACTACACCAAATTGTCTAGCACATGGGAGTGAAGGAGAAGCTACCCCCACGACGGCGTGGATGATGGAGGGGGCTCCAAGATTTCTGCATAGTGCTCTCCAATTTTAACATTCAAAGTTGGAGTAGTTTTTCAATATGAGCAATCAATAAGCAAAACCAAATCGTAAAATAAAGTAGTATTCAAATTAGCATGCATTCAATTATAAGCAAAAGTACATCATCTCTTGTGTCCGTACATCGTCGAATATTATCACTAATACTCCTCGAATACTATCATACATATAGCATCGCTAAAACAGCTAGAACCGTAGCGCCCGACGGGTATCGTCACGGGCGGTGGACAACTAAAGATAAGGAACCATCACAGGATCATAGCTCCAGTGAGATCCCTGAAGAACCTGCCAGGTATTGTCAAACCTGCCCTCCAACGCAACCATGTAGCGACGGACGTGCTCGTCCTCCTTGCTGACACGGTGACGTACCACCTCCGCGGTGTCCGGAAGCCTCGGCACCATCACTGGCTCACGCGACCGCCACCAAACAAGCATCGGGTCAACAACAGGCTGGCTCCTCACCAACCTACGTCCCCGGAAGGTAGCACCTCCCAATACCAGCCCGTGAAGCCTGGTCCGGACATGGCCCTGATCAAGCAGGCCTCCACCGCCCGAGTCGATGACGAGGATGCGGGATAGGCATCGTCGACGTCGATCTGGGAACTACTTATATATAGTAAAATAAAGTAGTTTTATTAATTAAATCAACTAGTTCAACTACTAAGCACTTAATATAAATAAATAAATTATTACTTACTAAAAATAAACTACTTCTATAGTAAAATAAAGTAGTTTTATTATATCAACTAGTTCAACTATATATTAAGCACTTACTATAAATAAAATAAAGTAGTACTTACTAAAAATAAACTAGTTTAACTAGTTCTATTATTTTCTAACTAATTATATTAAACACTTTCTCTTCTTATTTTCCTTTTTCCTCTCCTGCTTTTTCTTCTAAATATGAACATATACATAAATGACTTTGATCATACACAATTTTCCTATACATACATAATTTGAACATATACATAAATTGACAAATAAAATTCTATGAACAAAAAAATCATTAAAATTCTATGAACAAAATTACAATAGAAAAAAATCATAATAATTCTATGAACAGAAAAAAACATAAAAAATTGACATATTCGATCTTTGCATATATATGAACATACAAACATGCATATTCAACAATAATATCACCAAAAAATCTAACGCATAATATGAACGAAATTACACAATATGAAAAAATCTAACAAAAAATCTATGAACAAAATCTAACTCAATTAACTACACATCTGAATTACTACACATCTAAATTAACTACACATCTAATTAAATTAGCAAAATTCATATAATTAGCTCACGAGATGGCGATGGCGTGAGGGGCGCGGCGAGGGCGACGGGCAGGGGACGACGACGGCGACGGTGCGTGAGGGCGGCGGCGACGGCGGCGCATTTAGCGTTGCTGGTCGACGGCGTCGTGAAGCATGGGCGTGGCGGCGACGGCGAGGCGGAGAGGGCAGCCCGGCGTCGAGGGAAGAACGAATCGGACGAAATTTTGACGAGTGCCGCTTATATAGACAACGCCTTGGGCCCAGTTCGTGAGACAAACCGGGACGAATGCGACCTTTAGTCCCGGTTGGTGGCACCAACCGGGACCAAATGCCTCTTTTCATTAGCCCAAAGGGTGGGAAGCAGAGGCCTTTGGTCCCGGTTAGTGGCACCAACCGAACAAAGGGGAGCATTGGTACCGGTTTGTGCCACCAACCGGGACCAAAGCCACCCTTTAGTCCCGGTTGGTGCCACCAACCGGGACCAAAGGCCTTGCACAGCGCGGTGCGGTGGGAAGTTTAGTCCCACCTCGCTAGCTGAGAGAGCTCAGCACCTGTTTATAAGCTGCGTTGCAGCTCAGGTGCTGAGCTCCTCTCTAATATGCAGGCATTAGTTGCCTACCCTTGTCACTGCCGTGTTGGGCCTATTGGGCCTGCGGGTCTACATCCTGGCCCATGTACAGATGGGTTTCTAGTCGTATGCAGGCCGTGTGGCCCATTCGGCGGCATTTTTTATTTTTTTTCAGTATTTTTTTTGTTTTTTGAATTATTTATTTTCTTTTGATTTTGCTTTATTTTTTTATTCTTTTTGCTTTTAGCTCAGAATAATTATAAACTTTCTGTTACTCCATTAGTTTCCAAATTTGAATAGTTTAAATTTTAATTCTTTGAAATTTGTGTGAATCACTAGTTTGTGAATAACTTCACTATAAAAATATATTTTGAGTGATTCTTTTTCCTGCTATTTAATATTACTGCGTTTTATCATTATATTCAAAAACATATTTTGTTATTTTAGTTTCTATAAAAAAAATCTTTATGAAAATTCTTTTTGCTACTAAAGTTTCTAACAAAAAATTCTTTATGATAATTATTTATGATTTTCATGTTTTGAACAGAAAATACTTTGATAATTTTAGTTGCATAAATTTTATATAATTTTAGTTTAAAAAATACTTGAGGTTTATAAAAGCTTTTTAGTTGATTCCTTTTGCTATTGGAGTTTTATAAAAGCATTTACTGGTTTTTTTGAGCTATAAGACCTTGAAATTTAAAAGCATTTCAAATGAACTCTGAAAAGGTTGGTGGTTGGCATGGTACCATCATTTCATCTACATAGCATGTGCAAGAAAGTTGAGTGGGTTACGGCAAAAACTGGATGCACTTCATGTACAAAACGGACAATCTCTTTCGAAGTATCAGGATTTCATACGGAAACTTGTCTGTTACAATAGGCATTTCAAATAAACTACAAAAAGGTTGAAAGTTGGCATGGTATCATCATAATAGTTGTGGACAAAGTCTTCACTTTTTCTTCGCTTGTGTCATTTCCTTATTGCGCTGTAACCATGGATAATCTTCATCATTTATCAGGATGCTTGGGTCAGCCTTGACTTTGAAGGGAGGAATTTCATGAAACTTTTCATAATATTCGGACATGTCTGTCTTGCCCTCCACTCCCGCGATGTCCCTTTTTCCTGAAAGAACTATGTGGCGCTTTGGCTCATTGTATGATGTATTCGCTTCCTTATTTTTTCTTTTTCTCGGTTTGGTAGACATGTCCTTCACATAGATAACCCGTGCCACATCATTGGCTAGGACGAACGGTTCGTCGGTGTACCCAAGATTGTTCAGGATCCACTGTTGTCATTCCGTCTTGGTGGGTCTACCTATACCCCGCCTCCTGACAGATTGACCCATTTGCATTTAAACAAAGGGACCTTAAAATCTACTCCGTAGTCAAGTTCTCATATGTCCACTATGTAACCATAATATGTGTCCTTTCCCCTCTCGGTGGCTGCATCAAAGCGGACACCGCTGTTTTGGTTGGTGCTCTTTTGATCTTGGGCGATCGTGTAAAATGTATTCCCATTTATCTCGTATCCTTTCCAAATCATTACAGTCGAAGATGGTCCCCTGGACAACGAGTACAACTCCTCACAAACAGTATTTTCACCTCTGAGACGTGTTTGCAACCAACTGCTAAAAGTCCTGATGTGTTCACATGTAATCCCATCGTGACCGCCCCGGGTGTTTGGAGCGTAGACTGTTCTTGTGTTCATCGACATAAGGGGTCACCAATGTAGAGTTCTGTAGAACTGTGTAGTGTGCTTGAGACCAAGAATATCCGTCCCTGCATATTATTGTCTCCCCTCCAAGCGTGCCTTTTCCAGTCAGTCTTCCCTCATACTGCGATTTAGGGAGACCTATCTTCTTAAGGCTAGGAATGAAGTCAACACAAAACCCAATGACATCCTCTGTTTGATTGCCCATGGAGATGCTTCCTTCTGGCCTAGCACGGTTACGGACATATTTCTTTAGGACTCCCATGAACCTCTCAAAGGGGTAAATATTGTGTAGAAATACGGGGCCCAGAACGACAATCTCGTCAACTAGATGAACTAGGACGTGCGTCATGATATTGAAGAAGGATGGTGGGAACACCAGCTCGAAACTGACAAGACATTGCACCACATCACTCCTTAGCCTTGGTATGATTTCTGGATCGATCACCTTCTGAGAGATTGCATTGAGGAATACACATAGCTTCACAATGGCTAATCGGACATTTTTCGGTAGAAGCCCCCTCAATGCAAACCGAAAGCGATTGCGTCATAATCTCGTGGCAGTCATGAGTTTTAGTTTCTGAAACCTTTTCTCTGTCATTTTTTTTATTCCCTTTTCTTTCTACGAGTAGCCATTCGGGTCCTTCATACTAAGCTGGCATTCAAAGAAGTTTTCCTTGTCTTCTTTGGTAAGAGCATAGCTGGCGGGACCTTCATATCGCTTTGGAGGCATGCCGCCTTTTTCGTGCAAACGTTGCAGGTCCTCCCGTGCCTCAGGTGTATCTTTTGTCTTCCCATACACGCCCAAGAAGCCTAGCAGGTTCACGCAAAGGTTCTTCGTCACGTGCATCACGTCGATTGAGCGGACCTCTAGGTCTTTCCAGTAGTGTAGGTCCCAAAATATAGATTTCTTCTTCCACATGGGTGTGTGTCCCTCAGCGTCACTCGGAACAGCTAGTCCGCCGGGATCCTTTCCAAAGATTACATGTAAATCATTGACCATAGCAAGTACGTGTTCACCGGTACGCATGGTGGGCTTCTTCCGGTGATCTGCCTCGCCTTTGAAATGCTTGCCTTTCTTTCGACATTGATGGTTGGTCAGAAGAAATCGACGATGGCCGAGGTACACATTCTTCCTGCAGCTTACCAGGTATATACTTTCGGTGTCAGCTAAACAGTGCGTGCATGCGTGGTATCCGTTGTTTGTCTGTCCTGAAAGGTTACTGAGAGCGGGCCAATCGTTGATGGTTACAAACAGCAACGCGTGCAGGTTAAATTCCTCCTGTCTGTGCTCATCCCACGCACGTACACCGTTTCCATTCCACAGCTGTAAAAGTTCTTCAACTAATGGCCTTAGGTACACATCAATGTCATTGTCGGGTTGCTTAGGGCCTTGGATGAGAACTGGCATCATAATGAACTTCCCCTTCATGCACATCCAAGGAGGAAGGTTATACATACATAGAGTCACGCGCCAGATGCTGTGATTGCTGCTCTGCTCCCCAAAAGGATTAATGCCATCCGCGCTTAAACCAAACCATACGTTCCTTGGGTCACGTGCAAACTCAGCCCAGTACTCTCTCTCGATTTTTCTCCACTGCGACCCGTCAGCGGGTGCTCTCAACTTCCTATCTTTCTTACGGTCCTCACTGTCCCATCGCATCAACTTGACATGCTCTTTGTTTCTGAATAGTCGTTTCAACCGTGGTATTATAGGAGCATACCACATCACCTTCGCAGGAACTCTCTTCGTGCGGGGCCGCCGTCAACATCACCAGGGTCATCTCGTCTGATCTTATGCCGCAATGCACCGTATACCGGGCATGCGTTCAAATCCTCATACGCACCGCGGTAGAGGATACAGTCATTAGGGCATGCATGTATCTTCTGCACCTCCAATCCTAGAGGGCATACGACCTTCTTTGCTGCGTACATACTGTCAGGCAATTCATTATCCTTTGGAAGATTCTTCTTCAATATTTTCAGTAGCTTCTCAAATCCTTTGTCAGGCACAGCATTCTCTGCCTTCCACTGCGGCAATTCCAGTACGGTACCCAGCTTTGTGTTGCCATCTTCGCAATTGGGGTACAACCCTTTTTGTGATCCTCTAACATGCGATCGAACTTCAGCTTCTTCTTTTGACTTTCGCATTGTGTCCTTGCATCGACAATGATCCGGCGGAGATCATCATCGGGCACATCGTCTGGTTCCTCTTGATCTTCAGCAGCTTCCCCGTGCAGCATCATCGGGCACATCGTCTGGGTTCCTCTTGATCTTCGCAGCTCCCCCATTGCAGCATCACCGTATTCGGGGCACATAGTTGTCATCGTCCTCTTCTTTTTGCCGTCTTCCATCATAACCCCTATTTCTCCGTGCCTCGTCCAAACATTATAGTGTGGCATGAAACCCTTGTAAAGCAGGTGGGTGTGAAGGATTTTCCGGTCAGAGTGAGACTTCAGATTCCCACATTTAGTGCATGGACAACACATAAAACCATTACGGTTTGTTTGCCTCAGCCACTTCGAGAAAATTATGCACGCCCTTAATGTACTCTAAGGTGTGTCTGTCACCATACATCATTACTGGTTCATCTGCGTGCATTATATATAATTATTTGTGTCAAAAGTAAAAAAATTAGACAAATATCTATCTAAAGTAAGAAAACAAGACAAGTATCAAAAAGAAGATAAGAACAAGAGGCTCACCACGGTGGTGCCGGCGACAAGATCGGCGCGGGCGATCAACGGCGGTGAAAACGGGACGGGCGTGATGCACCGCTAAATCTAGACAAATCTCGGAAAAAATGGAGCTCCGAGGTCGAGCTTGAGAGGAGAAAGCTTAACTAGTATGGCTCGGGCATTTCATCGAACACCTCATGTGCATAGGAGGTGAACTAGAGCACCCAAATGCCGTCTCGTCGCCGGATTGAAAAAACATAGCACTGTGGAGTGCTCTGCCGCGGCGGTGGGTATATTTAGGCAAGTGATTTGTCCCGGTTCGTGGCATGAACCGGGACTAAAGGCCCCCCTTCTACACCGGTTCAAGGCATGAACCGGTACCAATGGATGTGGGCCAGGAGCAAGGTCCATTGGTCCCGGTTCGTGCCTAGAACCGGGACAAATGGGTCCAGACGAACCGGGACCAATGCCCACGAGGCCCCGGCCGGCCCTCTGGGCTCATGAACTGGGTCTAATACCCCCTATGGGTTATGGTTCTTGAAGAACCGGGACTAATGGGCTGGCCAGGCCCGAAAGGTCTCATCTTCAAATAAGATCTCTATAGTAGTAGGATTCCTTCATATTTAAATCTGGAAAGTGAAGAATTATATTTATAAATTATAAAACTGTACATGCAAGGAGCACTTCGATGATCTTGCTTAGCTCGATCGGATAAAATTGTGCATACAAAAATTATAAGTTTCCTGTGCTTGAAATATTTTTTTCCACTATTTTCTTTGATCAATATGTGGCTTGCATGCAAATGACAATTGGAATTTTGTTTTCTTTGCATTTCTGGGGTGAGGCAACAATTTTGAATAAAAGATATATGTTATTTAGTGATGTTCTTGTTTAAATTTATTACCAGCGTAAAACCTGAATAAGGATCAATTTTAGATATGTGCATTTGCACGTACACGTTCTCTAATTTGGGTAAAAGGATTATCAAGAAAACCTGAAAAAGCAAAACAGCCTCCATATCTAGGTCCAACTGCCCCTGGTTTCCAACTTCCCACGCGCATTCACTCTCGCCGTCCGCACCGAGAACCCCCAGCTTCGGCCCGCCCGAACCCAAGCCACCCAGCGGCGCCTCCACCGCCACCGGCGACGCCCTTTCACTGCGCCCGGATGGGGGACGCTTTCTTCCTCGTCAACGAAGTAGCTATAGAGTTCTCCTCCTGGGCACCAGCACCGCCCTCCACCGGCGACCCTCCACAGCGGCGGACGACAACATCTGCTGCTACTGGGGAGTGCCGTCTTCCACCTCAACCGTGAAGATGTCTCGCCGCCATCCCCGGTAAAAAGAGATCCCTTTTCGCAGCGAAATCAGCTCCCGATCAACTGAACAGTAAACCCTAGCCGCCGTTCGCTGGGGTCAGACGACGCGACACCGGCATCAGCTTCTTCCTCGTTAACAAGGTAACCAAACATCACTTACCATTCAAAATCGCTCCTCTCTACCTCGTCGCCTCTAGCCGGTAATTTTTCCCCATTTCACACTGTTCACTTTGTTCCGCAGAAAATCCACAGCAGCATTCCATGGCCTGTGGTCTGGAATTCAGCCTGGACGACACGAGCAAGCTTTGTGGCCCGCTCGTGGCCCGTTCAGAACCGGACCGTACGGTCCAGGCCTGGTAGAAAAACATGACGGTCCGGGCCCAGAAATACAGACCGCGAAAAGTTCGGTCCGATCCGGTCTTTAACCGGGCCGACCGAGCGGACCGATGGTGCAAGGCCCATGAAAAGGCCATCTGGCTAGACAGAGCGAGCGACCCCCTCCCCTCGTTCCATTCCCTCTCCTCCTGGGTCGATTTCCTTCTCGTTCTCCTCACAGCGCCTCCTCCTCTCCAATCCCTAACCCTAACCCTAACGCGACGGTGCCGTCGCCCACGGCCTCTTCCCTTCACCGACGGCGCCATCTCATCCGAGTCCGAGCTGGAGGAGCACGTGTACGTCGGGGACGCAGCAAGACCAGCACGCCATCGGTCCCGCCTTCCCTGGTTCCTCGCCGAGCGCCACGAAGAGGAAGAGGTAATATTTGAACGAAACTTTTGTCCCACTAAGAGTTTCTGAATTTTCTGAAGATGAATCTAAGTCTCCCTCGTAGAACTGAGATGATTCAGTGCTAGAGACTTAGATAGGAGATCTGGAGATGTAGTGTTTGAACAAGAAACTTTTGTCCCACTAAGAGTTTTTGAATTTTCTGAACTAATGTAAGACAGTAAGAGTTTCAGGAGATGTAGTGTTTCAACAGCAAACTTTAGTCAGGAGATGTTGTGCTTCAACAAGGTTTTCTATGCTATAATAATTAAATAGTGTGCAGCATATTTCTGTGCATTATACATTGTGCATGACATATTAGAGACCAGCGGTAGATTTCACCAAAGAAGAACAACTAGGAAAGCTCTGCTGATACACTAGTTATTTGAGAGGCAACATCACTGTACAAACACATACGAACATGAATTTTCAGATGGCGTTTGCTACTATGGAATGGTGACTGACTGTAAATCGTATGGTTACGGTTGATGGCAATGGCATGCCTGAATGCATTTTAGCAAGAGCAAGAGCAAGAGAATGCCAGTATATGCATATGTAGTGTTTCACCAGCAAACTTTAGTCAGGAGAATATACTGACAACTGACAATAGTTTCTGAAAAAATGCTTGATTGCGCACTATTGCTAGATAACCATATGTTTGTTTGCACTAGTACTAGATGATTTAACATGTTTGGTCAGGATATGTAGTTCTAGAAAGTAGACAGTATGTGCCGAACAAGGTTTTCTATGCTACAACAAGAAGAAGATGAATTATTTGCACTTGATGGTTGATGTACTGACTGTGGATATTATGTGTTGTTTTTTTGTAGAGAATGGTGAAGGAGAAGGGGAATGAGAAGGGAAAGGGTGCTGGTAAGGAGAATGGGAAGGCGAAGGGTGCTGGTAAGCAGAATGGGAAGGCGAATGGGAAGGCGAAGGCAAAGGAAAAGAGCTTGAATTACCTAATTAGGCAAGATTCGGCGCTGCCTCCGCCGGTTCCGAGGAAGAAGAGCAAACCTAAGGTGCAGATTAGGAAGGTGAAATGGGTGAAGCAATGTTGGAGAAGTTTGACTAATATTGGGAAGAAAAGAACAACGCCATGGTGATCGCAACCATCTTTGATCCACGGTACAAATGCTTGCTGTTTTTACTCCAATGGTTGTTGTTTCTTACTCGTATGGTTGCTGTTTTTACTCCAATGGTTGCTGTTTTTTACTCTTATGCTTGTTGTTTTTACTCGTATGCTTTCTAATTCACTCCAATGCTATCATCTTTGATCCTAGGTACTAGATGGGTTACATAGAGTGGGCCTTTGGAGAACTATATGGAGAAGGAAGTACGAGGTTTAGGACTGAGATCAAAATCGTGGAGAAAGAGTTGGCGGCCTTGTATGACAAATGTGTTGCTCAAGATAAGCGAGCTGGAAATGGAGAAAGTTCATCTTCCTCTGCAAACATTCCTGGTATCCCGGTTCAAGCTGAGTACGAGTCCTTCTTATCGTCCCGTTCAACAAGAATATCAAAGAGTGAGTTGAGGAACTACTTAGAGCATCTCCAACAGGCGCCGAACGCGCCGCGCGCAAAGAACTGGTTTGCCGCGCGCCCATCGCATGGTTTGGCGTGGTGCTGGCTCCAGCAGCCGCCCAAAATGCAGCGCGCGCGTGCCGCTCCAGCAGCGCGCAAAAAATGCAGCGCGCGCGCTCATTCTACAAACTAGACGATACATCGGAAACTAGATAGATTGCATAGATAAAAACGATACAAAGGTATTTTACATCGGAAGCATAGATTGCATAGATAAAAACGACAAACGATAAAAACTAGATAGATTGCATAGATAAACTACTCCAAGTCGCTACCATCATCACCATTATCATCCTCGCCGGTGTCGTCCGAGGTATCGAGCCATATGTCCAACCAACGATCATCGTCTACCGTGAAGATCGACCTCCCACCTGCTGCAACGATATCGGACTGTGCATTCGCCAATGCCTTCTGCCGACGCCTGTCCAACCGCTCCTCGCGGCGCCTTGCCCAGTAGACTTGCTCGTCGGCGACGTCCTCCGGGTGGCGCCGGCGCCACTCCGCCATGACCCGCTCGTCCTCCTGGGCGACGAGGAAGCGGCGCTACCGCTCAGCATGCTCCGCACGGTCTTGTGCCGTGTTAAGACGAGGCGGCGGGGCGACGTCCAGCGCCTGCTGGAGCGTGTAGACGTCCTGGAAATTCATCTGCCCGCGCGGCTGTCTAGGGCGCTTACGCCGCGCCGTGTCAAGGCGGGCGGCTCGCCTGGCCGTCCGTAGGTGCGAGGCCGAGCCGAGATCGCTGGGCGTATCTCGGAGTAGTACCCGCCGTTGGGGCGCAGGCGGACGCCGCGGTAGCCCGACACTCCTCGACGGCGCGGTGGCATGGTGGCACGTCGGTGGTGGGGCGCTGGAGCGGTGGAGGTGCGCGTGGCAGAGGAAGAGGAAGAGGAGTCGTGGAAAAGGCGCGTGGCGAGCGCCTCATTTTATAGGCACGCCGGAAGCGGGACGCTAAAAATGGCGCGTGAGCTGCTGCCTTTTTCGCTGCGTCTACAAAGCCAGTTTCCCAGCCTGAAGTTTCCGCCACCGTGAGTGCGGCAAAACGTCCCCTCAGCGCTTTCCAGCGCAGCCGTTGGAGATGCTCTTTGAGGATGAGGTTGCCCCTCGCAACAAGGCTCTTGATTTTCTTGGTTGGTGGAAAGACAATGCTCCTAGGTACCCAATTATGACCAAGATAGCCAGGAGGTTCCTTACTATCCCGGCTACCTCCGTGTCTTCGGAATCTACCTTCAGCACGACCAGAAGGATTTTAGGTATGTCAACTCGTACTATTGAACTTTGGATATAAACTTGTCAACTTCTCATCCTCAAACTAGTTTGTCAACTTGTGTCGTATTAGATGACTATAGGAGTTCGTTAAAACCGGTTATAGTGGAGGCATTAGTTTGTGGTGCAAGTTATATCAAGGGTGCTCACGTTGACTTGAATCTGGTGGTATGTTTGCCATCTTTTCCTTACCTTTTTCTTTCTTTTTTGGTCTTGTTGTATGTGATGTGAGCATTTTTCTAACTTCCACACTTGTAGCCGAGGGATGAGAATGAAGAGGAAGATGTTGAGAACATCAAGTTACCCATTGTGGTGGAGGAGATCAACGATTGGTAACTATTCTTCCTACATGTTTCACTTGTCATATGATACCAAATATTATTTATGTGAATGTTGCTTATCTTACTTGTAGAGGTTTATCATGTGGATGTTGATCGCTATTTTGGAGATGAATGTCAAAGTGATCTTTCTCATGTGAAGGCTAGTTTTGCATTTCTGTTATGTTGGAACCTTTCAAGTCATGAACTGTGAATTGACACTGCTACCTTGGAGATGAACCTCTCATTTGTGTTATGTTCAACTTGTCAATTGACATGGACTTGGAATTGTCATTGCAAGTTTGTAATCGTGTCGTTCAATGATGATAAGACCTTATGTTTGTGGATGTGATATTTGTGCTTAACCTGATTTGTGCCATCCTTCCTGTCAAAATCAGTTTGTGGATGTCCAAAAAACAAAGGAAATGCTGTCCAAATTTAGTTATTCTTGCTGTCCAAATTTAGTCCAGTGCTTGCTGTCCAAATTAGATGTTTGTGGCTGTGATATTTCTGCTGTTTCGGTCCAAGCTTATCTGAAAACTGTAGTGATCACTGATGACTTGTCATATTACATCCATTAGTAAGCTTGTCACTATGTGATGCCTAAATAGTAGAACACAGCCTAGGTAGTAGCTAACAGTAGTGTTGTTGTTGTACTTTTGCTTAATTTACTGTCCAAAACCAGCAGATGCCTAAACATACACTGTCTGGCAACAAAAAGGACCTAAAAGCAGCAAATAGACACTGCCTGGCAACAAATAGGACCTAAAAGCTGGCCAGTCCATTCGGTCCTCGCGGGCCTGACCAAGCTGGCACCCCAACGGTCCGGTCCCAGAATAGCAGCTCGTTGTACAGCTCGGTCCGGTCCGGATCGGACCGCCGGCGGCCGGTCCAAACGCCGGCTCGGACCGGGCCCGGACCGGCCCGGACCGTGTCCAGGCTGATCTGGAATGGAAAGCGGCCGAGGTCCTAGCCGTGCTCAGCTGGTTGGCCGTGCCCGTCATCACCTTCTTCCTGCCCAAGATTCTTTCCTGCCTCGGCTTCGACGCGTCCAAGAAGCTCATGGAGCTAGAGATACACATCACCCCGAAGCTGAAGAAGACGATGCGTGCCGTAAAGGAAGAGAGGATGTCGCGCAGAGGAGACAAGGAAGCGGACATCGATGTGGTGGCCGTGCTCGACAGGATGGACCGCATGCTCAGTCATTTTTAGATGAAAAGGGCTCCTGCCCCAGCTCCATTTCCATTAAATAAAATGAAACCACAGAGCGCAATAGCAATTACAGCCCGCGGGAGGAGATTGTAACATCTCTCAGGCACAAACATCCTGAGAACACAAAATTTTCAACACCAAGACAGCTGAAACTACCAGGCTAGAAAAGGTTCACTAGCAGAAAATCGAACTGGCCACTCTCCATACACAGTAGGGACACCGGGTCTAGCTTCTAATTAACTCCCATGTCCACCCAGCCTCCCATCTTCTGCATGGAGTATTGCAGCCACAGATCGTTCCTCTTCAGCCTGGCTCTGGCCAGAGCAGCAACGGTGGTTTTCTTGCAGCCTCCCAGATAGCTACAGTAATCTTCTCCACGCGCTCTCTTGCCACCTCTTTGCAGAGGATCTTCCAGATGCTGCAATATCCTGCAATCTTTCTCAGAACCACCTGCACACCCATCCAGATTGTGTTATTAAAACACAAGTCATTTTTGCATCTCCAGATAGCCCAGAGAGTAGCTGAAATAACAAGATTTTCAGCTTGCAAGTTTTTATGTCTACTCCACATTTCCGCCACTTTATCAAGGGCAGGCATATGCGAGTAACCTAATATGGAATGGATATTTCTCCAAATTTCCATGGCTACAACACACTCAAAGAATAAGTGATTTATATTCTCACCATCCGAGCAGAACAAGCAATTCAAATCATTTAAGTGTTGTCTCTTAGCAAGGTTCTCCCTAACCAATATTTTGTTATGAGCTAGCAGCCATAAAAAATGTGGATATTGGGAGGGACATGAATTTTCCACATGTCAGGAATATGAACTGGGCTAATGCCCCTAAAATTGACCATGGCATACATTGATCTAATAGAATAAACACCACTAGCCTCATGCTTCCAGATTAATGCATCATCATCATCATTGAATGTAACAGACTGCACAATATTTAGCAGGTCATACCACAGGAGAAGCAATCTGTTATCAACACATGTTCTAAAAGTGATCTTAAGGTTAATACCATCCCAAAGGTCAGCAATAGCTTGGTTATGCTCATTGGCAATACTAGACAATTCCCAGAATTGAATAGCCAAGCTACAAGACCCAAACAATTGATCTTCCCAAAATTTGACTCTTTTCCCATTGCCCACTTTCCATTGATAACCTTGCTTGGCTGCTTTAGCAGCCCATAACACCCCTTTCCAAAAAGGGGAAGAGTTAGAATCAGGGCAAGAGAATATATTAGGATTATTGGCTCTATACTTATAGTCAACAATCTGCTTCCACATCTTATTATCACCACTATGAAATTTATAAACCAGGAGGCTAGTAGACTTAAGTTCATCTCAGCAATATTTCGGATCCCTAAGCCCCCATATTGTTTTTTCTAGGTCACCAAACCCCAGTTGGCAAGATGGTACTTGTGGTGCCCATCATAATTATCCTGAAAGCAGTGAGCCATCTGTGAGTTGATCAAATTGACAGCCCATTTGGGGAATTTAATCATGCTCATCAGATAGGTGGGAATACTAGCTAAACAAGATTGAACTAGAACCAACTTCTTCTCATAACCTAGCAGTCTACCTCTCGAACCAGCCGCTCTTTTCAACACCTTATCCACCACTGGTTGCAGGTCTTCCCTCCTCAACTTGGTGTAAGGAAGAGGAAACCCCAAGTATTTTAGAGGAAAGGATCCCAGACCACAAGACAGGGCTTGAGATACTTTATGAGCTTCACCTTCATGAACATTGATAGGGATTAGATCACATTTATGAAAGTTTATTCTAAGCCCAGACATATGTTCAAAGCAGGATAGGAGCCATTTTAAATTTCTAGCTGAGACCAGGTTGTTATCAATAAAAAGGAGGGTATCATCTACATATTGCAGACTTGTCACCCCCTGTGGAAATAAATTGGTCATCAACCCAGTCAACATATTACTTTTTGCTGCTTTATCAAGCATCCTACTAAACACATCTGCTACTAAATTAAATAGCAGAGGGGAGGCAGGGTCACCCTGCCTCACACCTTTAAATGTCTCAAAAAACTCACTGTTACAATCATTAATCCTAACCCCCACTGAACCTTTGTATAAAATGGATTCAACTTTCCTCATCCACTTTGGGCTAAAACCCCTTTGATACATAATTTTCAGGAGGAACTCCTTACTAACTCTATCATATGCCTTCTCATAGTCTAACTTAAAGACAAACCCCTCTTTATCATGTGTCACAGCATCATGAATAATTTCCTGAGCTGTCACCACACTCTCAACAATAAACCTGCCTTTAATAAAAGCAGTTTGGTTCTGGGAAATAATCTCATCACCAATGTCACCTAGTTGATTGGCCAAACACTTAGCAAAAATTTTGAAACTACAATTGGACAAAGCAATTGGTCTAAATTTTTGAATGGTGTCAGCCCCAGGTTCTTTTGGGATGAGAGTTAACAGAGAAAAATTTAATCTATATAAATCTAAAGACCCCTGGTTCCAAGCCTCCACCAACAACATAAGATCATCCTTAATGGTTGACCAGAAATGTTGGTAGAAAAGGAAAGGAAATCCATCAGGGCTAGGAGCCCCTTCAGCACAGGATCCAAAAACTGCCTTCCTCACATCTTCTTCAGTAATATCAGTTTCTAGGACTTTATTTTGATCCCCAGAAACTTTTTCAGAAGGATCCCAAAAATCTTCATCCAAAGATATATCTAGGGTATCTTCCTTGCCAAATAGGGTTTTGTAGTAATCAACAGCAATATCCATCATATCACTAGTTGATTCTACAGGGCCATTTGGCCCCACAAGCAGGTCTATCTGCTTTTTCCTCCTCCTATGGTTAGCAATAGCATGAAAGTAAGCAGTATTTCTACCTCCCTCTAAAATGTTCCTATCTCTGGATCTCTGTCTGGACTTGATTAATTTCCTCTAGTCTCCATATTTTTTGAAGCTCAGAGGCAATCTTGTCCATCTTGCTTTTAGAAGGAGGGGGAAGTACTTTACTTTCAGATTCTATATCTAATACATTATATTCAACAACCAACTGCTGTTTCTCTCTGTTCTGGGCAGCCTCATAATTGGCATTCCAGCCTTTACATACTCTCCTAAGCAATCTAATCTTATATTGCCATCTATTCATAGGGTCCTTGATAGAGCATGGAGAATTTCAACATTTCTTCACCATGTCTTCAAAACCTTCTACCCCTAACCACCATTTTTCAAATCTAAATTGTTTGTTTATTGGTGGCTGGATAGCCCCAGTGTCTACCACCAGAGGAGTGTGATCACTACCCACTCTAGGGAGAGCTTTAAGTTGAACAACTGGGAAGATAGATTCCCAGCATGTGGACATGAAAACTTTATCAATGTTGGCCATAATCAGATTATCCTGGTTGTTAGCCCAAGTAAATTTCCTACTATATTTCTTAAGCTCAATCAAGCCATATTTGTTAACCCAGTCATTGAACAAGGTCACCCACTACATGTTCACAACACCAGTGTTTTTCTCATCACTACTTCTGACGAGGTTAAAGTCACCCCCAATAAGTGTGGGTCCCAACCAGGTATCAAGAATATTATATGCAACTCATTTAAGAACTCTAGTTTGAGTCTGCCATAAGCTGGCCCATAAACTGAAATAAGCTGGCCCATAAGCTGGCTCAGTCATGCTCAGGAGGAAGTGGAAGACATCTTGGATGACCAGCAGGAGATCCAGTTATACCGCTTCCGATTTCTGCGTCGCCTCCGCGGCGCCATGCAGACCTCCATTGCTCGCTGCCTGTGGATAGCACGCATCCTCTGTAAGGGATCGACTCGGCTATTGCAGTGGCTGCGGAGGACCTCCTTGGGTCGGTTCATCCTATGCAGGTCAGAGAAGCCTGTTCCGGTGACCTATGATATTTCAGTGAGTATCGATATTGCGGCCTCAGCTGGACCGGTTCTGGTCGCTACAAGTGCTGCAGCCTCCGGCGAATCTGTTCCGTTGACTGCACCCTCGGGTTCCTCGGGCCGGTGGCGCTCTTGCTTGCGCAGCTCGTTCGACTTATCGAAAAACTGCCTTAGCTCCATACACCTTCTGATAGTTGATGCATTCAAGGTCCTCTGCACTTGTCGAGATTGGTCCTATGACGTGGTTGACATCACAAGTTACCAGGTACACACCCAAGTTCTTCACCCATTTCTTATCTCATATGCCCTCTGCCAGTCTCTGTGTAATGTGTAAAAAACGATCCTTTTTTTTTATTTTCTCTTAGCATGTCTTCAGAATGAAATTGTGTGTTTATGTTGTGAGAACCAACATGCCATGTCATATGTATGCGCGTTTCAACTATATATACTATTTGTCCAAATGTCTAGTCACTGACTACTACACAATGGTTGTATTTACCTCATAATGGGGAGCATTCTATGCGCGTAACATTTCAGATTTGGAATATAAACAATATTTATTGTCAGCATTATATGTTTTCTTGTTTACTATTTGTGTTTAACAATATTTTATTTGCTCCCTACATTTCTTGTTTGTATGCACCACGTATAATCCATGTTGAATATACGGAGTCATTAATAGCCAGTTTTATGTGTTTCTCATGGGTTTTCTTTTGTGAGGATCACAATCAGTTTTGGTTTAACAAATGATTTTTGTATTCATTCTGCATAGCCATTTTTGTTCCGTTCCACCATGATATCTAATTTGTTATGCATTATGGTCGCCAATGTCTAATAGATATGTGTCTGTCAATACTCATTTGAGATTTTGCTGCTTGCAGGAGAATGCCACTGCGTTTGATTGTGTCCTTACTGCAGAATGAATACAAACCGGAACTAAAGGCCCTCCACGTGGCCGCTGTCTGGAGCTCCACCTTTAGTCCCGGTTGGTTTTTTTTTTGAATTTTTTTTAATTTTTTTGAATTTTTTTCTTGATTTTCAAATTTCTGAATTATTTTACAATTTAATCTCTAATCACCACTCATCACTGCTCAATTTAACCTCTAATCACCCCTCATCATTCCAAATCATCTAACTCCCCGGCCGGTCACCCATCCTATCACTACTCCAGCCTGATCACTCTTAACTTCCGGGTTCTATTCCCCCTCGTTTCCAAGTCTACAGTTGTTGTTTTCATGATAATACTAAGCTGTCAATCATATTAACCCTTAGGAGTTGAACTTGAGCATTAAGCACCGTTTGAGTTTGAAACTATTATTCTAAAAAACAATTATTATTTAGTAACACTAATATTTCTTGAATAAGTAGTTTGACCATAATTTGACCAGATTTGACCAAAATTCAATATACTGAAATAATTATTTAGTAACACTAATATTCTTGAATAATTATTTAGTACCACTAATACTTCTTGAATAAGTAGTTTGACCATAGTTTAACAAGATTTAACCAAAATTCAAAAAAAATCTGAAATTTGAGCATAATTTTTTTCCTTTTAGAATTTGAGGATTCTAAAAGTTTGCAAACAGGCCTACGGCCGTCAAAATCCGATGCGGATTTTCGTGCTAATTTTTTTGATATATTATGCATTTTTTTCGACATTGTATGCAAAAGATATGGCCGTTTTACTTTTTCATAACACTTTTTTGCAAAACATGTCCAAATTTAAGTTTTTCAATTTTTCTAACTAATAGATGTAGTAACATAACTACATCTCGAAGGATTTTAATTTTTGAAGTTTTTATCATTTTGTTTTGCTTTTTACAAAACTGAAAAGGCGATCGGGGTGGGGGGGGGGGGTGTGTAGAGTTTGAAAATTGGTGCTTTAGTATCGGTTTGAGACACGAACCAGGACTAAAGGGCATTGCATCCTTTAGTCTCGGTTTGCACCCTTTAGTCCTGGTTAGTGTCTCAAACTGGGACTAAAGGTCTAATCTTTAGTGCCGGTTTGAGATACGAACCGGGACTAAAGGGCATCGCACCCTTTAGTCCCGGTTCGTGTCTCAAACTGGGACTAAAGGGCTCATTTGAACCGGGACTAATGCCTTTAGCCGCATGAACCAGAACTAATAGCAAGCGGAAGGTATTTGGCCGAGAGGCGTTCCATGATAGTATCATGGCAAAGCTCCATGAGACATCACCGAGCTCGGGTACTAGTCCATGTTACTCGGTGATTGGCATATATGGTGTCGCAGGGTCTGGGAAGACTGCCTTTGCACGATATACCCGAGATTACATAGAGGAGGAATGCACGGAGGAGAAACTTTTTGACACCACCATGTGCATTCATGTTTCGTAGACTTTCAGTGTCGATGATATATTTCCTGAAATGCTGAAGGATATTACCGGAGATCGGCACTCCAATATTTCAGATCATGAGGAGCTTGAAGAGAAGTTGAAGAAAGAATTGCATGGCAAACGTTTCTTTTTGATATTGGATGATCTCTGGGTGATGACCAAGAACGACCCTCAACTAGAGGAACTAATCTCTCTACTTAATGTTGGTATGACAGGAAGCAAAATCTTGGTAACGGCTCGAACAATAATTGCAACTAGAGCTCTGTGTGATGATGAACCTATTAAAATTCTTGATTTGGACGAGGATCTGTACTTTTTGATGTTTATGGATTATGCACTGGGCAGCTCAAGTGTTGCTGATGAAGAAGAATTTATATGAGTTGGGAGGGTGATTGCAGAAAAGCTACACCAATCACCTATTGCAGCAGTAGCAGTGGCAGGACGGCTTGGGACAAACCCAGATAACAAGTTTTGGAAAAATACTGCAAACCATGGAATGTTGAATGACACCATGGATGCTCTTTGGTGGAGCTATCAGCCGCTTAATCCAGACATCAGGCGTTGCTTTGAATTCTGCAATATTTTCCCTCGAAGATTGAAGTTGAAAAGGGATGAGTTAATTCGTCTCCTTCAGAAAAATATGCCACTGAACTTCTAGCTCGTATGGGGATGAAGGACTGCAAGCCCTCGCTCACACCATTGTCTTCTTCAGAAAAACATTCAGCCTTTGAAGGTGAGCCATTTAAGAAAGAAGAGAGTACAAGATACAAAAGTGCAGTGGGAGCCCTACAATACCTTACACTGACAAGACCAGATATATCCTTTGCTGTTAACAAGGTTTGTCAGTATCTCCATGCACCTACTACTGTACATTGGACAGCTGTTAAAAGAATTGTACGATACATCAAGCACACTTTGAGTTTAGGCCTTTAGTTCAGGCATTCTACCTCCACCCTTGTTAGTGCATTCTCTGATGCTGACTGGGCAGGATGTAGTGATGATAGGAAATCAACAGGAGGTTTTGCAGTCTTTCTTTGGTGCTAATCTTATTTCTTGGAGTGCTAGAAAACAAGCCACAGTGTCCAGGTCAAGTGCTGAAGCAGAATACAAGTCCCTGGCTAATGCTACTGCCGAGATCATTTAGGTAGAATCATTGCTCAATGAATTGGGAATCAAGCAGCATCGTGTGTCTTGTTTGTGGTGTGACAATTTGGGAGCCACATATCTCTCTGCAAATCCAGTATTCCATGACGGAATCAAGCACATAGAAATTGATTTTCATTTTATACAAAAAAGAGTTCCAGAAAACCACAAGAATGACTACGCAGGCGGTAGCCGCAGGATCTCTGGAGCTACCAGCGGCGTACGCCCCAACGAGGCCGACCAGGGCGACTAGGACGCATCCCAACATCTCGCGAGAACGTACCGTCTTTCCCTCGTGAAGATTCCGGCCGAGCAGCAGCATGATGATGAGCAGCGACGCCATGAACACCGTGGTGTTGCAGATGAAGAAGGTGGCCAGGCGTGCCTTGTGGTGGCCATCGTTGAGAATGGCATCGCCCGGGTGGTTGTTGGAACTCGGCCCACAGGATCGATCACATCAAATCATGATGAACACACACGTACAAAACTGATAGCCAAGAGCCCTTGTCGTGTCCTTTTTTCTCTTTATTTATTTTCTGTCTTTCTCCACAACTCACGGTATAAAGCTACGCCCTGGCTGCATATAAATATACACAGCCGATCTAGCCTAACTCCTAACCTAACACGGACATTGACTTATACCTAGACTTGTACACGGACACAAAGTCCTAACCGGAATCAACTTGAGGACTCCCCTAATCTAATTACACGGAGGTGTTAATCACAAGCTTTCCTACACGTATAACACAACGTATGTGCTAACAATCCCAGACAAGACACTAATTCTTGCTATGGCTAGGACAAGATTACCTAACAATCTCCCCCTAATCTTGACTTGTCATTTTCCTCGTGCTCCTTCTCATCTTGACTCACTGTAGATCCACGACTTGACGATCCAAACGCTAACGCATGATCCGGACTACCAGCCCACACGGTCACATCTACGCGTGCAACGTGCAAGACTGGATGCATCATCAGTCTCCACGTCATTCAACTTAACCGGTCACTGTCCCACTGCACTTCAAGCTTGATCTTCAACTGTCATATCCGTACACTGAGTATCACCCGCTTGGAAACATGCAGTGCCTCCTTGCTCTGCCATGTTGTGCCACCGCCATTGCTTGGCCACTGCCTTGCACTCGGTCCGCACCATACTCCTTGTACTTGCTCGCAGTAGATCCACTCTCCACTGCTCGCACACCTCCTCGCTTTACGATGGCTTCACCTACCACCGTCCGCCTTCGGCATCACACCGAATCCACACTGGCCGCAACCAGGACGCTCCACGAGGACATGGACATGACTCACGGAACACCGTGCACACCGCTTCCACTCCAACGAATCATCACCAAGACGAGCACTTGGACACGACGACGACTCACTGCAGACACAACGGCGACTGACTGATCGACCAACCGTGCAAACATGCACGACTCTTGACTCTAACTCCCGACTCCCCAGGACGACGATCTTGATGAGCTCCAGCGCCGCACCTCGGCACCACCTCTGCCATCAACGACCTCTTTCCGCCACCTTGCTGACGACAACCTGCCGCCTCCCTCCATGTCGCTCTGCTGAACGACGATCGCCAGAACCTCCTCGTCGCTGCACCACCCAGCGACTTCATCGCCCGCCCCGAGGCGCTAGTTGGAACGCAACCCCGGGGCAAGCGCTGTCCCAGAAGCCGGCACTGTCCCAGAAGCCGCCCGGCGAGTTCAGCCCGGACACGTAGGTGATGCTCAACGCGAACGTCGCGAGCAGCATCAGCATCTTGCGGAGCCGCTCCTCGAGCTGGACTGTAATCTTGCCTTGGTCTGCTGGACGTGGGAGAGGAGGAGACTGTGGACGAGGGCTGTCCCACGCCAGCGTCGCCTGCACTGCGAGGTAGGTGGAGACTCCGGCTACCATTAGCACCGAGGTGTAGACGGTGATGAGCATGTCGCGGCAGCTCCCCGCAGCATAGGCACCCAAGAAGCTGAGCAGGTCCAGCACCATGAGCACACACAGCGGCTTGATCCTGACCCACACCTCCTTCTTGTCGACCAGATCGATGGAGAGGAGCAGGAAGAGGACGATGACCAAAACTGATGAAGCCAACGCGAAGGAGTTGCATTAGAAGAACACCAGGTACCGGAGGTGGTTGGTGTTCTGGACAGTTGGTTCGCCGGCAAGGTGGCCGTCAACGCTGTCTTGCAAAACACCCCCGGCGGGTTCAACCCAGCGCCGTCTGTCACCGTCGCCACCAGCGTTGCCAGCATCAGAGGTACTCTGATGGAACCTTTTTGCGTTGTGGGGGAGCCATCGCCACTACCTCAGGCGAGCTTGAGCTTGATGCCATCCTCGGCAGTTAAGCTAAGCTACTACACCGCTAATCTCAATCTCTAATGTGATGCAGAATGTGCAGTGACAACCGTGCTAGCTTATACTGTATTACTATACTACTGAGTATTCTCGCGCATGATGCAGATTCAAATTAAAGCAAGGAACTGTTTAAAAAATAACTGTCTTTTTGAACATCTCGATGAAATTTATATATGGGCTGCAGGACCACTAGTCCAGTGCTGTAACCCATCAAGGAGCATTTGCATCGAATACCGACCATATTTGTACATACATACTGTTGAATAATAGGTGTTGTGTGTGCGGTGGTGGAGTGAATCGTAACGGTCTATTCGGATGTAATACGGTGATGGTTGCTTTGTAGTATAATAGAACGCAGGAAACCCTTTTTCGTCAAGTGCTAGCCCTAAGATTGAAGACTAAGACTGGCCAACTTGTTGGTAAAACTAACCATGTCAAAAACCAACAATGTATTGTTCAAGTACTTCAAAGGTTGTATGTAAGATTGTTGTTGTCCATACCATGGAGCGTAGAGGTGAAGAAGCCGCACTCATGTCCTCAGCCTAGGGTTCAAGTCCTAATGCAGTAATGCTCGCACCCTTCAACTACGCACTGCCTACGAACAAACCTATGGCTGGATGGTTAGAAGGACACTGGTATCCCCGGCCACCTGGGTTGAAGTCCTAATACTCAAACACCAGTTTTTCCCAACGTTGCCTCGTATGTCCTGTTGTTATGCCATCACGAAGGTATTTGATTTTCCTGGATTTATTTCAAGATCTTCAGTGTTGCGCGTTCAGTGGGAGGGGACGTTCTCGTCGACTACGAGGAACTGATGGTGACTTTGTAAATCCCAAGATGATATGTCAGCTCAGTCTCTTGAAGGTGCGCATATGGGTAAGGTGTGCATGTGTGTTCATAGAGGTGAGTGTATGCGCGTATGCATCTTCGACCAAGGGTTGGATTTACAGGGTGAAAATGTTGAGTCTGAGCATGGACCAACAACATTTGCACAATTCACCCAAATTCATACTGAAATGCGTGATTAGATAACTCACATTCAACTTCATAATGTTTTGGGTGAGTATATTTGAACTCACATTGGGAACCAATAGATGTATCCGTCCTTTTATTTCGATGTGTTTGCAACAATTTAAATTTCATTTGGTTGTAAACTATGAGATTTTTATTTGGTCGTAAACTATTTATTGAGATATTAAAACTATGTGACTTATTTTGTAATGTTTCTTTTTATTTGGATTTATATGCATAGAATGTCTAATTGTAAAATTTTGGCCTCCCAACGGCTGGGCGGAAAAAAAAGGTTGACTGGTTGGACGCACGGGTCAGATTTGCGCGTAAACTGACTTAAGCGGACAAAAAATAATCAAATTCGCGTCATTTTGGGTCGGCGCGTTAGAGTTGGCCTCATATTACTCGGCTCTTGCCGTGGTCGCCGTCCTACTTGTCCGCAGTTGGGTCCACCATAAGACGTGTTGGAGATCGAACGAAATGAACGTTGGACTGTTCCGAGTGACCTATTGACCTGTGGTGAACGCTTGATTCCATGATATGACAGATTTTGGAGGCATTTGGTTCAGTCCACATCTTGACCACCTCTACGTAGATGACTTGGCAAACCAGGGTTCTGTACGCATCACCAAAAATTTACCATTTTTTTTCTTTCTAAAACTGAAGTGGTTATAAATCCACAACGTTGTACTGCACCATTTTGTTTCTTCCAATTGCACCAAATATTGATAGTCACTTATGAGGCTATGACCTATAATAATCAGGATTGATATTTGCTTACAGCAACTCTAGCAGACCCCGCAAAACGCCCGGCCCGCAAAAATTCCGGCGAGTATGCGCGGGTTTCGCCCATTTTATGCCAGAACAGACCCGCATACTCGCCCGGCCATAAAAACTTTTTGCCGCAGCGCATAAACGCCCCCACGGCGCTATAAGTGCGGTTTCACGACCCTTTTGCGGTTCCAAACCCTATCCCCCGCCGCCGCGAGTCACCCGATTCCCCTTTCTCCTCTTCTCGCCGCCGGCGACCCTCCGCCCCGCCTCCAGACGCCCTGTGGGGGCGAATGTGGAGCTCCGGACACGGCTCCGGCAGCAGATCCGGCCGGGAGAGGGACCCGGAGCGCGACCAGCGCGTGCGATCCGACGGCGCGAGGAAGCGCGCTGGAAGTGGACCAACCGCTGGCTTTCGCCGCCGGGCGAAGCCACCGCCGCGAGACGGTGGAGTACGACCACGGCTGCGTGGCTGTTCCTCCGCTGCGTTCTTCAGACGCCGGATCCTCCTCCTCCTCCGCCGCGGGCTTCCTCCCCGTGAAGAGGGAGTGGTCGGACGAGGAGGAGGAACCGGAGTCGCCGGCGCCGTTCGCTTTCGTCCCGGTGAAGGAGGAGCCCGACGAGCCCGCTCCGCTCGGCCGCCGCGGAATCATCGGGCCCGAGGACTATGTCACGGAGTTCGACGCCGTCGCCGCCGCCATCGCCGAGCGGAGCATGCGCGAGGAGGAGGAGCGCCGGCGCCACGACGAGGAGCTCGAAGCCCTCCAGTTGCGGCAGGCGGTCGCCGACAACGTCGCCGCCAACGAGAAGGCGGACGAGTGGCGCCACAGCCCCAAGGAGCAGGCAAAGAAGTACGTCGATCTCTGCAGCTCCGGCGAGGAGGATTGAGCGTCCGGCTCCTCCACGGCGTCGTCCAGTTGCCGCGACCTCGTCGCCGTCAGATCCGACCCCTAGTACTAGTTTAACGTAGTATGTAGTATAACTATGCTTGTAGTTTGTGATGAACTATGTAGTATGCCATGAACAGTGTAGTATGTGATGAACTCCGTTCGTGCAATTTCTCCCGCGAAACAAATTTTTTCAAATTATGCAGGTTTAGATACGGGTTCTGCTCGGTTGCGTATGTTTTTGACCTGCAAAAACGATTTTCGTGAACCCGCAAACGCGTTTTGTGGGTCGTATTTTTGCGGGGTATGCTAGAGTTGCTCTTATACTGCCATAATGGAAGTCTTTCTGGATGTCACGTGGACAGGAAATGAGTTTAGTCCGTCAAACTCCAAACTTGCATGGTGGAATTTTTCAACGATTCGGATTGGATCAATACCTAAAAAATTCATAGTTTCTGGAATGAAGTCCTTGCTTGTCATATCATTTTTTTGCGAGTGTTACTGGTCATAGCTAGGCTCGCACATGTCAATTGTTATTGAGGAAAAATGAACATTTCAAGCGTGTGCGCGGGATAAGAATAAAATTCTGCAGTTAGTACCATAGGCACGACGGGATCTGAAGGCAGTTGTTCCCACATCAGCATCTTGCTTGCAAAAAGACTTGGAATTCTGTGCCAGCTTAGTCATGTGGTTCCTGCATCACCAACTCATCACTAGTAGTACAAAACCTTGTGTTGTGGTGAGTCCGTGGAGTTGGTTTTCACTAAAATTATTGCAACCGAATGTACTCCCTCCATTTTTATTTACTCCACATATTAGTTTTGAGCAAAGTCAAACTTTATAAAAACAATTTAAATTTTTGCAATAAAACATATATATGGTATGAAAATATATTAAATGATGATTTTAATGGTATTGATTTGAATTGTGGATGTTATTTTTTTATAAACTTAGTCAAAATTTAAAAAGTTTGATCAAAGACAAAGCTAATATGCAATGTAAATAAAAACAAAGGGTACCTGCGATTAAGGGATACAACATGATGTAAATAAACAATTTTCCACATTGATAAGTTATTTGTAAAGTATATAGTTAGAATTTGTTGGAATTTTCAACCGAATGAGATATTTTTTTATTGCACTCCAAATGACCAGGATAACTTGAGCTCAAGCCATTTCTACATTCCAGACCCAAATTGCCCACGTGATGACCTTAGCACTATTTTTTTTTTGCAAAAACAGGATCAGTCCCCGACCTCTGCATCACAAAGATGCACACAACCATCTCAGCGTGTACATATAAGCCTCATCCTTCTAACCCTCGCTTTCTCTCCGCTCTCCCGCTACAGTGATGGTGCACCATATCAGAAAAAACCCTTTGCTGAAACCCTCCCCTCAGTGCGTATATACAAGTCCGCTGACAGAAGTTTAATAGGTTCCACTGTAGCAGACAAGACTATTCCAGTTAGGTCAACATTGCATGAAAGATAAGATCATGCATGTTTTTTCCTAATTTCTTTGACATCCACCTGCATAAATGCATTTCCAACGGTCAAGCTCTGTTTGATCAAGTTAATTTAATCAGGAGTAAAAGCACATATTTCGCGTGACAAGAAGCAGATTTTGAGCCTATAGATCAAAGTGTTACGTCAGACATGATATTAGTGATCATATTTAGTTACTAGCAATGAAGAGTAAATTCTCAAATATCACCATAATTGCGGATTACTTCTCAAAAAGCTATCATTTCGCTAACGGATTGCAAAGACCACCAGTTTTGAGTATTTTGTTTTTGCCAAAAACACTAAATGCTCGGTTGAGTGTGTTTTGACAAGAAATTTGAATGGTGGGTTCCTACGTGGCACAAGGAAAATGGATGGAGGAGACTGACGTTAAGCAAAACCGATCAACCCCTCTTCTTCCGCCCCGAGTGGTGTTTGGCATTTCGCCGAAGACAGCCACAAGCCAGTGGTGCTCCTGGTATGACCCAATTGCTGTTGTCACCACACTAGTAGAAAAAGGGCTTTTAGTCCCGGTTCTGGAACCGGGACTAAAGGGTCGTTACTAAAGCCTCCCCCTTTAGTCCCGGTTCATACACGAACCGGGACTAAAGGCTCTCCACGTGGCCGCTGCCTGGAGGTCCACCTTACGTTCTTTTTAAGTAAGAGGGATTTCGGTAATTGCCTTTGGCTCCTAGGTGCATATGCACTCATTGTCGAAATACACATTTCAAAAAGTTCAAAAATTCGAAACAAAAATCTCGCGTGTATATCCGGACATTTTATGTGCGTGCACAAGGTTTCAGTGAAAAACAACGTTTTTTGTGGCTTGTGTAAAAAAGACAAATTATGATGCTTCATTTGAACTATTCACGAGGCATTTCTTTATCTTTTTTACACAAGTCACAAAAACGCCGCTTTTCAATTTAAACCTTGTGAACGCATACAAATGTCCGGATATACATGTGGGATTTTGGTTCAATTTTCAACTTTTCGAAATGTGTATTTTCGACAATGGGTGCATATGCACCTAGGAGCCAAAACGCCGCTCTCGAGGGATTTGAACTACTGCGTTCAACTTTCTTCATAGAAGAAGCTCTTAAGGTATTGTCTTTCAAGCATCAACGCTTTGTTGATGAAAAAAAATGAATTCAGCACAAAATTGAAATTTTTTGACTACTAATTGTAAATGGAACCAAAAGAAGGCCAACCAAAAAGAACAACACCGAAGCTCTAAACTTAGATCGAATTAATTGTTTTCACTTGCAAAATAAAATGCACTATTTTATTTAATTTCCAACAAGGTTTATAAGTGATCAAGATATTTGTAGATTTTTTTACCTATGGATAATTTTGTCTAAGTTGAGTTTTTCACTTTGCTCTAGTTAGCTCATTTAGGATTGTCGTTGTGCAAACCATGGAATGTAGGGGTAAAGAAGCCACACAGATGTCCTCCGACGGTGCATCCTTCAACTCTGCACTGCCCTCGAGTGGAAGATACATGGACGAGTTTTTCAAATGCATTCAATATTTTTATTTTTATATTTAAACATTTTTAATATGTGTAAAATTTTCTAATTACGAATATTTTGAAAATATGCATCAAACATTGTTTTTAGTTACACGAACAAATTAAAAAATGTCTCAAACACTTTTTTCTAATCACATGCATATTATTTTAAAAACGTGTCCAACACTTATTTTAGTTACACTAGATAATTGCCCGTTCGTTCCAATGGGTGTAAATATTCTATGTATTTTAGCCCATCATATCTTCCATATTAGTGATTGTATAAATAATTGTTTATCAAATTATGCATGTGATTTACCTACCTATTTTTCTTAGTATTTTATTTGGTAAGAATTTATTGTCTTGCCAAAGCAATAAATTATTTGGTAAGTCAATAGGTCAATAAAAACGAGAGGGAAGAGGAAATGTTGGACGAAGGACGAGATGGACGACATAACCTTACGTTCTTTTTAAGTAGGATAGGAGGGATGAACAGTTCTAAAAATGTGTCAAACACCATTTCGAATCACATGAACATTTCTTTCAAAAATGCACTGAACACTTTTCAAAATACGTGGCTTTAGTAAAAATGTCAAGCACCTTTTCTAATTTGATGAGCACTCTTTCAAAATGCATGGAACACATTTTAAAATACATGATTTTAGTACAAATGTGGCAAACACTTTTTTTAATTACATGAACATTCTTTCAGAATGCATCAAACACTTTTTAAATACATGATTCTAGTAAAAATGTGCCAAACAATTTTAATTATATGGAAATTTAAAAAATTGCATCAAACACATTCTTAAAATGCGTAGAACAAATTTTCTAATTATATGAACGTTACAAAGAAAAATACGTAAATATTTTTAAAATCATAAACTTTTTTAAAAATATACGAACATACTTCTCAGTACATGAATAATTAATTGTTTAATGTCTGCAATAGATTTTATAACGCATGGTCTTTACTCAATTTTTTATTTAATTGAAATTGATTATATATATAGCTCAGAAAAAGAAAACGAATGCAAAATTTGTAAACTCAAATATCACCATAATTGCGGATTACTTCTCAAAAAACTATCATTTCGCTAATGGACTGCAAAGACCACCAGTTTTGAGTATTTTGTTTTTGCCAAAAACACTAAATGCTCGGTTGAGTGTGTTTCGACAAGAAATTTGAATGGTGGGTTCCTACGTGGCACAAGGAAAATGGATGGAGGAGATCGGCGTTAAGCAAAACCGATCAACCCCTCTTCTTCCGCCCCGAGTGGTGTTTGGCATTTCGCCGAAGACAGCCACAAGCCAGTAGTGCTCCTGGTACGACCCAATTGTTGTTGTCACCACACTAGTAGAAAAAGGGCTTTTAGTCCCGGTTCATAAGGGCCTTTAGTCCCGATTCTGGAACCGGGACTAAAGGGTCGTTACTAAAGCCTGCCCCTTTAGTCCCGGTTCTTACATGAACCGGGACTAAAGGCTCTCCACGTGGCCGCTGCCTGGAGGTCCACCTTTAGTCCCGGTTCGTAACACCAACCGGTACTAAAAGAAATTTTATGATTTTTTTTATTTTTTTGGAATTTTTTTGATTTTCAAATTTCTGAATTATTTTAACCTCTCATCTCTAATCACCCTCACCCCTAACCCCTCATCACTGCTCAATTTAACCTCTAATCACCCCTCATCATCTAACTTCCCGGACGGTCACACATTCTCTCACTACTCCAGCCTGAGCACGCTTAACTTCCGGGTTCTATTCTCCCTCGTTTCCAAGTCCGCACTTGTTGTTTTCCTGATAATAGTAAGATGTCAATCCTATTAACCTCAGGAATTTAGCTTGAGCATGAAGTCACACATTTCACTGTTTGAATTTGAAACTATTGTTCTAAAAAAATAACACTAACATTTAGTAACAGTAATATTTCTTGAATAATTAGTTTGACCATTGTTAAACCACAGTTTGACCATAGTTTGACCAAATTTGACCAAAATTCAAAAAAACTGAAATAATTATTTAGTAACACTAATATTCTTGAATAATTATTTAGTAACACTAAAACTTCTTGAAACAAGTAAGTTTGAAATTTTTTGAATTTTTTTGCCTCCAGATCATAAAAGCCCCGTAACACTAATATGTGAACAATTTTCTAATTACATGGACATTTTGAAAAAATGCATCAGACACTGTTTTTAGCTATATGAACAAGTTTAAAAATGTCTCAAATACTATTTCTAATTACATGCACGTTAGTTCAAAGAAGGCATCAAACACTTATTTTAGTAACACTAGAGAATTACTCGTATGTTGCAACAGGTGTAAATATTCTATAATATTTTAGCCAATGATTACCTTCCATATTAGTGATTATATATACAATTGTTTATCAAAACATGCCCGTGATTCACCTAACTAAACAAACTTTTGGAATTTATTTGGTAAGAATTTATTGTCTTGCCAAAGCAATAAATTATTTGGTAAGTCAATAGGTCAATAAAAACGAGAGGGAAGAGGAAATGTTGGACGAAGGACGAGATGGACGACATAACCTTACGTTCTTTTTAAGTAGGATAGGAGGGATGAACAGTTCTAAAAATGTGTCAAACACCATTTCGAATCACATGAACATTTCTTTCAAAATGCACTTTGAACACTTTTCAAAATACGTGGCTTTAGTAAAAATGTGTCAAGCACCTTTTCTAATTTGATGAGCACTCTTTCAAAATGCATGGAACACATTTTAAAATACATGATTTTAGTACAAATGTGGCAAACACTTTTTTTAATTACATGAACATTCTTTCAGAATGCATCAAACACTTTTTAAATACACGATTCTAGTAAAAATGTGCCAAACAATTTTAATTATATGAAAATTTAAAAAATTGCATCAAACACATTCTTAATATGCGTAGAACAAATTTTCTAATTATATGAACGTTACGAAGAAAAAATACGTAAATATTTTTAAAATCATAACCTTTTTTATAAATATACGAACATACTTCTCAGTACATGAATAATTAATTGTTTAATGTCTGCAATAGTTTTTATAACGCATGGTCTTTACTCAATTTGTTATTTAATTGAAACTGATTATATATATAGCTCAGTAAAAGAAAACGAATGCAAAATTTGTAAACTCAAATATCACCATAATTGCGGATTACTTCTCAAAAAGCTATCATTTCGCTAACGGATTGCAAAGACCACCAGTTTTGAGTATTTTGTTTTTGCCAAAAACACTAAATGCTCGGTTGAGTGTGTTTTGACAAGAAATTTGAATGGTGGGTTCTCATTGGCACAAGGAAAATGGATGGAGGAGACTGACGTTAAGCAAAACCGATCAACCCCTCTTCTTCCGCCCCGAGTGGTGTTTGGCATTTCGCCGAAGACAGCCACAAGCCAGTGGTGCTCATGGTACGACCCAATTGCTGTTGTCACCACACTACTAGAAAAATGGCTTTTAGTCCCGGTTCATAAGGGCCTTTAGTCCCGGTTCTGGAACCGGGACTTAAGGGTCGTTACTAAAGCCTCCCCCTTTAGTCCCGGTTCTTACACGAACCGGGACTAAAGGCTCTCCACGTGGCCGCTGCCTGGAGGTCCACCTTTAGTCCCGGTTGGTAACACCAACCGGTACTAAAGGAAATTTTATGGTTTTTATTTTTTATTTTTTTGAAATTTTTTTTGGAATTTTTTTATTTTCAAATTTCTGAATTATTTTAACCTCTCATCTCTAATCACCCCTCACCCCTAACCCCTCATCACTGCTCAATTTAACCTCTAATCACCCTCATCATCTAACTTCCCGACGGTCACCGATCCTCTCACTACTCCACTGAGCACGCTTAACTTCCGGGTTCTATTCTCCCTCGTTTCCAAGTCCGCACTTGTTGTTTTCCTGATAATAGTAAGATGTCAATCCTATTAACCTCAGGAATTTAGCTTGAGCATGAAGTCACACATTTCACTGTTTGAATTTGAAACTATTGTTCTAAAAAAATAACACTAACATTTAGTAACAGTAATATTTCTTGAATAATTAGTTTGACCATTGTTAAACCACAGTTTGACCATAGTTTGACCAGATTCGACCAAAATTCAAAAAAACTGAAATAATTATTTAGTAACACTAATATTCTTGAATAATTATTTAGTAACACTAATACTTCTTGAAACTAGTAAGTTTGAAATTTTTTGAATTTTTTCACCTCCAGATCTTAAAAGCCCCGTAACACTAATATGTGAACAATTTTCTAATTACATGGACATTTTGAAAAAATGCATCAGACACTGTTTTTAGCTACATGAACAAGTTTAAAAATGTCTCAAATACTATTTCTAATTACATGCACGTTAGTTCAAAGAAGGCATCAAACACTTATTTTGGTAACACTAGAGAATTACCCGTATGTTGCAACAGGTGTAAATATTCTATAATATCTTAGCCAATGATTACCTTCCATATAAGTGATTATATATACAATTGTTTATCAAAACATGCCCGTGATTCACCTAACTAAACAAACTTTTGGAATTTATTTGGTAAGAACCTATTGTCTTGCCAAAAAATATAATTTTATTTGGTAAGTCAATAAAAAATGAGAGGGAAGGGGAAATGTTGGACGGAGGACGAGGTGAATATAGAACCTTACGTTCTTTTTAAGTAGGAGGGATTTGAACTACTGCGTTCAACTTTCTTCATAGAAGAAGCTCTTACGGTATTGTCTTTCAAGCATCAACGCTTTGTTGATGAAAAAAAGAATTCAGCACAAAATTGCAATTTTTTGACTACTAATTGTAAATGGAACCAAAAGAAGGCCAATAAAAAAGAACAACACCGAAGCTCTAAACTTAGATCGAATTAATTGTTTTCACTTGCAAAATAAAATGCACTATTTTATTTAATTTCCAACAAGGTTTATAAGTGATCAAGATATTTGTAGATTTTTTTACCTATGGATAATTTTGTCTAAGTTGAGTTTTTCACTTTGCTCCAGTTAGCTCATTTAGGACTGTCGTTGTGCAGACCATGGAATGTTGGGGTAAAGAAGCCACACAGATGTCCTCCGACGGTGCATCCTTCAACTCTGCACTGCCCTGGAGTGGAAGATACATGGACGAGTTTTTCAAATGCATTCAATATTTTTATTTTTACATTTAAACATTTTTAATATGTGTAAAAATTTTATAATTACGAATATTTTGAAAATATGCATCAAGCATTGTTTTTAGTTACACGAACAAATTAAAAAATGTCTCAAACACTTTTTTTCTAATCACATGCATGTTATTTTAAAAACGTGCCCAACACTTATTTTAGTTACACTAGATAATTGCCCGTTCGTTCCAATGGGTGTAAATATTCTATGTATTTTAGCCCATCATTATCTTCCATATTAGTGATAGTATAAATAATTGTTTATCAAATTATGCATGTGATTTACCTACCTATTTTTCTTAGTATTTTATTTGGTAAGAATTTATTGTCTTGCCAAAGCAATATATTATTTGGTAAGTCAATAGGTCAATAAAAACGAGAGGGAAGAGGAAATGTTGACGAAGGACTAGATGGACGACATAACCTTACGTTCTTTTTAAGTAGGATAGGAGGGATGAACAATTCTAAAAATGTGTCAAACACCATTTCGAATCACATGAACATTTCTTTCAAAAATGCACTGAACACTTTTCAAAATACGTGGCTTTAGTAAAAATGTGTCAAGCACCTTTTCTAATTTGATGAGCACTCTTTCAAAAATGCATGGAACACATTTTAAAATACATGATTTTAGTACAAATGTGGCAAACACTTTTTTTAATTACATGAACATTCTTTCAGAATGCATCAAACACTTTTTAAATACACGATTCTAGTAAAAATGTGCCAAACAATTTTAATTATATGAAAATTTAAAAAATTGCATCAAACACATTCTTAATATGCGTAGAACAAATTTTCTAATTATATGAACGTTACGAAGAAAAAATACGTAAATATTTTTAAAATCATAAACTTTTTTAAAAATATACGAACATACTTCTCAGTACATGAATAATTAATTGTTTAATGTCTGCAATAGTTTTTATAACGCATGGTCTTTACTCAATTTGTTATTTAATTGAAACTGATTATATACATAGCTCAGTAAAAGAAAACGGATGCAAAATTTGTAAACTCAAATATCACCATAATTGCGGATTACTTCTCAAAAAACTATCATTTCGCTAACGGATTGCAAAGACCACCAGTTTTGAGTATTTTGTTCTTGCCAAAAACACTAAATGCTCGGTTGAGTGTGTTTTGACAAGAAATTTGAATGGTGGGTTCCTACGTGGCACAAGGAAAATGGATGGAGGAGACTGACGTTAAGCAAAACCGATCAACCCCTCTTCTTCCGCCCCGAGTGGTGTTTGGCATTTCGCCGAAGACAGCCACAAGCCGGTGGTGCTCCTGGGACGATCCAATTGCTGTTGTCACCACACTAGTAGAAAAAGGGCTTTTAGTCCCGGTTCATAAGGGCCTTTAGTCCCGGTTCTGGAACCGGGACTAAAGGGTCACATTAAAGCCTCCCCTTTAGTCGGTTCTTACGAACCGGGACTAAAGGCTCTCCACGTGGCCGCTGCCTGGAGGTCCACCTTTAGTCCCGGTTGGTAACACCAACCGGTACTAAAGGAAAATTTATGATTTTTTTTGGAATTTTTTTTGCATTTTTTTTATTTTCAAATTTCTGAATTATTTTAACCTCTCATCTCTAATCACCCCTCACCCCTCACCCCTAACCCCTCATCACTGCTCAATTTAACCTCTAATCACCCCTCATCATCTAACTTCCCGGACGGTCACCCAGCCTCTCACTACTCCAGCGTGAGCATGCTTAACTTCCGGGTTCTATTCTCCCTCGTTTCCAAGTCTGCACTTGTTGTTTTCCTGACAATACTAAGATGTCAATCCTATTAACCTCAGGAATTTAGCTTGAGCATGAAGTCACACATTTCACTGTTTGAGTTTGAAACTATTGTTCTAAAAATTAACACTAATATTTAGTAACAGTAATATTTCTGGAATAATTATTTTGACCATTGTTTGGCCACAGTTTGACCATAGTTTGACCAGATTTGACCAAAATTCAAAAAAACTGAAATAATTATTTAGTAACACTAATATTCTTGAATAATTATTTAGTAACACTAATACTTCTTGAAACTAGTAAGTTTGAATTTTTTTGAATTTTTTTGCCTCCAGATCTTAAAAGCCCCGTAACACTAATATGTGAACAATTTTCTAATTACACGGACATTTTGAAAAAATGCATCAGACACTGTTTTTAGCTACATTAACAAGTTTAAAAATGTCTCAAATACTATTTCTAATTACATGCACGTTAGTTCAAAGAAGGCATCAAACATTTATTTTAGTAACACTAGATAATTACCCGTATGTTGCAACAGGTGTAAATATTCTAAAATATTTTAGCCAATGATTACCTTCCATATTAGTGATTATATATACAATTGTTTATCAAAACATGCCCGTGATTCACCTAACTAAACAAAATTCTGGAATTTATTTGGTAAGAACCTATGGTCTTGCCAAAAAATATAATTTTATTTGGTAAGTCAATAAAAATGAGAGGGAAGGGAAATGTTGGACGGAGGGCAGAGGTGAATATAGAACCTTACGTTCTTTTTTTTTAAGTAGGAGGGATTTGAACTACTGCGTTCAACTTTCTTCATAGAAGAAGCTCTTACGGTATTGTCTTTCAAGCATCAACGCTTTGTTGATGAAAAAAAAAAGAATTCAGCACAAAATTGCAATTTTTTGACTACTGATTGTAAATGGAACCAAAAGAAGGCCAACCAAAAAGAACAACACCGAAGCTCTAAATTTAGATCGAAAATGGGACCTTTAGTACCGGTTCGTGGCACGAACCGGGACTAAAGGTCTCAACCCCATTAGTACCGGTTCGTGTCTCAAACCGGGACTAAAGGTCTAATCTTTAGTCCCGGTTTGAGGCACGAACCGTTACTAAAGGGCATCGCACCCTTTAGTCCCGTTTCGTGTCTTAAACCGGGACTAAAGGGCTCAGGTGAACCGGGACTAATGCCTTAGCCGCACGAACCAGGACCAATGCTCACATTAGTCCTCGTTCGTGACTGAACCGGGACTAATGTGAATATTGCCCTGGACCAAACCCCTGTTTTCTACTAGTGCCAGCGAACGATAGCAGGGCGCGGCAACCATCGAGGCTTGGTCCAGGCCAACATGAGCGGAGCTAGCGCATCAGACATAGCTTTGGCGCGGGCTGTTTGCGAGACCATGGCTTCCAGGAGCCAAGTCGCGTCCGCATGGCGGCGAGGAAGCTCACATGTGGGGCTCCAGTGACAGATGATGAGAGGGCGAGGACGAGGGATGCATGGATCTCAGTACATCTGGTCGAGGTAATCAACACCGAGCACCATCAAAGCGCAGAGCGCAACTCTGGTGGGAGGTCACCATACACGGCCCGACATATATTCGATAGTTGTGGGCTAAATGGCACTAGTCCAGCGCCACACTGTGGTGGTGGCGCGCATCATCAGTGGCGGAGCCAGAAACTGAATATAAAGGGGGCCAAACATTTTATATAATGTTAGAATGGGCCAAATCATCTAAATCTATCTAATTTTGCCTGACTAATGAAGGATTAGAAGCACATATAGTTGTATTTGTTGGAGCATAGGGGGGGCAAGGCCCCTGCCAGAACCCCCTGCCTCCGCCACTGCGCATCATCCATATCTACCAACGCAGTGAGATGAACAAAACCACACCTTGATGTTTAGCTCGGGGACTCCCTAGCCGACACTGGGTCACCAACAACCTGCTCGTGTCCAACCCGTTCTCATTCACCATCATCTGTTGCTTCCCCTACAGCATGACCTACTTCCACCACTCCATGGGATGCCACTCCGACAACCACCACCGACGGGAGCCTGAACATGCCCGCCCCGGCCATCTCGAGGTCTATTGCCGACGCCCTAGCCTGCATTGCCATTACTGGCGGATCTAGGACCCAGGCCGGGGGGACCTGTGCCTGGGGCGTGAAGAATAATCACAGGCTTGACTGTAGCATCTCAGGTACTGTAGCGACACTGTTGCGCACTGTAGCAGGCCTGGGGCCTGGGGCCCGGGGCTTGGCCCAATTCTAGCTCGGCGGGAGCCTTCTGAGATTGCCCGTCCCAACCACCTTGATGTCTCGCCGCACCAGCCCACCTACCCCTTCCCCTAGGATGGCAATGGAGCTCGCTTGAGATGCCCGCCGTGGTTGGAGGCAGACCTTCTGGCGTCATAAGGTCGAGCGCCAGATCTCGACTCACGGGTACACTACTAAAAAAAGGCTGTTAGTGGCGCACCTATTTTGGCTATTAATGGCGCACTATAGGTGCACCACTATTATCACGCCACAACTAATAAATAGTAATGGCGCACGCCTGGTGCTCCACTGTTAATCTACATAACAGTGGCGCACCACCTGGTGCGCCATTACTATCCCAGACACTAATGGCGCGGCTAAAGTGCACCATTACGAGGCCCAGAAGTGTGCCACTGCTGTTACTCCAAGGGGCCATGTGTACGTTGTGCTCTATGTTACTAATGACGCACTTTTAGATAATGTGCCACTGGTGTGTTTATTTCTGTGCGCCACTAAAGTGCAATATGGTGCGCCACTACTATGAATATTGGGAATTATTTATTTTGCTTTTCTGATATTTGCACAGGTTACAAAATACATTACATCACAGAATATAAACAGCACAACATATAAACAGTAGATTTATCGAATACAATAGAAGATTAGTCTCCGAATACAGTTCATCATATTAGGCTCCGAATTCAAAATACCGAACAAAGTTAGAACATTACAAGTCTCGAGACCGCAAGTAGCGAGTTTGTATTCACATTACAAGTCGATATCTAAACTACCATCACATAGAAGAGGGTTGCGGTCACGATGAGCATCATCGCGATGAAACTGATCTTCATCCGGTTCCTCTCTCCCGCTAGATAGCGCGCGTATCTAACTTCCGCCTCCGCCCTAGTGGTGTACCCTTTGTAACTGTTACCGTTGAAATGGTGAACCTGTCTCCAACACTCCTCCCAGTCGTCGTAGACTCCGGGAACCTCACCCTTGTACACGACATACGACGGCATATCTATGCACTAGACAATCAAAACGTTAGTAGCAATTCACAGATAATATATAAGCAATATATAAGTATGCAACAGAAGGGTCGTAAGAGAAAAACAACACATTAATAGCATGATTCATGGTCCTACGAATAAATAGCATCGATTACATATAAGTTGAACGAATGTCCAAACTAAAGAGACATACAAGTTCATTAAAGTTTAATTACAACATGAGCTAATCGATATTTCAGAACTATATAGCATCAATACTTTCGACTCGACTCAGGGACCGGAGCATGGATGAAGCCGCCGTCTTTCGTGATGGTCATGAATGTGCGGTCGTTGTCAGCCTGCATTTGTAGTGTTGTTTCTATTTCACTGTTGGACGGTTGATATTTGAGGTAGAACTGCCCCGAGGTACGAAGGACATCTTGATCAATGATTTCCGCAAACTCCGACTGGATGCGAAAGAATTCTTGTCTGATGTCCTCGTCCTAGATTGCCGGCAAGCGTGCGGCCCATTCTTTGAGATTATTTGGTAGTATAAGGTGATTATGGTCCCGTACGATTGCCCGCATGTGATGGAGGGCGTAGTGGGCATCCTTCAGACTGCCAGGTGGCTGCTTGACGCAGGGGAACGTCGTTATGTGGGTGAACACGTGTTTGTCGTACCTACAAATTGGCCTCCTGAAGGTGCCTCCAGATTTGGCCTAGCCGGGGAGAGCCTCATCAAGAACTTTCTTGATATTTGTGTAGTCTTTCTTCGACTGACGGTCCGAGTCGAAATACGTGGCCATGGAATATTTCGGGCTTAAGAGGATGAGTGTGCAATGTGTGTCACTGCACAAAACACGGAATGTTAGAAAAAAAAGAATGATCGAAATCTAAGAAATCATATGTTATGGGACGGTGAGGGGATGACTTACTTGGAAAAGTCAGGCACGATGAAGTTATCCTTATCTGGGTTCGCCAGAATGACGCCTTCGAGGTATGAACTCGCGACTTGCCGGTCCCCAGCGCTGCCCAAGATCTTGGCACGCATCAATACAGGAAACAGATAATTTGCCTTCTGTGAATCACAGACGGCAAACACCTTAATCCAGACGGCAAAGAGTTTGCCATCAAGAAGCAGACGTCAAACTCAGACGGCAAAGATAAGTCGGCAAAGAGAACTTTGCCGTCAGTTTTTCAACGGCAAGACGGCAAAGACTTTGCCGTCACCCAAATCCCAGTCACAGACGGCAAAGAAGTTTCTTTGCCGTCAGCCGAAACACAATCTTTGCCATCAGCCGAAATACTTTACAGACGGCAAATATTTTTTAAAATATAAAAAAATTCACACGACCGCTAAACATCAAAACATTTTCCCTTGCATTCTTTATAGGTCGTTTTACGCAACAAAACTACCACAATCGGTTATCATGGCACAATATATATAATTTTTTGACGGTGAAATACAATTCCATTGACCATTGGGCTCAGCAACATCGCTGGCTTATCTAAAAAAATCAACATTGCTGGTTCCCTCCGTTGGCAACAACTCGGCGTCATCCAGCTGATGTGGATGAGCAGCAGCGACCCTCGGCGTCCGGCGTTGCTCCCTGCGACGGCCGGTGGGCTAAACGACGCGGGCTCCAGCGGTCGGACGGTGCGGGCGGAGGTATGCACACGCGAGCGGAGGCGGGAAGCGAGCAGGGCGCATGGACACGGGCTCCAGCGGGCGGCGTCTCCAGCACAGATGGCTGCAGGAGGTTGGTGTCGGCAGCTGGGCGGAGCAGGCGGATGAGGCCAGCGGAGACTGGGGTCCGGAGGAGGCCGACGGAGGCGGGACGGCCAGTGGAGGGCCGACGGAGCTACTGCGGAGGCACGCACATGCGAGCGGAGGCGGGAAGCGAGCAGGGGCGCATGGACACGGGCTCCCGCGGGCGGCGTCTCCAGCTCAGATGGCTGCAGGAGGTTGGTGTGGGCAGCGTGCAGAGCAGGGCGGAGGCGGGGGGAGGAGGCCGCCGGAGGCGGGCCTCCAAGCGGAGGCCGGCGGAGCCACGCAGAGGCGGGCTGAGGCGTTCGGAGGTCGGCGGAGCCACGCAGAGGCGGGCTGAGGCGGGCGGAGGCTGGCGCTGGCCAGGTCCGGCGACGCTACTGCCTACTGTGGCTGGTAAAGTGGTGGGTGCAGTGGCAGGGGAAGCACGGGCCGGGGATCGAGCGTGCTTTCTATCCTAGCGATAGCGCGTGCGTGGTGGGTGGGGCCGGTTGCAGAGAAAGTGGGTGCGGAGAGAGAGGACATGGGGGCGTGGGAGAGAGATTCGGTAGTGTGTGGAGGGGATGATGGCACCTCATCGATCCAGGAGATGGATCCGCGAGATGTGTTTCTTTTCTTTGCCGTCCGCGTTTACTGTTACAGACGGCAAAGTATCTTTGCCGTCTGCGTTTTCTATAACAGACGGCAAAGTTCGTACTTTGCCGTCTGTAATAGAAAACACAGACGGCAAGTATTTGTCCTTGTAGATGGCAAAATGAGTTTTTTGCCGTCTGTATTTTTTTCTGCAGACGGCAAAGTATATTTTGCTGTTAGTTTTGCTTTGCCATCTGCTAATGACGGCAAACCATCTCTTTGCCGTCTGCCCGACGAAAAGCTGATGGTAAAGACGCCTCCTGATGGCAAATTAACTGTTTCCTGTAGTGCATGTAGAAGGGGTCGACTATCACGATGTCCGGGGTCTTGTCTCTAATGATCCGCATCTCCATACTGAGCGAAAATAGCCGAATGAAGGTGTAGTGCAGCGGATAAAGGTTAAATATAGCGAAGATGTCATCAAACCGCAGGACGATCATACGCCCGATGGTGCTATCGACAAAGCCCTTGCCCTCTGGCACCTTGGCCATGAAAACCGGGTATGCCACATCATTCTCAGAGAGACGCCGCTTCTCCATAGAAAGAACACAGTCATGCAGACTCCGCATAGCACCAGTTGCAGCATCGTACCTGCCACATGCACCAGTCGGTAGCATCGGCCTACCTGCCACATGAACCCTCCTCGAGATATCCTTAGGTATTGGTGGCCCTTCCTGAGCACAGATCGTACTCGGTGCCGGCTGGCTCGCAACCTTGTTATTTTTTCTTTTCCGTCACTTCTGCTTCTTCTGCTGTAATGGGATCGAAGTTCTGCTTTCGATGACCACCTTCTTGAGTGTGTTGGGGCTGATAATATTTCGCACCTCGGCTATTTGAGTCTCGGTGAAAGCGGCAATCGGAGGCGTCTCGAGAACTGAACGCATGATGACGCCTGTTGCAATTGGGTTTCTCCGCGGTACCAGCTAGATCGCGATCGTCTTTTGCAGGGTCGGGTTCTCGAGAAGGAGGCCCCAAGAATTCGTCACCGTACCCATGTTCATTGATGTACTTATCGACGTTGGAAAATGTAACGTTGTCGTCGTCCGGATCCTGTGCCATATGCATGTCTGGATCAAGCGGCGGTGATAGCGTTATGACGGTCTTGCCATGGCTTGGCGCCGCACGACCGGGCGGTGTTATGCGTGGGTGGTGTCCCCGCCTCAAACGAATCTGGCTCTCCGGCCAAAGCATGGACCAGCTTAAGCAGCGTTGAGGGTCATCACATCATCTTCGTGCCCGTGGGGTCGATACGGAGGTAACAAGTCGTCGCAGCCCCGCAGCACCCGAACCAGTTGAACCCTATACACGATGGGTGGCATCGGATTACCGTGAAACACGCGGTTGCCCGGTTTAACGATTTTGGCCTTGGCAACATCAATCAACTCGCCGTCCACGAAGTGCGGGAGAGTGCATGGAACGTTGGCGGTGCCCTGCGGAAACATGTAGGGCGTCAGGGATGCCTAGTCAAAGGCAAGGAGATGAAGTCATCGGCCGAGGCTTAGTTACCGTGATGGCATCGAGCTCGGCTAATGGCGAGGCGCCGCCAACGCGGCGGTAAGTGCAAGTAAAGAGGGCCGCTGGTCTGCCGAGGTGCGGCCGGGCGTATTCTTCCCACACCCGGGTGCATTAAGCTCCAATGCCGGCGCCGATGCCGGAGACACCAATGTCGCCTCCGCCGGAGACACCACTGCCGGCGCGTTGTGCGAGTTGCTGCCCGTGAAGCTGGCAATCGGGGGCGGCCCCTGTTAGCCGTCCCCAATCCACCCTCGCAGCCCCTCAAGCAAGGAAGGCATAATGGCGGTGATCGTCGCTCCCACTTGGTCTCGCACTTGCTCTTGGACTATCTCCGGAATCCGCGCCACTTGTGCCTTGAGTTCTTTAACCTCGCGCTCCTGGCTTTCCAAGCTGGTCTTTCTCTCCTTTCACCCAGCCTTATAGTATTCCAACCATTTCGTGGACAAGCCTTTGCCGGCCACACGACCAGCTGACAACGGCTTACTGAACTTATCCTTGTGTCTCATTACGTTCAACGCCCTATTTAAAGTGGTGTCCCAAGGGGCAGACGGGGAGCTCTGAGACCCCGTGCTACTGCTTTCAGTTTCCTGTGGAAGGAACGTGAACCATTTAGAAATTTGGCTTCATTAATTAGAATGCAACCATATGGAGCTAATTACGCGGTGGTGTATTCCTTACCAGAACAAGCTCAAGCGCCTTCACCTTCGGATCCGTGGTAAGCTCCTTTGTTACCGGGTCTACCTTGTACCGGGCCCTGACATAGTTCCTCATCTACTTTTCATGGCATTTATCGAAGAGGGGCGGTAGGCCTTGCTCGGCACGCTCCGCGTCCTCCTTGTCCCATTTAGGTTCCGCCACTCTGTAACCGCCGGGACCGAGTTTGTGGACCCCTAAGTTCAAGTCCCGCATATCTTTCCCCCACTGACTTGATTCCGTGGATGCGTTGCTCTCGAACTTTATCTTGAACTCCAGGTAGTTAACCCGGCTGATCGAAGGATTTCTCTCCTTGATCTTCTCATAACTATCACCACTTAGAATCCTTCTCTTCACCGCGGCTCTCCAAGTAGCCAGGGTCGTGCTCATCTTTGTGAGGGCGGCACTATTCACTTTATTCCCTGAGAGGCGTGTGTTTGTGAAGTCAACAGGGAACTTGTATCGTTCGTGCAGCTTCGTGAAGAGGAGGTTGCACAAATTCCCTCGGTCACGATGCCTTAGGTTCTCGGTGTTGATCGAGACGGTGCTCCGGAGAATGCACCCGAGTTGTCCCGCGTACCCACTGACTAATTCTTTGGGCGCCGTTGGATGCCCACTGGAGGACACTTCAGTAAATTCCTCCTTGACGGTGCCGAGCACGTTCGCGCATGATCCTTCCGATTGCCTCTCTTTGGTTGGTTGTCATCTGCGTTCGCTGCCATCATCGGTGGTGGCATCCTCGGCGGCACCATTAGTGGTGTCATCCCCGGCGCCACTAGGGGTTGTGTAGTCGGGATCGGTGTCTTCCGCGGCGTCCTCATAGCGGTGAGGTTCATCCTCCATCTCTTGGGACAGCTCCCAGAATGGCTTGCCCGAGCCGCCAACCTCATCGTTGTCGGCCATGTTCGCTCTAAATAGGAAAAAAGGCTATTAGAGTTATTGGATGAGATCAGGGTAGTATCTATTCCTCTATCCTATATATTTTCACATTACAGGTTATAAACACCCCTTTACCCAAAAGATTGTTCCAAGTGCACTATTGCTATCCTACTAAGTGCACTATTGCAGGTTATATATTTTCTATCCTACTAAGTGAACTATTGCTCTTGCTGCAGGAAGAAAAAATAGTTTGCATTTCAACTTAAGGGAAAATTATAAAAGCTACTTAGAAATATTTGCTTTGTAGAAATAACATTGTCTACAAATGTTGATTAATTTTTGTTTCGGTTGAGAATCGGGCACCTTCTAGGTCAAGAAAATTGGGCATGACCTTTGCTAATTTTCTTGACCTAGGAGTGCCCCATTCTCAACCGAAATGGAAATTAATCAACATTTCAGGAGAAAGGGGTAACTATTTGTCCCTGCACAAAATATTGAACTGAAGGAGCCTCAGTTCAGTCGTGGCGCCCCTGAAATTTTGGGGAACTTGCATCAGATAGACATTTTGCATTGCATCAATCATACATATAGCATACCTAATACAACGAACATTATGCACATACTGCTGTCATGCATTGCTGCCATAACACTTTAGTCAATCAACACATATACTAATATAGGCTAATTTGACCATAGTATTTGACATACATCAACACAGTTTGTATTATGGCAGCAAGAATTCACACAAATATGGCAGCAAGAATTCACAAAAACATGCCAGGAATGTTACACATACATGACAACTAACCTAGCACTACCCATTTGCACATCATCATCAACCCAGTACAGAAACTCCTCATGCTACAGGGGCTTGTACATCACAAAAGTTGGTTTTTTTACCTCACAGACAGCTGCCGGGATAGATCTTCAGCGAGGTAGGTGGTGCAGCTCGGATTAGCAGCAGCAATAAGTCCTGAATAAATTGTGGCTAGGCGGATTAGCAGCAGCACCAAGTCCTGAATAAATCTCAAACAGGGCAACCAAATCCAGGCAAATCAGAAAGTACCTTGGGAGCTTGGGTTGCTGTAGAGGTCGAGGTATAGCTCTGAGTGGCGTGATGGAGATGACGAAGACCGGCACCCTTAGCAGCGGTGGCTAGCCGGTGCTCTTCGACTTGGTGACGGCCAGCCGGTGGAGGTCGACGAGGGGGCGACGACGGAGCTTAGTAGAGGAGGCCGGGTGACAAAGGTGGGTGAGGTGGAGGCGGACGGCAGCGAGGCGAATAGCGGCGGCGCGCTGTCAGCACCGCAGGAGCGTCCTGGTCACCAGCAGGCCGGCGGCGGGGGCGAACCCTAGAATCACCAGAGAGGATGGACATGAGAGGAGAGGACGGGCTGGTCCGGGAGGGAGGCGCGCACCGCGGCGAGGCTGGAGCGGCTGGACCTCGAGGATGTGGAGGAGGCCGAGGCAGTGTTTGTCGTTGTTGTTGCTGAAGGGGTGGTGTGGCAGGGTCCCGAGGAGGTGGAGGCCGAGGCCGCGGAGGACGAGGAGGCGGAGGTGTATGTCATGTCGGTGCCGGTGGCGGTGGTGGTGGAAGGGGATCGGCGGCGGTGGCGAGAGGCGAGGGGCGAGATGCAGATTGGGGAGAAGGACGACCGGTTGGGTCGTCTTGGATATTTTAGTGGGGGCAGGGTTAGCAATGGCACACCTTTTAGGGGTGCGCCATAAAAATTGGTATATCAATGGCGCATCATGTAGGGGTGCGCCAGAACATCCGTGATAGCAATGGCGCACCTTCTCACCGGTGCGCCATTACTAACTTTTTTTTTGGATTTTTAGTTGCATGTAATAATTTAAGATTTGATATAAAAGAAAAGGAAAATGCAAATGGAGTGATAAAACCATTGTGCAAAGATTTAGAATTAGATGACATGGTTGAAATCAAGTGATACATGTAATAATTTAGTTGCATGTAATAATTGAGCTTGACATCGACACACACGCCGGCTACACCGCCGTGATTCAATCTTAGCTATCTTTTCACAATATTCTTGCCCTTCTTTCTCGCGGTTGAATAATTTAGCCCCGGAACCCCTTGAGTTCTTCTCTTGAATGGACGTCCTTTAGGAGGGTGGTCCTGCTTCTTCTTGTGGTGCATGGTACTTCATCGCCTTCGTCATCTTCCATCTTCGGGTCGCCGTACTTGTCGAAGTCTTGCTCATTGGCGACTCCATCCATTCCGATGATGTTCCTTTTGCCTATCCTCACGACAACACGACTGGGCTTTGACGGGTCGGTAATGAAGAAGCATTGGTCCACTTGGGAAGCCAGTACCCATGGCTCATTTTTTCGCGGTGACGCTTGCGCTCATGATCTTGGATTTGGCTTCGGGTATAACCATGGTGGTGAAATACCGGTCTTCTTTTAGGACGCTCTTGGCCCATCTGACACGGAACATCGGGATCTTCTCTCTAGCGTAGCTCAGCTCCCAGATCTCCTCGATCCTTCCGTAGTATCTTTCCTTGTTGTTACCGGTGTAGGATTCCATCGTTACCCGGAGTTACGATAATCGCTCTTCATGTCCTTTTCCTCGGTGTAGAATGTGTAGCCGTTGATATAAATGACGCCTCATAGGTCATCAGGTTGTGCTCGGCACCCTGTGACAAGGCGAATATGAGTTTTTCTTCCGCGGAAGAATCCTCATGTAAAGGGTGCGACAGAAGCTTCACCTTGAACCAATGTGTGAAACATGAGTTGTGCTCTTTGATTATATCTCCGTCCGTCCTTTGTTGGCCTCGGTCATTGTACGTCTTCTCAATAAAGGTTTTGTGCTCTACCACCCAAGGATCGACCACGTCTATGTGTTGTAGCGTGACTAGGTTTGCTCTTTCAAAGTCGGTGAGTCGACCCTTGAAGTCGACATGCATTTCGCGGCGACCCTTGCGGTGACCCCATCCGGTGAGTCCGCCGAGGTGCTGTTGACGGGCAGACCAGCGGGTCTCGATGCCTAGATAATTAAATGCGAAGGAGATGGACTCTTGATCGAGAAAGCCCTTGGCTATGCTTCCATCCGGGCGTGCCCTATTGCGTAACGTATCCTTTGATTACACCATTCATCCTTTCGAGCGGCATCATCTTTGTGCGAGAGCGTCGGCCGAGTTGGATGATATCCTTCACGATATGGACCAGCAGATGCACCATAACGTCGAAGAATGCGGACGGAAGTACATCTCAAGCTCGCATAGTATCACCACGATCTCTTCCTGTAGCCTTACGAAGTTGCCTCACGCCAACCGACTTCCGAGAGATGACATCGAAAAAAGTTGCATAGGCCAAATAGCGATCACGGACGACGTGTCCATGATCCCACGGATTGCAACTGGAAGTATGTCGCATCATCAAAGACGTGATACCGTGAGACTTCATCCCGCTGAACTTTTGCTTCGCCGAGTCTAGGTATCTGCTTATCTTCCCCGCGTAACCATAAGGAAGTTTTACTCCTACGAGGTAGGTGAAAAACTGCTCGACCTCCTTCTAACTTAGAGTGAAGCACGCGGGAGGGCAGTCATATTCGATCTTCTTGGCCTTTTTGCCTTTGCGACGACTTTTCGTGTCCTTCGCCTCATTATCATCATCATCATCATCATTAGGACTTGCGTGAAGCTCCTCCCTGATGCCCATTGATTGCAAGTCTGCCCTTGCTTTCGGCCATCTTTGGTCCTCTCTAGCATGTTGAGCAGGGTACCAAGCAGACTCTCGCACACGTTCTTCGTGATATGCATGACATCAAGGCTGTGAGGCACACGGAGGATCTTCGACGGCAAGTCCCGGAAAATGCAGACCTCGTTTTCCATACCTTCAAAGAGCTCTGGCGCCTTTCGCTTCTTTCCCGGGGGTGGGCACTCTTTCCAATTTTTCAACAGCTCGTCTATTTCCTCGCCGCTCCTCGTACGTGGGGGTCTTCGGGGTTTGGTTTCACCATCGAACAGATCCTTGCATTTTCTCCATGCGTCATCGTCGCGAAGCCACCTTCGATGTCCCATGAACACGGTTTTCAAAGACCCGGGATCTCTATCTAGCTGGCGATACGTTGTGTCATCCATGCATCTGACGCATGCAAAAAATTCGTGGACCACCTGCCCATGACATATCTCAGAATCCGAGATAGCCGTGCACCGTCGTGAGCGGTCTCGGCTCTCATAGGGAAATATTGTTTCATTGCGGCGTCACATGTATTGGCTGGCGTTTTCCACACGTGTCTAGCTCCTCTTTCAGCAGCCCGGACACAGATTGATGTTGTTCCTGGTTGTTTCAGCCCTTCAATTAGCATACTCATGTGAATGTACTTCCTCTTCATGCACATCTAGGGGGGAAGGTTGTACATCCACACAAACACAGGTCAGGTGCTATGTGTGCTTCTCTGGCTGCCAAACGGGTTGACTCCATCGGTGCTCGCGCCCAGCATAATGTTTCTTGGATCCTCCCCAAATTCTGGGTGTTCGAAGTTCAACGCTTGCCACTGGCTCGCATCTTTAGGGTGACTCAGCATCTTGTCTTTTTTGTTTATCTCCGGATCATTTCTGTCATCTTCTCGCTTCTTCTCCTCCCTATCCGCGTGCCAACGCATGAGCTTTGCTAGCTTAGGGTCCGCGAAATACCGCTGCAGACGAGGAGTGATCAGAAAGTACCACACCACTTTTCGAGGAGCTTTCTTCCTCTTCTTGTATCGAGTGACGCCGCACACCGGACATATGGTAGACTCTGCATGCTCGTCCCGATAAATGATGCAATCGTTCATGCACACATGGTATTTCACGTGTGGTAAATCCAGAGGACACACAATTTTCTTCGCCTCCTCAAAACTGGTCGGGCACTTGTTCCCCTTGGGAAGACGTTCGTGCCAGAATGACATGTTCTCTTCGAAGCATGCGTCGGTCATTTTGTGTTTTACCTTCATGTCCAGAGCCATGAGCGTTACTTTCAGGCGGGTATCCTCGGGCCTGCATCCTTCATACAATGGAGTAACCGCGTCTATCTCCAGTTGATCCAGCTTGGCTTTCTCTCGGGCGGCAGCTCTTGCGTTACCCGTCTGCTTGAGAAGCAGCTCTTGAATATGAGGGTCCTGCACCCAGCCCATCGATGATCCATCGTTGTCTGCTCCGGCATCTTCATCTTCATGATCATGCCCTTCGTCTTGATCTTCCTCATCATCATGTCCGGCATCTTCTACATGATGACTGTGTCACATCTACTTCGTGATCATGTCCTGGAGATTCTTCGTCTTCTCGCCCAACCTCGCCGCTATTGTCTTGCTGCCCTTCCTTATTTCTTGCCCGGCCCCCATGGACGACTTCATAATCATCTTCATCACCTTGCCACCGATAGCTATCCATGAAACCACGCACGAGCAGGTGGTCCCGCACCTGTCTGGAACCCGGGTCCATAAGGCTCTTCAGCTTGCATCTTCGACACGGACATCTTATCTTCGTCTCGTTCTTTTGAAGCATCTTGGCCTTCGCGGAGCTCAAAAACCTATTCACGATACCTTCGGTCATCGTGCGGACAATGGTCACCTGCAGGGTAGAGCAAAACGATATTTTAGAAGCAAAATTTTTTTTGGCATGACTTTGCCTAAAAATAGGACCAAAAAGAATGCATAGTGCCAAATTCTCGCCGAAACGGAAATGAATCAACATTCCGGCAAAATATTAGCAACTATCGCATTTTAGATACCGGTACCTGCAAACACAAACATATGCAACACCACAAACATACGTAGATCTAGGCCATAAAAAGTGTGTACGTTGGAGGGAGAAAAAAGTAGATCTAGAACATAAAGAAAGCTTTCCCCTTACTTAGCTATCAAAAAAAAGGAAATTTAACCACTTAGTTTGGGTGAATCTATGGTGCAAATGAGGTGATGAGGAGGAGGCAGCCGAGACCAAGCTTGGTAGAGGTGGAGAGAATGAAGTGAGGAAAGTGAGTGTGGTAGGTGGCTGTCAAAAATATCTAGCTGCTCTTGGGTTACCAATGGCGCACCTCCTAGGATTACTAATGGCGCACATGGTGTGTGGTGCGTCATTACTAGTTTTGAAAAAAAATTGAAAAAAAATTATTAGTAGTGGCGCACCATGGGTGTGGTGCGCCATTACTAGTTAAAACTAGTAATGGTGCGCTATTACTAGTTAAAACTAGTAATGACCCACTTTCCCTGGTGCGCCACTGCTAAGTCTGGGAAGGGTGTGGGGCCAGGACAAAACTAGTAATGACACATCACACACCAGGTGCACCATTAGTAATATGGCCATTCATGACGCACCACATACATGGTGCGCCATTAATGTCCATATTAGCTATAGTCGTTTTTCTAGTAAAGCGGTGGCCAACGCCGCAGTCTGGGAGAGACTATCAGGTGGGCCCTTCGTCAAGTAAAGTTTTCAATCAAACGGTGTCAGGTTTTGGTGCCAAGTCGGCCCTGATAGCAGGACCCACAAGTCAATTTCGTGTCAAAATGTGCTCAACCAAGCGTTTAGTCTCTTCGACAAAAAATTTACTCAAAACACGGGTGTTTTTTGTAAACTGATAGCAGAACGGTGGTTTTTTGAGAAGTTGCCCACAATCGTTATAAATTTTGGCAATGTACTCAAGATTGAACGAGTAGATTATTCAACCTATGTGAACGCACGCAGTCACCACTTGTTTCATTTGGCTCTTATTTTCACTCCCTCCGCTAGATGTGTAAGTCATCTTCTGGAAACCAAATAATCCAAAAACACTTAGGCACGGTACATTAACTTCCTCTTCGTTTCTTGTTTCGTGACATATCAACCAATAAGAGATGTGAGCCGTGCATGCTTTTAATGGATCAAGACTTTCAAACATGACATGTAGTGGTTAATTCATGTATGCAATTCCATTAACTAGCAAAAAAACATTATGTTCTCTCGTTTTCCCTCTGCGTTTGTCGCGATACACAACCTAAGATGACTTATATATCTAGACGGAGGAAATATATAAGTACATCCTCCGTCTAAGTGTGTAAGTCATCTTACATTGTGCACCCAGGGCCGGGCCCACAGTGGTGCCAAAGGTGCGGCCCGCACAGGGCCCAAAATTCTGAGGGGCCCCATATTTTTTATATAGGTATAGTAACAGTAAACGTAACTGGGCCGAGCGGCGAGCGACTAGGCCCATCGAGCGAGAGCGAGGCCATCGAGTGGACGGAGCGCTGGGACTCCTCCAGATCGCTACGAGATCAGGCGACGAGGCAGCACTCAGAAAAAAAAAAGGCGACGAGGGCATCGCTAATTAGCTACGTTATCTAGAAAAAATACTAGATCGCTACCATAAAAAAAACATTATATCGCTACAGCCTGCAGCCCTGCAGGAATCGCATCGCTGGAGCCCTTGACGTCGTCACGTCGACGCCTCGTCCCGCCTCCTCCCTCGGTAGCTCTTGCTCGGTCCGTGGTCCTTACTCCTTAGACCGATCCAATTTCGGATTCAGGCCGACTTAAGCGATAGGCCACAGCTGCGGTGCCGCCATTGACTTTCTTGACTCCTTTCTTAAATTTCAGACTCGTCGGTGTCATCTCATTGGATTGATCGGTCACCGACGCTAGCCTTCAGGTGCTTAGCGAGTCATTCTTTTTGGTTAACTTCGGTTCCTACTCCTAAATCCTAATTCTTAATTTTCTAATTATTTATTGGCAGGGATCGTTACTTCATTAGAGATTGGTTCTTACCTCCCCGGCTAAAGATCACTGGACCGAAAATTAGGTGAGTTAGACGGTTTGTCTAATTCTCTGGCATTGACGCATGATGTCCAATTGATATATGCTATGTATAAATTCAATGACATAACAAAGACTCAATGATTTGGCCATAATAGCACTTGAGAGTGAAGTGTTGGAGAAGATTGATTACGAGGATATCATTGAAGATTTCATATCAAAGAATACTAAAAGAATGAAGTTTTTCGAATAAATAGCAGCCGGGGGTTGAATAGGTATGATTTTTTATACGTCCAATTGTTATGTAAGACATTATATTATATATATTATGAAAAAAATTCTGCTTGATTTATATTAATATATACATTATAATTGCTCGTTAGGTTATTTTTTAGTGCGATAGGGCCTCATTTTTTAGTTTGGCACAGGCCCCGGATTTTGTCCGCCCGGCCATGTGTGCACCGTGACCAAGGCGGAGAGGAAAACGAGAAAACTTAATGTCTTTTTGCTAATTAATAGCATTGCATGCAATGAACTAACCACTGCATGTCATGTTTGATAGTCTCAAGTCATTGAAAGCATGCACAACCCACATCTCTTATTGGTTGATATGTAACAAAACAAGAAACGAGGAGGGAATTAATGTACCGTGCCTAAGTGTTTTGGGATTATTTGGTTTTCGTAAAGTGACTTACACACTAGACGGAGGGAGTATAAGAATACTTCCTCTGATCAATAATAAATGTCGTAGTTTTGAACGAATAATACTTGAGCTGGCCATGCATGCAGCAGGATGATTGCCCATAGAGGTGGCGTCATATTCAGTCCTACTTCGTTGGTGCACGAATTAAGATTCCTTTCACACTGAGCATGCACACTCGTCCGAGTGGACTGTTCGTTCTGAGGTTAACGGCCAGGCTGGCCGATGGCGTCAAGGAGGTGACTCCAAGAATTGCCGCGTCAGATCGGCCGGCGACGCGACGACTTGGACCGAGAGGCGATGCGATTCACCAATGATGAAAATGGGTCTGAATTCTGCTACACGGTTTAAAAGTTATGGCTTTAAAAAAATTAAAGTATAAATTAATCACGTTCACACAGCATGTTGTCACATTAATTACACTCTGTGGGAATGCATGCATGCAAACTAATTGGACTATGCGGTCACATGCAAGCAACGATGTAGGGACAAGGTGAGATTTAAGTGTGTTTGAGATTTCTTAAACAGACATAAACTTGCATAAAGTAGCAGGGAGACATAATCTTTCCTAATAAAGAAGGCCGCCATGGATGGCTAGCGGGCCAACGGCCGCCCGCTAGACGCGTCCTTTATTCTACTAGTAAATGCGCACGTGCAATGCACGTTAATATTTGGACAATATATTAATTGCATGCGGATATTAGGTATGCTATTATTTGTGTGTTTTCTATGATAAGTGTAACATTTGGTATGATATTAATTGCACGTTAAACACGTTGAAAGCTCGTCATTGGAGTAGTCTAGATCGTTGGATTGACGGGACACAAGTATAGAACACAAGAACGCAACAACCCAATTCTTGGCTAGCTGTGACGATCATCGCATGACGAAACCCTCGCCGCGCCGCTCCTCCCCTGCCCGTCTCGGCGTGAGATCAAACCGCCCTACGCGGTGGCGGCCGGATCCGCCCAGCGCCCCTGCTCTCGGCGTCGCCCTCATCCTCTCCATGCCGTCATGGGGTGGGCTCCCAGCTGACTCCGGGAGGCGCCCGGCGTGGCGCGAGATCTCCTCTCGCCTTGCGTCCTCTGGCCCGAAGGCGGCTACTGTGATGTCGCTTCATGGCGACGGTCCGTGACCAGCGGGGTGGCGGCGGCGGGCGTGGTGGCGGCCTGCTCCTTGGCGGCGAAGCGGCGTGGTGGTCTTTGGGTGGCTGACGTCGCGCCCGGCCAAGATTCGGGCAGGCGGGCCCCATCTGGTCCTAAGCGGGCGGCCCCTCGGCGTGGCCTCGTTATGCTGCGACGCGGTGAGGAGGAGCGGCTCGGATATGGGGCGTCGGCGCCGATGGCGTGCCGGCAGCAGCGCGAAGGCGGCAGCTTTACGGGCCTGGTGTGCTCCTGCTATTGCGTCCAGACGGCTACCGTCGCGGACAGTGGAGGTGGGGCCCTCCCGCGTGCCGACGGTGCTGATGCCCTGGTCCCGGCTCTGATTCTTCGCCGTGATGTCCCTACTTCGCGGTGCCGTGGTGAGACGGCATGGGGGCCTCATTACCGCGTTGGCGCAGGGTGGTGGTTGGTTTGGTGGCTGGATCCGGAGCGCCCGAGGTGCGGGTTGGGATCGGGGGAAACCCTTCGTGAGGTCGACACGGCAGCGGTGGCGCCTGTGGGTGCCACCTGACCTTCCGGGAGGGCACCGGGGGCTACCCGTTCTCTCGCCTCGTCGTGTACCGGGGGAAACCCTTGGCAGCAGCGTCGTCATCGTCGCGATCCTTCTTGGAGGTGTTGATAGGTGCCGGCGCTTCGGAGCCTTGGAGTCTAGTGGAAGATCCCGGTGGGCGCAGCGATCGCAAGGCTTCTTCGTTTTTGTTGATCCGCCGTTGTCGGCATTTGTTTTCTTTTGTTCTTTCTCTGTTGTTTCTTTTGGGCATGACTGTGCTGTTTTCGCCCCAGCATCTATCCATGTATGGTTCGGTTGGTTGCTGTGTATACAAAGCGGGGGAAACCCTTTTTCGGCTAGATCGTTGGATTGACTTAGTTTGATGGCTGAGATTAGTTGGATCTGCCTCTTTGATATAGATATAGATATAGATTAATACTCCCTTCGGTCCTTTTTACTCTGCATATTAGGTTTGTCTGAAGTCAATCTCATCCAACTTTGACCAAATTTATATAAAAAATTATTGACATTTACATAACAACACCAATATCACTAGATTCATCTCGGAATATATTTTCATAGTATATTTATTAGATATTATAGATGCTAATAATTTCTAATATAAATTTGGTCAAACTTAGCTAAGTTTAACTTTCGCCAAATCCAATGTGCAGAGTAAAAAGGACCGAAGGGAGTACATCAGAAATATTCTAGACTTCTCTAATTTCCGCTACAAACAGTGTGCCGTTTTGCATGCGAACATGAACTGGAGCCAGGCAGCTGCGATGCTACATCGACGGACTTGTACGGAGTTTTACAGGTTGTACGTTTAGCATTTTTGGCCAGGCACGATAGGTTTCATTTCGCTCATGCACGCATCGGTTTCTCGTAAAATCTAGTGCTACGCCATAAAGGGGATATTAATGAACGAGCAGATTGTTCAGCCTATGCGAAGGAACGTAGTAACCGCTCGTTTGGCTCTTATTTCTACACCAATCAAATTTCACTTGACTGAACATGCACACTCGTCCGAGTGGACTGTTCGTTCTGAGGGTGAGGAGCAGGCTGGCCGAGGGCGTCAAGGAGGTGACTCCAAGAATTGCCGCGTCAGATCGGGCGGCGACTGGCGACGACTTGGACCGAGGAGGCGATGCGACCCACTGGAGCAGCCGAGCCTTGGCGGCGATGCGTCGCGCCGTCGCCTATAAAATGCTCGTCGCGCCGATCGAGCAATTAATGTCAGCACGTCAGTAGGACCAAGTCATTGTGGCCATGGGCTCGCCTGCAAGTAGAGGTAGCGCGCAGCTCCTCCTCCTCCTCCTCGTTACTGCCTTGCACCTCTCTCGAGCGCAATCTCCCGCTCCCTCTACTCCTCCCCCTCCCACTCCCTATACTCCGGTCGGCGATGCTCCAGTCGCAGATGACCCTCCTCCCCCTCCCGCTCCCGCTCCAGCCGCAGTCGCCTCACCCTTCTCCTTCAGCTTCGATTTCACCAACAAATCCAGCTACCGCCCAGAAGACCTCAAACTGGAGGGCGACGCCGAAGTGCACGACCAACTCGTCGACGTCACCTGCAACTCGCAAAGAAAGAACAACACAGGTTGCTCGGGACGGGTGTCATACGCGCACCCGGTGCCGTTCTACGACAACAACACCGGCGAGGTGGCCACCTTCCAAACGCGCTTCACCTTCGCCATCATGTTGGACAGCCATACAATGAACTTCAAGGGGGATGGCATGGCTTTCTTCCTCGCCCATTACCCGTCTGCAATGCCGCCGGACTCCGGCGGGGGCTGGCTGGGCCTCATGTCCTATGACGACGGAAAGAGGAGGACAGTCTTCGGGGACGACCGGTTCATCGCCGTGGAGTTCGACACGTACAACAACGACTTCGACCCCAGCAAGACCTATGACCACATCGGCATCGACATCAACTCTGTGATGGACTCGGTGAACACGACCAGCTTGCCCAGCTTCAGCCTCAACGGCTCCATGACTGCCACCGTCACCTTTGACAACACCACCCGGATGCTGGTCGCCCAACTGGAGTTTGATGATGACAAACGTAATCTTCGCCCCGTTCAGGTCAGCTGGCGGTTAACCGATCAGCTCAACACCTTGCTCCCGCCTCAAGTGGCAGTGGGGTTTTCTGCAGCCACGGGCAACGGCGTGGAGCTGCATCAGATACGGTCATGGTCCTTCAACTCCTCACTTGCTCCGCCCCACAAAGGTATATATTCAGTTCCTTTTTGTGTGTGTGAAATGGTATCTATATTCAATAGAAGATGCTACTAGGGTACAGCCAGTTATTCTTTTCCTCAGGCTGGTCGTAATGGTGATATCATATCTAGTATCATGCATGCAAACTAGGCAATTTTGATGATGTGTCATATCATTAAATGAAGAAAAAAAAGATAAAGTATCATATCATGATACCGTATCATAATAAATGCTATGCTATTTTGTGTCGTGCATGCCAATAAATAGAGTACTATATGATACTAATATATGATACTATGCATTAGGGAGGTAGTATCATACACTAGTATCATATGCATGATACTAGTATATGATACTCCCATTACAACCAGCCTCAAGAGAGAGAGAGAGAGAGAGCTTTAATTATGAGAGGTCCCCCCGAGCATTTTTCATATAGTACTGCCTCCGGTATTTTCTACTCTGCCTGTAACTCTGGACCTGCATATAAATACCTCTTCCAATGCATTGGTGTTTAGATATGGGATGCATGATTGTATAGTACATTGGTATTCGTAGGATTGTGGTAAGTAGTACTCCCTTCGTTTCTTTTTAGTCCGCATATAAGGTTTGGTCAAAGTCAAGCATTATAGAGTTTGACTAACTTTATATTAAAAAATATAAACATTCACAATATGAAATCAATATATTCAGATGCACCATGAAACATATTTTCATACTATATAGTTTTAGTACTGTAGATGTTCATAATTTTTTATGTAAATTTGGTCAAACTTTGTGTAGTTTGACTTTGACCAAATCTTATATGTGGTGTAAAAAGAAACGGAGGGAGTATGTATTAAGATAGAAGAGACAGATTAACTTGGACACCTGAATTAACACTATTAATTAATAACTAGTGTTATTCGCGTGCATGCAGGTCATGACATGAAGGCAGCACTTATTGGAGGGTCAATTGGAGGAGCCGTGGCTTTGGTGGTTGTGGTGTGGTGTGTCCTCTCATGTTTCAAGTGGAGAATGAGCAGTACAAGCCATGACTTTGTGACACGAGCTGGCGGACCCAGACAGTTTGAGTACCGTGATCTGGCTGCTGCAACAGACAACTTCTCCGGTGAGAGGGTTATTGGGCGAGGTGCCTTTGGAGTAGTTTACAGAGGAACACTGATCACTAGGGGGTCATCATCAGGTGTGCCCTCTAGAGATTTATGTGAATCGTTGAGTGAGCCGTCAAACTCGAAGGGGTCAGACAGTGAGGTGGCTGTAAAGAAAATCTTGAATGAGCCGAGGGGAGGAAATCTTGACTTCTTCGCCGAGATGAACACCATTAGCGCAGCGAAGCACAAGAATCTCGTCAAACTGAAAGGTTGGTGCTGCCGGGAAAAAAGCCGGAACATGCTCAGTTTCTTGTGCTGGTGCTGCAGGAAGGAGGATGATGAGCTCTTCCTTGTCTATGAACTAGTGCCCAACGGCAATCTGCACTACCACCTATTTGAGAGTGAGCAAGTGATAGCATGGCCAACAAGGTACTACAATGTATACCCTGCATTTTTCAGTCCTTATATTATTTATTTTCACGAGGATTAATAATCAAATATACTTTTGTTTAACATTCCATGGATTCATTAATTTGCTTGCATGTCTGTCTGTCAGGTACCAAATCATCAAAGACATTGGCTCTGCTCTTATTTACCTCCACCATGATTGTGCCCCTTATATTCTGCATCGAGATATCAAACCAAGCAACATACTCCTGGACAACAACTTCAATGCGAAGCTTGCTGACTTCGGGCTGTCGAGGATCGGCAACCAGGACAACGCGACGCTGTTGACAGCTGCCATAGGGACCGAGGGGTATATAGATCCAGAATGCAGGAAAATGGGGAAAGTTAAGTTCTACCCGAGCTCTGACGTCTATAGCTTTGGAATTGTCCTGCTAGACATTGTATGCACAGGGAAGTCCAGGGAGCAAGTCTGGGAGCTGTACATAAAAGGCAAGGTCGTGGAGGCTGCAGATGGAAGGCTTCATGGCGGCGACGACATGGACAAGAGGCAGATGCAGCGCGTGGCTATCCTGGGACTCTGGTGTTCTCTTCGTGATAGTTCCGTGAGGCCTACTGTGAGGAAAGCAATGGAGGTCTTGGAACGTGATGAGCCGTTGCCTGACCTTAACTACTTGTCGAACACTTCGGTACCCTCAGCACAGCAGGACACCTACACCATTAGCTCTGAACAGCATGCACTTATGTCAGATGGCAGCTAGATCTTTCAGTGAGCCACAAGCATATGACTTTTGCAATGGTTACGTTAGTCAACGTGGACTACTACACTATATATACACATGCATGGATATAGCAGGCTCTCAATGTTCCTACTTACCTACGATCAAACCTACGATCAGCGTGGGGTGATACTCATTATGCATCTCACGGTTAATCTATGTTGCTTTCGCCGTTTGCATCATGTATTCATGTTGGACTTTGTCTGCATTAAATTTATGTTGGTTTGGCTATATGGGCAAATGTAATAAACAGTTATGATACTCAATGTACGCATGTTTTTCTTTTTCTTTTGCGTTCATGTTGGTTTGACTATATAGAACGTGTGGGTATAACAAAAGGTTATGTGAAACATTGATGTTTGCTGGCCGGTCTTGTTTGCATTTGTATTGGTTTACAGTTGTGTGTGTGCGCGCGTGCACTTCTGACAAAGACGAGCTAGCTGCTCCGGCATAGCCGGATATGGAGAGTGCTAACAACCACGATGCCTCTCCTCATCATTTTTGTTCGACTCTCATGCTCGGTGGCTGAGATGCTCAAAGAAGTCATTGATCTCATAGGGGCATGGCAGTACAGCAAGCTCAGCGAGGCCAGGCTATTGGAGAAAGCAAGTAGGGTTTTGTGCCCATGAAAATTTGAAAGTTCAAGTTGTGAAAAATCTAACTCTAACCCTAGAGGAGTGTGAGAGAAAGCAAGGAGAGAGGCATACCTGGATGCTGATGGAGTTATCACCTAAAGAGGATCCGCTGGAGGGGTTATTCCAAAGAGACCATGGCATCCGCGGTGGTTGGCGGCGAGTCGGTGGTCGGAGGCGAGACGGTGAGAACGAGCTATGGTGGACAGAAGTGGTCAGGCTGGAACGAAATGCTTGAGCCCGCCCTCCTTAACCATCCACGCAACGCTGGGAGACGATCCTCTGTCGTTGTCTAACGCCGTCTGTCACCGGGCGACACGTTAGCCTAACAGGTGGGGCCTACCTGTCGGTTCCACTGCTTTCACGAGCAAATTGGACGGTTAGTGTCCCGCGTTATTCGTTAGGTGCAAAGTTGATGGTTCCATGTGCACTCGCTCAAATATGGTACAACTTATTACCCTTGCCCTAAATGTGTTGGTTTTGGGTAAATATCAAAATCTCCATGAGTTGTCCAGCAGTGTAAGAAACTGTCGTTGATGGAGTAGGAACAAAGACGGGAGGGCTTATTTTGTGCCAGTACATGCCATCACCGCCTCAATCGTGCAGACGGCGGACCAAACCCTTCCCTTTGTTGTCGCGGAAAATACCCGTATTACTTACGTACTCCCTCCGTCCCAAAATTCTTGTCTTACATTTGTCTAGATATGGATGTATCTAATACTAAAACGTGACTTGATATATCCGTATTTAGACAAATTTAAGACAAGAATTTTGGGACGGAGGGAGTACCATGGTACCATCAGAATACATAGATTGACGAGTTCGTCCGGCCCTGATCGTAGCCTAGTACCAAGCCCTTGCCCTAACTATACACCGGACCAAAACCAGGGTTCCGCAACTCTATTGCCGCCGAGGCATGCATGGCCGGACGAAAATCACCGTCCTTGTCAAGGATGGAGCAGGGAGCACAAAGGCTTCCGGACTGAGAACCCGTCACTGACGCGCCATTTTTCCACTCGTCGGATGATACTTTTTTTTCCTACTACTGTGTCTTATGCACGTAGGCATTATACACAGCGTTGAAAGTTGCAGATAACATCACACTTGCTGAACGACTTTTTTTTGCGAGGTACATGGTGAACGACGTCCAAGTTACAATGAGTCATCCACAGCATGGCTTATAACTACACAGGAAAGCATGCACACGCTGCTAACACACGGACAAAAAAAATCATGACTTGTGCTCCCTGCTCCATCCTTGACAAGGACGGTGGTTTTCGTCCGGCCATGCATGCCTCGGCGGCAATAGAGTTGCGGAACCACCGTGTTCTATCTAGCTAATTTTCTTCTCTTGCATATATACGTGATCTTTTTGTTTCTTTGTTGAATATTATTGAAACCTTAACGGTAATGTACTTATCTCCTAGTTTCCTGGCCACTCACAGTCTTTCCTGGCCACTCACAGTCTTTAACCCTTTAGCTTTAGAAGAGTAGGGAATGTTGAATAGGCAAATGGACAAATTGCACGAACAAGGTACCCAATGTGTGTATAGAGAAACATGCAAGCTCTTTATTATATGCTCTTTTCATTGTTTTCTCTTGTGTTAACTCTAATCAACTTATGGTAGGCGCCAAAGCCCTCCATCTCATGACTTGTTATACCCTAGCCACCATGGGCATTTTAGTAATAAACCCATATTAACCTTTTGATATGTTGCAAAGGTTTCATGCCATATTACTAATGTCATTAATTACTATTTCTCTAACTCATACAAATTGGTTGACTAACGCACATGGGTTAATGTTTCTTAACACCCGCCCTCCTGGGCGTTTACTTTCAAATGCACTTGTCCCGTGAAAAATTCCACTGAAAACCAATGTGAGAAAAGGGATGGGAAAAGGAGTGCATCGCATGCATATATCTAGTTGCACTTGTTGCCTCCTCAAAAACCTACTTGACAAAAACCCTTGCGAAAACTCGCTAAGGAAGAGTGCACGGTCTAGTCTTCTACATTGGAATTTTTCTACTGGACCAACGATCTTTAGTAACATCAAATATAGCTCTGATTTGGGTGTTCACTCCCCCTGAACCTTGCAACTCTCTAAGATTCCTCCTACCAATTCCATGAACACATTTTTGAAAACTGGATGTTGGTAGAGAATTTGTGAAATGACCAGCAAGATTATCACATGATTTAGTTTACAAAATCTTCACTTCCCTACTCTTCTAAAGCTAAAGGGTGGAAGAAAAATTTAGGAGCTATTTAATCAGTACGATTACTCTTAACATATCCATTTAAATTTTCCTAACACAAACGACAATACCATCGTTAGATTCCACATGACTTCTTGATGTGGTTAGTTATCTGTCTGAGACAAACACATGCATGTGAGGCTTCATATAAAGCATCTGTCACTGGGTGGCTAGTAGATGTGGCTACCAAGGTCTACTTACATGACCAACAACAAATTGTTGTACCACTACAAAGAGTTTTGAATCCATTATGAGATCTACCATTATGGGGATGACACGTATAGTCAACATCTGTGTAATCTAGTCTGAGATGTAGCATTTATGGGGATCATACATATGGTCAGCGTATGTGTACTCCATCATAGTCAAGTCTTGGTTCTTCATGTAAAAAGTCCAAGATCATGAGTATCATGGAGGTATTTGAAGATAGTTTTGACGCCAACCCAATGCATTCGAGTTGGTTCCACACTATACTTGGCTAACAGATTTACAGTGTGCAATACTCAAGGTACATTTTTGCCCCTATGGAGCTGAAATATGGAACTTTGTGTCCCAAAACTTGCATATTTGTCCTTTCAAGGTTTGAATGGATCTTTATCCATGTTAAGGGAATTTAACTATGCAGACTGGTGATTTAGATCTCCTCGCCGAAGGTCCTCAAGTTGTAAGCTTAAGTATAGCTTGATCTTACCCAAGACATCCATTTCAAACCACATCTTAAGGTAATAACTAACTTTCTTTATGCATTTTCCATTGCTTATGGTATTCAGATCCTCGATATATACTGACATCATACGGCTCCATGACGAGATATCTTAGTAGTTACACAAGGGCAAGCATCATCATTTGTGTAACCTCTCTTCACAAGAAATTCCAGTTAGCTGGTTGTACGCATCCTACAAGATCCACAATTTTCAATCCTTCAGCAACTTCCATATAAACGTCTAAATCAAGTGGCCCATACAAATGCGCGGGCACAACACCCATTAACTGCATTTGAATGGTACCTTGCACATAAACATGAGACATGGTAGAAGGTGGCCGGCTGGACAGAGAACGACTTGCACTGGGAAAGCACACAGACACATACATGGATCTCAAGAAACAAGACTGGAGCAGAAGCTGGATGTTGACATGTCCGACCGGTCTATAGCTATGTTTGTCAGTGATGATGGTCAATCATCACCGACGTTTCTGTGCTTTTATTTTCTCAGGCAAAACTTATGTTTTTAAAACTTCATCAAAATTACAATCTGCTAGACAGAGATCAGCTGTAATGGCTGGACCAGAACCGATCCAGACCATTGTTCCAGCTTCTAACCTACCAAAATTATCAGCCAGGAAGTGACTAAATAGTTTTGGCCACGCAATATATGAGTAATGCAAGTGTGAGGAGATGCCATTGAGGACTTTGTTTCTTGCAGTAAAGAAGAGTAGGCTGATGTATCAATATATTAATGTCGATCTGACGATATATGAGTAATACAAGTCGATGTTGATGGATTTCCGCTCGCCAATAATGACACATTTACAGTAGTGGGTGTCTGCTTCTTAAGTTTTTCTGCACACACATATGATATGATACATCCCTTTGAAAGTTACACGCAGATACGACCGACACCCGGTGGTGGTGGTAGGGAGCACACGGAGAAAGAGAAATGACTTATTACATGAGAAAGCACACACTATCAACCGAGTCTACCGATCGACACACGTACTGGGATGCATCAATAACAAGGTGAAGATTAACGATTCATCCCGGGGTCCATTTGGGGCGCGACGGTCGTCCCCTTCCCCATCCTCTCCGCGTTAGCTTGCCATCCCAAGTGCATGTGGAAGCCCCGGTTCTTGAGCTCGCGGTACTCCTGGCAGAGGGCGCAGGCCCCGCAGAAGAAGTGGACGCAGCAGTCGGCGCAGGGCTTCTCGGCGAGCCCGTACGCCGTCCGCAGCTTGTACCGGTAGAAGCAGGAGTAGAGTCCCATGCCCAACCCCGTGGTCATGCACAGCAGCACGTACAGCGACCCGCTCGCACAGCATGCTGATGAGCGATCATCCCGGCCGGCCACCATTCATGCACGCACATCAACACCACAACAAGTTACTCCTCGATCGCTCAGTTATTAATTAGTAGAAGTAGTAGTTGTCACAAAAGCATATTATTGCTTTCTTTGTAAAGAAATATAAGTTTGCTTAGATCACTATAGAGGGAGTACTAGTAGAGAGACAGAAAGGAAACTCACGTATCTCCCCCTCGTCGACGATCTCGGCGATCCTCCCAAAGGTGATGCACGGGAAGCACCAGGTGAGGAAGCCTGCATGCAGGAGGACACGCACGCCGGTCATGACAAAATGGTTTCTAGTTTCTTGAGCAATATGTTTCTAGTCTCTTTTTGAGCAAAGTGGTTCCTCTTATCTCTTCTTTTCACACACAAATTAAGAAGGTTCGTAAGAGTTACTCAAACCCACTACTTCATAATTCAACATCTCAAATATACTATAAACGAGCAAGTTTAACATGGTCCCTCCTACCTCTTCTTTTCATACAGGAGGTAACAAAGTAAGAGCTACCCAGACCCACCACTTAAGGCTCTTCACATCTACTTATTACATACTGTTACCTTTCATATGCAAAGATGAGCTAAAAGGGACCATGAAAAAACTGCCAGTAATATATAGACAAAGGAATTACATGTAGATAAACACGAATGGCCAACACGTTCGATGCATGCAGCGTTATTCATCACAGGTATATAGCATAGTAGCAGGTGTTGCTCTAGTTGGACCGGAGGGTGTGATGAAGCTAGGCTTACAGCCACCGACGTCGTCGCAGCAGTCGCAGAGGCCCGTGGACCACGATGCGCCGTTAACGTTGCGGCTGGCCATGGGGCTGCCTTGCCACCGCCGCCGCGAGACTTGCGGTTGTAGGAGCTCGCCGGGCTACCAGAAAGAAGCTCGCCGGACTTGTGCGTGTGTGTGTGTGTGAGGGGCCGTGTGTGCGGTGGGGCGTGTATTTATGGACGGCCGCCGGAGCCGGGTTATTCACTCCGGGCCGTTTCTCACGGGCGCCACAGACGTCAGTTGTCCTAGGTTGTGTGTGCTGTCAGCTGCTGAGTTCGACGGCCGTGGCTTTACCTGAAGTGACTCCACGCACTAGCAAGATGAAAATAATTCGGTCGGTGCGCTAGCTAGCTAGTACAGTAGCAAGGGACCTTCTTTCAGAGATGCCGGCCGGACGTGTTGCTCCGTGACTGGCCCCTTGTGCATCTACGGGCAATCGGTTGACATCAACAGCAACGACTCCGGATTAGACATTAGTGCGTGGAGTCACTTTCAGACAAAGTCACGGCCTTGCGTTCAAAAGGTTAAAAGTCACGGCCTTTTGCAGCAGGGACGTGTGCAAATATTGCCCGTCCAACCAGGAGATGGATGGTTCAGATTGATCTATACTGAACGGCCAAAGAATGCCGCACTCTCTCCGTTTCTATTAAGAGTAATATTAAGTCAAACTTTGACCAAGTATATAAACAATGTATTAATATCTACCGTATTAAATTTATATCTATATCTATACATATACCTACTAATAAAGCAAGTTGTGTTTCTTTGACTTTTTTTCATCCATCCATCTATATTATTATTTTTGTTTTTCTATGTGTCCCTTAAACGGGACCGGTTTCAATGTTGCAGCAAAGCCTTGAATCGAAAAGTGCATAAAATAAGGTTTTTGAATTGTTTAAAAAGTTAGCACATTAGCGATTGATTTAATCCTTAAGTAAATCATGAACATGGCAAAACCGGTATGAAGTTCATACCAAAATCTAAGTATGTGAGCCTGGACAAAGCATAGAATCGAGACATCTATGAACACAGCTCATCCGGCTAGCACATGAATGAGTAAAATGTTGATGAAGAAATCATACCCTCCAGTCAGCCAGGCTAAGGCCGTGGTGGCGACATCGGCTATAGTTCCGTCGTAGCCTTGTTCGTGCAGCGTCGTATTCAACCATGGCGTCGATTAATCGGGAAGTAGTTGAAGCCGAGGATGAAAACAAGAACAAACCGGGAGCAGTCGCGCCGAGACGCTCCCCAAAACCTTATCACCCTTCTCGCAGTGCAGGATCTCAAAGGATGGGGTTCCGGAGGCCTGTTCTACCGTCCGGTCATGCACGCGTTCGATAGGAAGGGATCGCCGGAGGCAGCACAAAGCTTGAAATAGTAAATGATGGCTAGGGTTGCGCATCCATTAGTGACTCATAATTAATCCAAAATTAATTGGAATAGTAGATGACGACTCAGCTCGGCTCATTCACAAATACGGGCCGGAGGGCAGCGGAGGTGGAGCGCGCATGCGCAAATCCTCTTCCCAAGCTCTCAATGGAATGTGAAAGAGCAGCCCTTATAAAAGGGTCTCAACTCTCATCAAATAATGAGGTGGTACTAAACTTTCCTTCACTTGTCATACATCTACATGGGCCTTAGAGATTAACCAGGGATTGTTATTTATATGGGTCCCATCTATAGCTAACAGAAAGACCTACTGAGCATGATTATCACATGATTTAGTTTGCAAGAGCTTCACTTCCCCAATCTTCTGGAGTTCATGAGCATAGAAAATTTTAGAAGCAATATGCTTTGTAGATTACACTTTGACATAGTCATTTTGCATTTGTGTGAACTGTTGTCGTTTTGCCGAGGGAATATTTTCCTTGGATAGTGGGGAGCTGCAGTGATCGATGGAGAACCTCAAATGTCTGGAATCTCTGGCCAGGCAGGCGGCCACATGTGCTGACAGCATCACCGAGGTCGTTGCTAGCTACAGTATTTTCAGATAGATCATCATATCGTCACCAGAAGAAAAGCAAGTCCACTACTACTCCATGAGTACCTGGCAATGGGGGTGTTTTTTCCTATCAGGATTTCCAGTAACCGACAAAAATTGAAAACCATTTGAAATATTTGAATTTGAACGATCCGGGTAATTGTCAAATAGGCTGTGTATAAATGGCATACAGCAACCATGCACTTTGCCTAGCGGTAGGGCGTGTGCCTATCAGGAGGTTCAAGTCCCCAGTTTCAACAACAGGTTCTTTTGCCTTATTCAGGCTTACTAAAAAAATTTAACTCGCGACCTTTTGGTGTTTACCAGGCTCATAAAAAGATATTGGTAGCGATGCGGTGACATGGAGTCAAACTCGTGGCCTCCTAGTTTTTTGCCTTATCCTGTTATTCGGGCTTACTAAAAAAATTAACTCGCGACCTCCTGATGTTTACCAGGCTTATAGAAAAGATATTGATAGCGACGTGGTGGCATGGAGTCGAACTCATGAGCTCCTAATGTTAACCGGCCATACTGCCCCATTTCAAAAAAAAAAAAAAAAAGAAACAGGCATACTGCCCCATTTCAACAACATGTTTTTTGCGTTATTTAGGCGTACTAAAAAAAATTATTGCTTGCGGTGCAGTGGCATGGAGTCAAACTCGTGACCTCCTGATGTTTACCAGGCTTACTGCCCATTAGACCAGCAGCAAATTATTTGCCGCAGCGCGGTGGCATGGGGTTAAATTCGCGACCTCCCGATGGTTTATGAGTCGTACTACCCATTAGACCAGAACCATTTTTTTTTTGAGAACCGCCCTCAAAGGCCTTTATTCATTAATTTGACGGTTTACATCCGATTGCACCATGGCAATCAATGAAGCAGGGAAAACATCAAAAGAAGTTACATTCGAGGCACTCGCAAGGCTCTCTTTAGCACACCAGTGAGCAGCCTCATTGGCCTGTCTACTTACATAGTTGATTGAAGTCCACGAAAATTATGGAGATAGGATTTGATCTCGCTGATAATTGGGCTTCCTGTCGACCTGCTCTCTGACGCCATATACTCGTCTATGATAGTTTTGCAGTCCGACTCGATGGTCACCCGTGTCCAGCCCTTCTCCATAGCGGACACACAGCTTCTCGACACCTAGCAGTTCAGCGCAATAAGGGCCGGTCACCCCCGGCAACTTGCGGCCTGTGGCTAGCATAATCTCTCCGGCATGGTCCCGCGCCACCATCCCAATCGCAGATGATCCTGTAATGACATTAACAGAAGCATCTGTATTGATCTTGCACCACCCTTCTTCCGGCAGTTTCCGATCCATTTCTCCTTGCTGTAATTTCTCTTGTCAACCCCTTCAGTAGGGATATACAAGGCTTGAATGAGTTCCTTCACTAGGACCATCGCTTGGGGTGACACCCTTTCACTTGCTGGCAAGGAAACCATGATCAAAGCTGTGGCGCAGGCCATCCCTACTTATATTATGGGTGTGTTCAAGCTACCGATGTCAGTTTGTGATGATTTTAACAGGATGGTAAGGAACTTTTGGTGGGGTTCAGCGGAAGGCAAAAGGAAAACTCATTGGATGGCGTGGCCGCAAATTCAGGCTCATAAAATGAAGGGTGGGCTTGGGTTCAGAGACTTCCGTCTCTTTAACCAAGCCCTTCTCGCGAGGCAGGCATGAAGACTTTTAATTAACCCAAACAGTCTATGTGCGCAGGTACTAAAAGCCCGATACTATCCGGAGGCGTCTCGAGGAGACACAAGATATTCTCGGGAATGCCTCTCCTACATGGCAGGCTATCCAAAGATGGCCTCGAGCTCTTGAAAAAGGGCTTGGTGTGGCGCGTCGGCAACGGACAAAGCATCCGTATTTGGAGGGATCGCTGGCTGCCCACGGAGCCGATGGGGCGGCCTATCACCCAACAGGGCACCTGCAGATTACGGCGAGTGGCGGATCTCCTTGATGACTCCGGCACTTGGCGCCTCGACGTTCTACGGCGGTACTTTCTTCCGGTGGACATCGGCACCATCACGAGCATCCGCGCCCGTCGCGTATCACCGAGGACATCATTGCTTGGGCGCCTGAGAGGAACGGTATCTTCACCGTCCGCTCCGCCTACCGCCTTGCCATGGACGAGCGCGAGCGTCCATCGGCGACAGCCACGAGCAGGGCACCGGATGGTCGTCGCGCCATCTGGAAGACCATATGGGGGTGCCCTGCTCCCCCGAAGGTACGCGTCTTCGCCTGGAGGATTGTTACCAACTCGCTCGCAACATGGGCTAATAAATTCTCTCGTCATCTTGAGCTTACTGATGTTTGTCCCATTTGTGGTGTGGAACGAGAGGATACCTTCCATGCTATGTGTAGATGCCCCCTCGCGAAGAACCTGTGGCGTGCAATGGTGAAGGATTGGCCTATCCCTGATGTGGATTTTGTCCGCAACAATGGCCCTAAATGGTTGTTCTCGCTGCTCGAGCCACTTGCAGATACGCCACGGCTGGTGGTGTTGATGACCATGTGGCGTATTTGGCACGTCCGTAACGAGATAACTCATCAGAAGAATCCGCCCCCTACAGAGGCCTCCTGCAGATTTCTCCATGGGTATATTAATTCCCTACTATGTATCCGGAAACGTCCTAGAGCTGATATTGTTAAAGGCAAAATGGTGGTGCATTTGGGAAGGTCGGCTGCTACACAAATTAAACATAGTGGTGAGGAGAAGCGATGGATGCCACCAGCAGTTGGCTTGGCCAAGCTGAACACGGACGGGAGCTACGTCCCAGCTACAGGAGCTGCTGGCGGAGGTATGGTGCTGCGTGGCGCTGCCGGAGAGATTATTTATACTGCTTGCAGGCAATTACGTACATGCGCTAATGGTTTAGAGGCGGAACTAGCTGCGTGCAGTGAAGGGCTGGCTCTCGCCCTCCACCGTACTGAGTTGCCGATTGTCATTGAGATGGATAGTTTGGAGGCGGTGTCGATGCTTAACTGCGCCCGTCCGTGGATCGCTCGAACCATCGTGTACTCGTACAAGAGATTCTTGGGTTAATTGCAGCTGACCCTCGGAAGATTTCTATTAGTCATATTAGTCGCTTTCAAAACACTGTTAGTCATGCTCTTGCCGCTTATGGTCGTAGTACCCCTCGCACCGCCGTGTGGTTGGGATCTGGCTTGCACGACATTGTAAATCTTTGTATGGCTGAACGGCCTCCTTGAGTAATGAAATTCCTTTTTACCCTGCAAAAAAAAGAGAATGAGTTCCTTCACTAGGACCATGGATCGCCGGGGCTGGTACTTGACTTCCTCGTGAGTGTACTTATTCCTGCTTGACCAAATAACCCACATAACTGATATGATAATAGCCGCTCTGTCTTTCCCAATGAAGCTGGGATCAAGTAAGTCCCTTTGACCACGTCGCTGGGTGCAGCCGTGGCATTTTAAGTTCAAAGAAAGTCTCTGTCTTTCCAGAACAGTTGCGCATGTTCACATGTTACCAGGGAATGAAACAGTGATTCCTCTTGATAACCACACATTGGGCATGTAGGATCCTCCCCTACATGTCTCCGGCATAATTCTTCCTTCGCCGGCAGGAATCCTTTTAAGACCCTCCACCAAAAGATCCATATCTTTGGTTGTACCTTGACACGCCATAGTGCTTTCCAAATCTCCCAAGTCTTTGGTTGTACCTTGACACGCCATAGTGCTTTCCAAATCTCCTCTCCTTCGGATGAACTACCAACCCCATTCAGGTCATTCTCACGATCCTCCATAAGCATTCTGTATGCCGATCGAACCGTGAAAATCCCAGACCTCTCATGGCCCCATGCCCAAAAATCAGGTATAGCAACCCGCGGTCTTGGCATATTGAGAATCGCCAGCGCATCCGGGCCGATAAAAGTTCTGTGTATCACTTCCGCATCCCACTCACCCTCATCCGTCATCAAATCAGACACGATGTGGATGGGTTCACTTCCAATACTGCATACTGGTTTGAAAGTTTTGCTTCCTTGCATCCAATTATCATGCCAAACCTCCGTAGTCATACCATCACCAGAACCATTTGAACAATATGTTTTTGTGCCTTACCCAGGCTTGCTAATTTTTTTTTAAACGAGGCAAAAGATTTGCCATTTTCATTGATTAAGAAGGAGTGAGAATTGCCCGGTTAATTGACAGAAAACCAGGCTAAAACCGATACAATCCAACCCACATAACATGGGTACCACCGGTCAACCTGGCCACCGACATGGGATCACAGAGCTACAAACAGCTACACAGAAACCATGACGGCACATGCCAACAGAAGACCACACGCGCGAACAACCGACAGCTCCAACTCAGACGACGATCATCACAAGGGAAATATGCAGGACTTGCACCGACCGTGCCCTCCGTAACCGACCACCGAGCGCCTGTCATCGTCACCGCCTGGACACACTCCACCGCAGCTCCGACTTCAAAGCAACCAAGCAACCAACGGAAGAGCACCTCGGACACGCCGGGAAGATCCGACTACCGAAGCCCGAGCCGCGACCAAAGCTCCTCTCGACGCCATCATCATTGCCAAACAGAAATGAGCGCCCCCGAAATGGCCGCCTCGGCAAACTATGCGGCGAAGATGCCGCAAACCACGCGGCGAAGATGCCGCAAACCATGCGGCGAAGATGCCGCAACCCACGCGGCAAAGATGCCGCCATCCACTGGTCTCCAGGTTGTGGCTGACTCCGAGACGATGCCCCCAAGGAGGAAGAAGACATGAAGGCGCCTTCATCGCCCGATCCAGAAGATCTGAGGTTTCCCTCCGGAGCCAAGGTCGTGGGGAGGAAGGAGGAGCACCACACAACAGCAACGCTTTCAAGAAAGAGCACGACGCCCGCGGGCGTTGCCATCGTCGGATCCAGCCAAGGCCGGACATAGGATTTCTCCTGGAGATGCTCAACCACCACCTGCCCGCATCAACGCAGCCAACAAACCCCATCCTGTCGAGGCCAACCTCGCGCTGGCCGTGGGATCCCACGACCCACCATGCCCAGATGCGCGCACCACCCCCCTGCCGAAGCCGCTTCCACCAAAACCGGGAACCTCACGCCAGCAATGCCGATGAGCCAAATCGAGCCGCATCGGCCAGATCCGGCCTCCAACCGCCACTGTGCCACCACCGTCGCCCGGCATGCCGCCAGCACAAAGCCAAAAACAGAGATCTCGAACAGGGAGGGGGGCCCGCCACCTCACCCCAACACGCCACGCCGCGAGCAGCGAAGCTTCGCACAGCGGAGCCGCCGCAGCCCAGCGAGGAAGGCCACATGGATCGTCGGGGAACCTTTGTCAAGAGATCCGCCGGGCGATGCCCGGCCAGAGAGGCGGAGGATGAGCCTCCCTCCACCACGACCACGCGAGAAGCTGCGGCGGAGATCCATGCCCGAAGGCCACGCGATCACGGAGGTTGCCCGCCGCCGCCCGAGCCCATCACGCCACCGGATCGGCCGCCCGTCCTCGCGCATCGACCACCGCGTCCTGCGCGGCAAGCCTTGCGCCTCCAGCTGCGAGAGCCTGCCCGCCGCCGCCGCCGTCCGGCGCGGTCTGCCAACCGCCTCCTCCGGCGGCGGCGAGGAGTTGAGAAGGGGAAGGAGGCACCGGCGGTTGGCGGCTAGGGTTTCCCCCCGTGTGGCCCGTGAAAGCGACGCGGGGTGGTTGCCGTGCGATGGCTTGGAGCCAAACTCGCGACATCCTGATGGTTACCATGGGTACTGCCCATTAGGGCATCTCCAGCCGCGCCCCCAACAGGCCCCCCCAGGCCACTTTTGGCGCGGCGGCAAAAACCCGAATCGCGCCCAGGGGCGCGAAAATCGCGGTTCGGATCTTTTTTCGCCCGGCGGTCACAGCCGAACCGGGCTGGCTGAGAGCCGTTAGAGCTCCGGCTAAAGGGAAAAGCACGCAGCCCACACCGGCGGGGAAAAGTCAAGGTTTTCTTCCCGACTTCGCCTCGCACCCCCTGCACCCTCGGCCACCACTAGCTATATCCGGCGACGGCCGCCGCCTACTCGCTTGATAGCCATTCCCGGAAAATAGCAGCGCTTGCGTAGCAGTCCTCCCGCGAGCTGGCGTTTCCGGCCGCGGTTTAACGGCGGTACACGCCCACCGCTAGCGCAAGGTGTTCGGCGTTTTATTTGTCTCGGCGATGGACTCGGATGAGGAGGAAGAGCTTCGCCGCGCTGCCGGAGGAGGAAGCCGCGGCGGCGTCCGGGAAGAAGAGCATCCGATGGTGCTTCGCCGCCCTCGCCAGTCTTGGCGATCAATGAAAAGCAGCGTCGAGGTGGCTCGGCGCCGGGCGGTGAAAGCAAAGAACCGGCATCGTCTGCAAAGGCTCTTGCATGCTCTACTCCGACTACTTCGCCCGATGCTCCACTTCATGGCGAGAGAACATTTCGGCGCCGTTATCGGATGAGCCGAAAGCTCTTCCTCAGATTGTGAATTCCATCCGGAGTTCGACAACTACTTCAAGTGCAAGATGGATTGCACTTTGGCGCTCTTGGATTCACCTCCATCCGAGAAGTGCACGGCAATGATGAGGATGCTTGCATATGGAGCTCCCAGTGATTCACTCGGCGACTATGGGCGATGGCGAGTCCACCGGCATAGAGTGTTTCTACAAGTTCTGCCGGGCGGTGGTGGCGGTGTTTGGGCCTAATACTTGAGAACACCAAATGCGGAAGACACTTTGCTCGGATCCTAGCCGAGAATGCAGCAAGAGGATTTCTGGGATGCTTGGAAGCATCGATTGCATGCATTGGCAATGGAAGAACTGCCCATTTGGTTGGCGGGGATGTACAAAAGCGCCAAAGGCGGTTGCGATGTGGTGCTTGAGGCGGTAGCCACAGGACCTCTGGATTTGGCACTCCTTCTTTGGTATGCCGAGGAACTCACAATGACATCAACGTGTTGCGGTGCTCTCTGTTTTGCCAAGCTCGTTGAGGGTCATTCTCCTCCGGTGAACTTCGAGATCAATGGGCACCAATACAACAAGGGTACTATCTAGCTGATGGCATCTATCCGAGATGGTTGACATTTGTAGAGACGATCTCAAACCACATGGCGGGGGAGGCAAGAACGCTTTGGTTTGCGAAGGTTCGGGAGGCTTGCGGGAAGGATGTCGGCGGGCATTTGGTGTGCTCCAATCTCGATTCGGCTGTTGTTCGGTACCCGCTTCAGACCTGGTCGAAAGATAAAATGTGGGATATCATGACTTGCTGTGTCATCTTGCACAACATGATCATCGAGAGCGAGCAAGAAGACCCGATGTTTGACCTTTGAACCATACTACAGGCGGGGGTCCTTTGGCGAAGTTGATCACCAGCTACCGGCAACTTGGACTGCCTATCTCGATATCGTCGGAGATCCGAGACCCACAGGTGCATCATCAACTGCAGAAAGATCTGATTGAGCACCTATGGAGGCTCAAGGGGGCCTTGGCAATAATGAAATACGAGTTTTTATTTGTTGAACTATATAATTTGTATTGAACTATTTGTTGTTGTAGTATTTTGTTGAAGTATTTGATTTTTCTGTGATGAAATATGGGATAAGGAATAATAGTGTTGATAATTGAACGCCGAGACACGGCGAAACCATGCCGAATATGGGCATATTCTCGCCCATATGGGCCATTTATTCGCCGAAATTGGGCTGCAAAGTGGGCCAATTTGGTAGCACGAGAAAGCGGCTTATTTGGGCATAAAACCGCCCAAGCCGAAAGTGTATCGCTTGGCTCGCCCCGGGGCGATTTCTATCGTCTGGGGGCCAACGGCTGGAGATGCCCTTAGCCCAGAACCATTTCAACAACAATTTTCTTTTTGTTATTCAGGCTTACTAAAAAAAAGTATTGGTTACGGTGTGGTGGCATGATTCAAAGTTATGACCTCTTGATGGTAACGAGGCATGCTGCCCATTAGTCCAGAAAGTAGTTGCTGTGCACAATGTGTTAAAAATAATATATTTTAATGCTACATATTTTTGAATTTAAAATTCATTTGAAAATTTGAACAAAAAAATCCAGAATTCCCGAGATTTTTCGGAAACGGATCTTCCGACCATTCCCAAAAAACCTGGAACCAGAATTAAGAAAAAAAACCTTGACCGTCAGCCTAGCACCGGGCCATCCCGTTGGATTTAACTTTGACCTGGAGGCACATGATTTCTGTACTTCTTCCATTGCATATATTGCTGAATAATTTTGGAACCTTGACAACAAGTCAGCAACAAGATAAGAAGAATCAGTTCTCAACTAGGAAGATGGCACAGAGGCATTGCCATTTGTCAAAGGGATTGATTGAGCCCACTTAGGGAACAAAGCTTATTGCCTGAGGCTAGCTAGGCTTTAAGCACAAGATAATATGCTGCGGTTCCTATTTGCTTTAACAAGCAGCGAGTATGCTGGTGCTCATCCATCTCACGGTGCTGCCGCTGTCTTTGAGTGGATTTCGCGATACTTTGGCAGTCTTTTCATGGTGAAAAGAAGTACTCGCTAGCCGGTTGCCAGTCTTTGCATTGCTGATCATATTGAGATAATCAACATAGACTTAGATAATATGGGATCGACTACTAGATTTCTTATTAAATGTGTGAGGACAATCATCATGAATTGTGTAACCTCATTTCACGAGAAATGCACTTAGCCAATTGCACCACATTATACAAGAACCGCTTTAGCCCATGGAGCAACCACATTATACAAGACTGCTCGCTTTAACCCATGGAGCAACCTCCGCAGTTTGAGGTTTTCTTCTGGAAATTATCTGCAATATGACGTCATACATCATGGTTTGTTTTTGGGATCCGGAATATTCAATTCTTCAGGGACGCTTATATAAATGTCCACACCAAGTGACCCGTACAGATACGTGGTCAATGCATCCATTAACTGCATCTGAAGATTTAAGGGCGTCTCCATCGCTGGGCGCTTAGCCCCGGCGCCAGGTTCCTAATCCCAGCAGATTAGCGGTTGCCGGCTGTGATCCTGGTGTCAACCCTGGCGTCGACGCCAAATCGCGCACCCGGCGCTTGGCCATTTTTCTTCCAGCACTTAGTGTCTATTACCTTGTTTAGTTAATTAGCGTCTACCGTTGATGAATGAGGCGCTTAGGTGTTTTTCAGATTTAATTGTATGTAAGCTCCTAGCATTGTAGATGCCCCAAGGTTCCTTCAAAAAAACATTAATTTTTTTAGTAGAAAAAAAACATTAATGGATGTAGTTACCACGTATTTGTACGCTACTGATGGCCGGAGCCGGGCTACTTCGGCCAGCGGCCCGTTTCCTACTCCGGTTGTAGTTCTGATGTTCAAAAAAAAAAAAATACTCCGGTTGTAGTTGCCACACAAGTGGGCTGTCACGGGCTAACGTCCTAGGTTGCACACACACTGTCGCCTCAGGACTCCGCCGGCCTGCCATGGCTTTACCTAAGGTGAGCAAGGGGTGGAGTGTGGGAGAAAATCAAGGGATGGATGAAGAAGTTACTGTCTTATGCAGGTAAGGAGGTGTTGATCAAGGCAGCGGCCCAAGCCATTCCAATTTATTCTATGTCCTGCTTCAGGTTGCCAAGAGGTATTTGTGAGAGCATCACATCAATGATAAGGCAATTTTGGTGGGGAAGTAAAAGGGGGAAGAGAAAACCCTGCTGGGTGTCATGGGATGTGTGCACAAAGCCAAAACACTTGGGAGGACTAGGGTTTAGAGATATAGAAATTTTTAACATATCTCTTCTTGCAAGGCAAGCATGGAGGATTATTCAGGACCCGTTATCTTTAAGCGTAAGAGTATTGAAGGCAAGATATTTTCCAACAGTCACTTTTATGGAGGCTGAGTTGGGTAGCAACCCCTCACAGATATGGAGGGCAGTCCTTGATGGGAGGGAAGCTCTTGCACAAGGAATGATTAGAAGAATCGGGACTGGAGAATCAACGAGAGTGTGGGAAGATAATTGGTTACCAAGATCAGGGATGATGAAGCCAATGATTTCTCTGTTGGATGAAAAACCTGTTTTGGTCTCGGAGCTGATAGAAAGTTCAACGGCATCTTGGCACGAAAATAAGGTGCGATCGGTCTTCCTTCCAGTAGATGCGGATATCATCTTGCGGATACCACTCTGTACTAGTAGAGTGGAAGATTTTTGGGCATGGGGAGAAGATAAACGAGGCATTTTTTCGGTGGGTTCAGTCTACAAGTTTTTGGCGGGAATGAAGAGGAGGAATGAAGAGCTGCTACAATCTGTTGGTGGCCGAGTTAACTTTGCAGAAGATGAGAGGGCATGGACCTCGCTGTGAACCTGAAGATACCGTCAAAAATCAAAGTTTTTCTCTGGAGATTAGGACATGAGACTATACCCACGGGGGATGTATTACACCACCGGAACATGTCCACCACTAAGATATGTCCTTTTTGCACAACAGATGACAGTTGGAAGCATGCACTAATTGATTGTGTGATGGCAAAGAGTATATGGTCACTAAGCTCTGAAGAAGCAGTGGAGGCCATGCTACAAAATCTGTCTATGAATGCTAGGAACTGGTTGTTCACGATCCATGACGTGTTATCACATGAGGATTTTGTCCGTGTGGTGGTAACCTTATGGGCTATTTGGCGAGCACGACGAAGAGCAGTTCATGAAGACATTTTTGAGAGCCCATTCGCGACTAATTCCTTCATCAATACCTTTGTGAGAGACATCCAGATGTTCGAGAAGGACACACCAAATCGGGCAACCAAAGTAGCACGATCGGCTGCGTGGATGCCTCCTCTAGATGGCTATGTAAAGATAAATACGGATGCGGCTGTTGCGACGGAAGGTTCTTTTGGCGCGGCTGCGGCCCTGTGTCGTGACAAAGATGGCGAGTTCCTGGGAGCATCCGTTTTCATGGCAAAGTTTATATCGGATGTAGCTACTTTGGAGGCTATGGCGATCCGAGAAGGGCAAGCACTGGCACTGGATTTATATATGAACAGAATTCACGTTGCATCAGATTGCAAAACGGTGGTTACATATATTGGGAAGAACTCGAAGTCGGAGTACGGAGCTATTATTCATGAAATTGAGTATCGGTCTAGTTTTTTTAATTCCTGTAATATAGCTCATGAGTATAGGGGCTCAAATTTCGAGGCTCGCAATCTCGCTAAGTATGCTTTAAATCTCGGGTTTGGTCGTCATGTTTGGTTGGGCCAACCCGGGGATCTGCATTTTTTACTTGTAAACATTCTGGTATCTAAATAAAGCTTGGCGAGTTTGTCTAAAAAAATCTAAGGTGATCACACACACTATGTAGTGCGGGGTCGCCGCCGTGGATGTCTCCTCGCCGGAAAATATTCCGTCAGTGCGCTGGCTTGCTGGTAGCTAACTAGGGTGGGTGAAGTTCACCTGACACGTGCGACCCAGTGACTGGATCTTCGTGCACCTACAGTTCTCAGTTTGACACTAACGGTTAGTGTGTGGGGTCAGTTCAGACGGAGACTGTGAGGACAGAGCAAATACAGTCCGTCCAACCAGTAGATCCGATGGTCCAGATTGATCGACACTAGGCGACGAAATAAGTGCTTTCTCCATTTCAGAATGTAAGGTGTGTTAGTTTTTTTCTTTCCAAAAGTCAAACTTTTCTGTATCGACCAAGTTCATAGAAGAAAATATCATGTTTTTTTAATTTCATTTCTTTTTTTGGTATTCTTTGTTCTTTTGGATATTATTTTAATTTTTTGTATATGCCAACAACATTCTAATACACGTCTAATATTTTCTAATACAAATTAAACATTTTTGTATTACGTGGTCAATATTTTTCTATACACATTTTATACATTTTTTAATACAAGATTACATTTTTTGGAATACTTGGTCAATGTTTTTCCTATATTTGTTTTGGAATGCATGATTTACATATTTCAAAAAAAATATTATCATTTTTTTCATACATGCTCAAAATTTTCTTTCCACATTCATCATTTTGTAAACACTTGATTTACATTTTTCGGACACTTGTTCAACATTTTTTTAAATGCTTGATTAACAGTTTTATATACATGATCAATTTTTTTCATCATTTTTTCAATACATGGTCAACATTTTTTCTATACACATTTAACATTTTCCAAATGCTTGAATGAAAATTTTCAAATAGTTGTTCAACATTTTTTAAATGCTTGATTAACATTTTTATATACATGATCGAAATTTTTCATCATTTTCTAATACATGTTTTGTTTTGAGGGAAGAGCAACTAACTATGAAGCACATTGTCTAGCTAAATTCTCTCATTCTTTAGGTCAGGGACGCCATATTTGGCTAGGCCAGCCCCATGACCCTTTTTGTATTCCAATGTCTGAATTTTGAGTAATAAAGTTTGGCCTTCCTTAAAAAAAAGGTACTCCCTGCGTCCCATAAAATGTTATTACAACAAATATATGAGTACAATAATTGAAATAACATATTATATTATAGGATGGAGTAAGTATATGTTTGAAGCTCGGAAAAAGGTTTTTGGCCCATGCCGTGCCCTCTACATGGTTTTTTACTGTGCTCTGTTGTGTACCCCCTTCAAACACCCTAATATGGCAAGTGCGCATATATTACCACCACAAGTACAATGTGAATTGCGTATATTACCACCATAAGTACGTAAATTGCGATGCAAAGTACTCCCTCCGTCCCATAATATAGGACGTTTTTTGGCTGTCAAAATACATCTTACATTATGGGACGGAGGAAGTACAACTCACGCAAAAAAAAAAATGTTGGCAGAAACATGTCAATGTGTTGATCTAGTTTCAAAGTCAACTGCACAGGGAACACAACGGTGAATATGGCTCATAATTTGAACACTCGGTTCAACAGTTGTTTCAATTTAAAATGTGAATACTGAAGAAATAAATGCAGGCAGAACCAAACCCAGTCAAAATACCTATTGACATTGCGGCACATGTGACCACCCGAGGCATATGCTAAGAATTTTTAACAAGAAATGGAAATGGCATAGTCAACCAGACTAAACTGTCGCCTCAACAGATTGTTTTTTTTAACCAAACTATCTGCACAAGTACAGCATACCAAAAGAATAAATCCAAATCGCTAAAAAAAACAAAAGAATATCAAATTCCAACTCAAAGAAGAAGGTAGAGTAAATCAAATGGTGCACATGGGTATAAACAGTTACTAGGCTTGGCCATTAAGCCTGACAGGTTTATCCAAACAAGTTGCTCTTTTAATTACACCATATAACAACATACCCACAGCACAGCGCCGAGTATAGGTAAAAAAGAAAGGAAAACGAAAACCCTGAACAGACCATGTCCTTTCTGCAATGTATACATGATGCATATATTTTTTGGCTCTACAGAGATATCTTCAACCGTCTCATTTCTGGCACGACCGCTGAAAGGGATCCTGCTTCGAAGGGCCGTTAGGAGAAACTTTCCCCAAAACATTCAAAGCCTTCATCCGTTGCAGCTCTTTACCTGCGTGATATAGTGTTAGTGCACGCAGGATGGACATTCTTGGAACGGATATACAAGAACTGACTTTGGTAACATGTCGTTCCAATAAATACATGCCAAATTGGGCAACAAATGAAAAAGATTAGATGGCAAATGCATGTCACATAGATTCAAACTGTTGACATTACTCAGGACTTGTAGAATGAGATTACAGGAAACTACACTACACAAATGCTTACCCAAGTTGAAACATATTCAGGAAGAGTGATCGAATCATCAAGCTCTCATTCCAGTTACGGATCTCAAATGCCTACTTACTTGGAATGCTGACTGCTGACACCATATATGAGTGACACACATACTGTAACTTCAGAGTTGTTTTATTTCATGCATAGTACAGGCCATGATGAGGTGTTCCAGCCGTCATACAATATAGTGTGCACATTGCACTCAAATAGAGATACCGTGCATCAGATGCTACCCATACCAATAAGGTTACCACAATATCAAGCTACTGAGATTTTGCAGCATAAATATGCAACATGATAAGACAGTCCAATATGACGGCTGAAATATAAGCTTCAAGAATGATAAGAAAGCAAAATAAGGCAAGTGAAGTATCACCTTCCTCCACTAGGAGGTGTATTGCCCTTTTCTCCAGCTCAATCGCATGCATGCTTCGACCGGATGCTGAGAGTGACCTAAGCACTGAAATTAGGAGGAAGAAGTCAAACACCCTGTGAGAAAAATCGATTTACAAATAACTAATGTTGCTACCCAAAATTTCTTACTTCGCATATAACCCTCCTGGGGTGACCGATCACAGTTCTCCAAATATGTCTGTAGTCGATCATATCTCTCACTCCAGTAAGGATTTTGGTTGCCTGATCTATGGATATCACCTTGAACGGTGGTACTAGGAGCGACCGGGGGCTCGTTAGCAGAAGCAATCGGCAGCTCATTTATCTTTGGTACAGTTTCTGCATGTGTTTCTTCAGGAGATTTAGATGGCTCTAGCCCTCCAGATTCGGACATTTCAGATGAGACTAGATCTACAGATTCAGCAATAGTAGGTGCCACTTCTGGCTTGTTGACCTTATCGTGTTGTACCATTTGCGGTTCCTCCTGCTCTGTTATTCTAGGTTCAGCAACAGTAGGTGCCACTTCTGGCTTATTGACTTGATCTGGTTGTACCATTTTCGGTTCCTCCTGCTCTTCCATTCCAGGTTCAGCAACGGGAGGTGCCACTTCTGACTTATTGACTTGGTCTGGTTGTACCATTTGCCGTTTCTCCTGCCCTTCTATGCAAGATTCAGAGATAGGAGGTGCCACTTCTGGCTTATTGATCTGATCATGTTGTACAGTTTGCTGTTCCTCCTGCTCTTTTATTCCGGTATCAGCAATGGGAGGTGCCATTTCTGGCTTGTCGACCTGATCAGGTTGCACCATTTGCTGTTCATCCTGATCTTTTATTCCAGATTCAGGAATAGGTGCCATTTCTGACTCATTGACCTGATCATGTTGCACCATTTGCTGTTCATCCAGCCCTTTTATTGCAGATTCAGCAATAGGAGGTGCCAATTCTGGCTTATTCACCTGATCATGTTTCACCGTGTTCTGTTCATCCTGCTCTTTTATTCCAGATTCAGAAATAGGAGGTGCCACTTCTGGCTTATTCACTTGCACCGTTTGTTGTTCATCCTGCTCTTTTATTCCAGATTCAGCAACAGGAGGTGCCACTTCTGCCTTACTGACTTGATCACATTGCACCATTTGCTGATCCTCTTGCTCTTCTATTTTTTCTCCTTCATTACCCTTCAACTCTTTAGAAGAGCTCACTTTACTATGTTCAGTTTTCATTTTCTGCTCCTCCTGCTCCTTTGTTTTCTCGCTTCCACTACCCTTCAACTCTTTAGAAGAGCTCACTTTACTATGTTCAGTTTTCACTTTCTGTTCCTCCTGCTCCTCTGTTTTCTCGCTTCCACTACCCTTCAACTCTTGAGAAGGGTTCACTCTACTATGTTCAGTTTCCATTTTCTGTATCTCCTGCCCTTTGGTTTTCGCACTTCCACTACCCTTCAACTCTTGAGAACAACTCACTTTACTATGTTCAGTTTCCACATTTCGCTGTTCCTCCTGCTGCTTTGTTTTGTCCTTGCCAATAACCTTCATCTCCGGAGACGAGTTCACTTTTATTATGTTCGGTTTCCACCTTTCACGATACATAAACATTATGATAAACGGGGCTTGAAGGAGCATCAGTATGCAGCCGTTTTGTGCCCACAGCCTTTAAAGGTTCTTCAGCAGCACCTTTATCCTTTGGCGGCAGAGAAGTGCCTTGAGACATATTTACGATGTTTGTACCTTTGTTTAGCAGCTCATGCGATGCTGCTGTTTTCACCGAGAATGCTAATTGCTTGTCGCTAGATGGCATGACTCCTCCAATACTTTTCTACATTATACTTATCAGTTATCAATGTTGATGAAACCTGCAACACATGAAATGTTTTCCATCAATAAGATGAACATGGACCACAAAATATAATTTGGAGAAAAAAACAAATGTTCAAATAATGGCAGGAAAAGAATAACACTTCAAGGTGACAGTTCAGTGATGTAATGTTCATGGCTCAGAATTCACACTTTTGTCTCTAGTTTGTCGCAGGTTCATAAAACTGAAGGCACTTTGATTGGGGCTTTATTTTGAAAAAAAAATGACATTGCTGGATGGCTACATAGAACAACATTTTAATAGTTGTTCGAAAGGAACATATACATTGCAACAGTATGCAGCAAATCTTTAAGCATTAAAAGGTGATAGACTAACATAGCATTTAATACATCGATTGCATGGTTTGGTTTTACCAAATTCCAGACAAGGTGATTGTAGTGAAGAACATGCAAAACGTATTTACAAACCTTTTCATTAAGAAACACAATAGGCACAAGATAAACAGGGCAACAAGTGACCACGGTCTTAGCACGCAAAAAGGAGCAACACATAACACATATACTAGACCCTGCTCCACATGGAGGCTCAGCATGTACAACCTGGGGTGGTAGCCCTCTCTCCACCGCCCCACCTCTATTTTGATACCATCTGCTATAGCTAGAATACCGTGGCTCTCATTTTGGAACAACCTGCTGTTTCTTGCTAGACCCTGCTTCCGCCATTGACCATACATGTAGCACCACTGCACCAGTGGTACTCAAACTCCTGGTTTTTCTCTGGGATTTGCTTGTGCCTTTCTATCAACCAGGTGACAGTCCACTAGGGGGTCATCCGTCGATGCAATGCTGCAAACATGGCCCAGACCACTGTAGGACGAGCAGCCAGAGCTGCCAAGCCCCATGGGCAGCTCATGAATAGATGCCCGGCTCACTCCAGCGCTTGTGAGATGGCTGTGGTGCTCAAACCTATCGGCTGTCCGGCAGCAATGCTCGAGAGCAAGCCAAAGGAAGAACCTGCCCTCTAGCAGAGCAATAGATTTAACACATGCTACCATGATTTAGCAACTTTCCTCAAAGAGAGAATTATGGGAGAAGTTCTGTTTAAGAAAAAACCAATCAAGAACTAGATATTTTTGTCGCAAACTAGCATAACTTGTACAAAGCTTGACTTAGTTCTCTACTGTTGAAAGAAGAAAAATATCGAGATGTTTGACCTATGTAGCAAACTAAGGAAACAAACCATCAGAACTAAAACTAACTTTCAAATCAAATCAGACTGAACAATCCATGGTTTGAAATGGAGACTAAACTCACAGGCAATACTATCGTGACAATAAACATACCATATCGATAACATAGAAAAGCAAGATCTACAACTAATAATTTCCACATACAGAAATGCAACTATATGAACATGCAATCATGGGCAGGGCGGATCTAGAGCTAAACCTACCCTGATCTGCACCACTTCTCCATGGCTTAAAATTTTCAAACAATGTACTGATTTATTGAATAATGGTGTATTTCATGGAATTATTAACGACAATGTATTAACAAAATCAAATGGCAACCAAAGTGATTAATATAATGGTGAAACAAAGGACAAAATTATATGGAAAAGATGGTGTGCCTTTTCAAGTACATCATCAAGTAACCAATGTCCACGATTTTGTAAAGTACATCATTAACTTAAAAGTGGCAAGCAGGATATAGTAGAATGGCCTAAGACCAAAATAAAGCATTTAAGTAGCTTAACGTATGCACATTATCTTCTAGAACATTATGTCTTTTTAAAGCCATGAAATACTCAACCACTTAAGACATGAATAACGGACTAACTGAATGCAGTCTCACAAACTAACACTACAATGCATCAATGCCCCATTAGACAACTAGTGAATTAGGACTTGTAGCAACCCTAACCATTAACAAATTAACCAAGTACTCCAATGCCCACAATTTTTCTCCGTCCCATATAACAGATTACTGATGGAGAAAGAACTACAACCAAGGCATTGGCGACTTGTGGAATCAGGGTTGAGAGGCCTGGATGGGTGGCTGGCAAGGGCAACTGACTTGGATTTCAGAAGTTCAGAGCAAGGCAGCAAGCAGGAGGCAGCGACCAAGGGGCGCAGCATGCTCTGGTCACTGCTAACTCATCATGTTGCCACGAGAGTAATGATGCCAGGAATTTAGCTGCATGCCTGGATTGGGGAGAAATTGGGGAAAGGGCAAGACCGTCCATGGGAGCAGAGGGAGTCTGGCACTATGAGTGAAGTGTAGCCTCATTAGGCTGAGGACTAGGGATGGGGAGGCACCAGGCAAGTGGGGCTTTGGAATTTAGTCTTTGTAAGCTGCAAACATGGGATAAAGAAATGACCCTGCTGCCCAATCGTTCGGCCTACCTGACGCACAGGACTATAGCAGTAATTAAAAAATTGGAACCTGATGCACACGTTCGGCCTACCTGATGCACAGGACTATAGCAGTTAGTAAAAATGGACCCTGATGCACATCAGGGTCTCCCCATGTTACAGATATGGAAGAATATTGCTGGTCAATGTTTACATGAGAAGATTCATTTTCATGTGGGTCAAACATGTAAATGCGCATTTGCTTCTCACAAAGATGTGCATGCTTGATAATTTCCAGTATACTTAATTCGGCCTTAGGTACTAGTCCGACAATGGTTAGTGGAAAGATAATTTCCAGACATGGTGCATCAGAGTTGACCAACAATAATATAAAAAGGAGGAAATGCTTCAGGTGCTAAAGTAAAGATTAAAATGTAGAACAATGACATACAGTGAATAAGCAGTTCAGGAGGAAGGAGAAAAACAATTAAGATTCCAAGTATCAGGAGCCAGGGGAAAAACAGTTAAGAATCTAAGAATCTCGCCATAACCATGAAAACTCTAACCAGCATAGGACAAAAACTCTTCTTGAATCATGACATCTTTTCAAATTAACATTCCAGACATTCATGTTTTAAACTTTTAATGCTTGTTGTAAATTTACTTATCAGTTCATTTAAAGATGAATAATATGTCCAACGTGATAACAGAAAACATGTTAACTGAAAAGGCAATGCATGAATATCCCCCATTGGACTAGCCTTCGAAACAAAGGCGCATTAGTTAATTCCACATATAATGATGAACTATCTTTCAAATTATATGCAGTTTCAATAAGATGTTACAAATTAAAATCAAACTTGTAGAGTTGACTTTTTTACCATACATTGTCAGTAGCTACAAATGATGATCACACAAAGAACTCGCACGTAGAGTATGGCAGTATGAAACTACTGTAGTGTAACAAAACATATATACTATTGGGCTTATTACTGGCAAAACATTTCGGGCCAGTTCTTTTGCAGGCTTCCAGAACAAGCTGGAATAAGCTGCCCCCTACCCAGCTTATACTAGAAGCCCAACCAAATATATTTTTTAGAAGCCTACTAATTAAGGCTTGACTAGTAGGCTTCTAAAAAAATATTTTTCGTTGGGCTTCCAGAATAAGCTGGGTAGGAGGCAGCTTATTCCAGAAGTCCAAAAAAAAAAGCTACCAAAAAAACTGGACCAAAAAATGATTTGGAACCTGCAGGCTGCTGAAATCAATAGAGAGAGTACAATCGAATATCATATTATTAAACAAATGCACAATCGTATTACAATCACATTGTTTAGACGGCAATCAAAAGCCAAAAATAACACAAGATAATCCAGGCAGAATCTAGTTCACATGTTCTGTTTGATACCTTCTCAGTAAAAAAAAAACAGCTTTGATTCAAACAACATAAAAGATCAATCTGTTTAGCACAAGAAACTTGAGAAGATAGACTTCTGGTAAGAAAAGCCAAAGCCAGCCATATCTAGCAAAGTACTCTAATCCAAAATAAACAATGTAAAAAGTATTAGATCTAGTCAAAACGAACAACCATATGCATATATCTAGTGCAGGCTGCAGTAAACTATGCAAAATTAATCACAGTGACTTTATTAACAGCAAAAAGTAAGTGTTTTAGCCTCATTTTGTTTATGTTGAAATGACATCTGTATGATTTTCAATATGATGAATCATAGCAGCTTATAAGCCAGCATAAGAGCATGGTAACTTCAGCAATTTTGTTACCATGAGCAAAGATATACTTTATCTCCTAGTGATAGCAAAAGCTGCAGAGAAGGACTAAATGAAGTACTGGTATTTCAAAATTTGATGTCTTCAGTCCTCTCTTGATCTTTCTCTTGGATTGAAGGTCTTTTTATGATATCCCTGAACTAAGCAAAACACTAAATAACTGTTGTCGAAACATAAATTCTTTATGCACAATTAATTACATCTATATGATCAAGTGGCGCTATAATCAGCAAATCTGTATCATTATTTTTTCTTAATGACCTACGGAGGCTCCTACCTAAAATAGCATACATTCGCATTCACATTCACAAACAATTAAGTCAGATAATCAAAGGGGAAACCACACCAACGCAGATTATTACACTATAATGGTTGGATAATAGCGTGGAGATAGGCGGGAAATCTCGTCCTTTTAATACTAAACTTACCATATATCTCATGTCACGTCCCTTATGGCAGCTACCACCTATGGCATATCGTTCACATTCAGAAACAATCAAGTCAATAATCAGGAGGGGAACGGCAAGGCGTATCATCACGATTGAATAACTAAATCGACACTGACATGGATCACATGGTGTTTTAAAGTTCAGGGGGTTAAATCTGGAATTAACACAGCAAGCCTACCTCCGCTCATTTACTTACTTCCACACACTAACATGAAGGGAACAAGAGCTAATTAAATACAATAAATCTCGGTAATAATGTCAACTGGCACTTGGAGAAAGCACAGTCTGTGTACGCACTGAACAAAACCGAAAAGCAGAGCAATTGTCTCATTTTGTTTATGTTGAAATGTCATCTTGTCTGATTTTCAAGTATGAATAATAGTAACTTACATGCCAGCATGATTTTCAAGTATGAATCATAGCAACTTATCCTGAACTAAGTGAAACAGAAACATAAATTCTTTATGCAGAATTAATACATGTACTATGATCAAGTGGCGCCATAAGCAGAAAATCCCCATCTTTATTTTTCTTAATGACCTACGGCAGCCGCTACCTAAAATAGCATCTGTCCACGTGCACAAACAATTAAGTCAGATAATCAAAGGGGAAACCATACCAACGCAGACTATTACACTATAACTGTTAGATAATAAAATGGAGATAAGCGGGAAATCTCGTCTGTTTGAAACTAAACTTACAATATCTGATGCCATATCCCTTATGGCAGCTATCACCTAAAATGGCATCTCGTTCACATTCACAAACAATTAAGGGAAGCGTAACTTGAGCAATTTTTTACCACGAGCCAAGCTATCCTTTATCTCCTAGTGACAACAAAAGTTGCAAAGGACCAAATGCAGTACTAGTACTACAAACTTTGAGGTCTTCAGTCTTCTCACGATCTTTTTCTTGGGTTTAAGGCAATTTCATGACATCCTTGAACTAAGCAAAACAGTAAATAACTGTTGTCAAAACATAAGTTCTTTATGCACAATTAATTACATCTACTATGATCGAGTGGCATTATAAGCAGCAAATCCCCATCTTTATCTTTCTTAATGACATACGGCAGATGTTTCCCAAAATAGCATACGTACACATTCACAATCAATCAAGTCAGATAAACAAAGGGAGAACCGCACTGATGCAGATTATTACACTACAGCAGTTGGATATTAAAAATGGAGATAGGCGGGAAATACCACCTAAAACTAAACTTACCATATCTCATGCCATATCCCTTATGGCAGGTACCACCTAAAAAGGCATCTCGTTCACATTCAGACACAATTAAGTGAGGATGATCAGAGGGCGGAAACACCATTAGGTCACGATTGATGAATTGCTAAATGGACACTGGCATGGCTTTAACAAACCCCTTCCTAGTTGGGAGAGGATTAAATCTGGAATTAACACGGCAGGCCTGCCTCCCCTCATTTACTCACTTCCATATACTACTTACCACCATCAAGGATTCGGTTCTAAGCAACAACAGTGAATAAAATACAATGAAGCCCGGCAGTAATGTCAACTGGCACTTGGAGAAACCACAGTGTGCGCGCGCACCGAACAAAACCTAAACCAAAAGCAGAGCAATCGCCATCCATCCGACTGCACGCTTTGCTATCCAACTGAAGCGGAGGAAATGGACGGCCCGCCGGAGGGGGCAGGGCTCCCGGGGATCATCCGTTCGCGCTTCCCCTCAAAATGGGCGCACGCAATCTCTGCACTACACGATTCCAACCGTCGACCCCCCAATCCCTACCAACGGAACCGCGGGAGAACCGATCGGCGGGATTCCGAATGCGGTGGCGGGGGGGAGGCGGCCCGTAGGCGCGGGGGAGCGGGAGGAGGACTCACCCGAGATCGGCGGTGGCGGTGCCGGTTGCGCCGCTGTGAAGAGCCGCTGCCCGGGCGCGTACTGGACGGAGACGCGCGCGCGCGAGTGGGGTGATGATGGGTGGCCGGAGGGAAGCCGCGGGGGGTTGCCGGCGGCGAGGTGCGGCGGAGGAGGGCTGATCGGCGGGGAGAGGGGTGGAGGATTCGAGGAGGAGAGATTGGCGTCGGGTGAAAGGGAGTGAGAGAGAAGCAGATGCGGTGGTGATGTTGATCCGGGGCGGGGGGCAGGGAATCCAACGGAAAACTGTGGGGCGGCATTGGCCGTCGGATCGGGGAGGTCCGGGGATCGACGGCTGATGGGGCTTCAGCGGCTAGTGCTAGGGGAGCGAGGAAGGAGGGGAGCGATTTGATGGCATGCCGTGTTTGGATCGCGGTTACACTTGTTGATTATGCTAATTCAGTGAGTAATTTATTGTTTGGATTGCAGTTGCACTAATCAACGCGCCCATGCATTTTCGCCCTCGGGTGTGGACGGCGGCGGCGGCGGCGGCGAATAGAAGAGGGAACCGGGAGGGAGGCGACGCGGCGTTTCACCTCATACCCCAGTGAATGTCTGCACGAATGCTTGAATTTTGTTTTTTGTCTGGAAATTTTCATGCTAGCAAACTAAAATTGCCACCCTTGCAGCCAATAAAAACATTCGCAATCACCACCCCTCTCGGTGAACGTTAGCCGAACGGCATCACCGTTGCATGTTGCCCGCCGACGCAACGGCGCCACCCACGACGTCATGGGAGGAGAGAGACGGCATTGTTCTCGGTCCACGGCAGCGATGACCCGCGGCTAGCAACCCGGTGTCGAACCGCGGCGATGATGGTCGTGACCTAAGCGGCAGCGGCCAGGGGGATCGGGCCGCCGTCGAAGGGGAGGGGGGACCACGGCGTGCCTGCGGGGGGAGAGAAGGTGGGGCGAAGGGGTCAAACGCGTTGACAGAGGAAACGGACGTCTGAGCGAGACGGTCGTCGTTGGCGTGCGCGTAGACATACGACACGGCGACGCGTACGATACGACGGACGATACAGGCAGCCCCGCCCTCCTCCCCTCCCCCTTCCTTCCTTCCCGTCGGTTTCTTCTCTCCTCGCGCTGCCGGTACAGAGGAGAGGAGAGGCGGAGGGGCGGGGGCTCGCCGTTCGCCGTCCGCCGCTCGCCCGCCCAATCCCGCCGCCCGCCGCGGCCCGGAGCGATCCGCCGCCCCGCCGACCGACCCCGCGGTCGGGGTGGCCGGAACCTGGGCCCTGCCCTCGCGGGTCCGGTTCGCACCGTTTCTTCCCCGGGCGCGGCACCCGGCGGAGGCCCCGATCTGTATCCATCCGTCTCCCCCCGCGTAGCGCCAGGCGCCGCCTGACGCGTCCCGCCGTCGCCGTTCCCCGCGCCGACGCCGGCAGCCCCCTCCACCCCGGATCGCCCCGCCGGCCCCTCCTCCCGCGCACGGCCGCGGGCCCCGTCGCGCGAGGTCGATCTCGCTCGGTACCTTTCCTTTTCCTCCTGCTCGCCTAGTTTAACTGTCGGACCGCTGTATCCGCCTGCCTGCCTGCGTTCAGTACCTGTTTCTGTTAGCTATTTCGTTGTGCTGTGGAGACTACGAATACTATGTAATCTGTCTAGTGGTCAGTAGCTTCTGCGGCCTGTGATCCAAATGCGGAACGACCCTCCCTGCAATCTGTCAACATGCAGGGAATAAGTGGAACCACCCATGCTGGTTTCCTCCAATCCAATCCAAAAAGGGGAACATTAGTTTCCATACACGCGCGGCACTAGTTTGTTTTCTGTTAATCGGTAGCCGTTAGCGATTGGTCACCATGCTGCTCCTCGTGTATTCATTAAGCAGCGGTCTCTTACTGCTCTTGGTGTGGTTCCGCTGCTCGGTCATCGCTACCCAGAGTAGAAAACAGGGGTTGGCATGATCTAGGGACACGCTATGGTTTTCAGGTGGGGAGAATGAAAATCCCACAGAAGGGATGAGATCGCTTAGATGGACAACTGCTGAATCCCGATTAAGTGTTTCTCTTGGTGGCAAAATGTTGAATTGCATCATGTATAATAGCAGCACATCCGTAAGTCCTAGTCTTGAGGGTGTCATATAACATACTACCTACCTTCCTAAGCTTTAAGTTCTCAAATGATGCTGCTAGTGATAGAAACTTTCAGCCTTAAGAGTACCTGTTGACAAGTTGGATTGGCTCTGTGGGGATCCTTGCTTGATCTCTATCCGTCGTGCTAGCTATTTCTGTGACCTGGATGGTTATTTACTGGTTAGCTGGGTGAGGGCATTTAAACGGTTGTGCATTTTACAAGATAAGCGATCTACACTAAGTTGACTAGCTTTGATGATTGTTTGCCTCCCACAAATTGTAGCTACCGTTTCTGTGTGTCCTAACATTATCAGTTGATTGCAGATAACGGTGTTCCTTCGTTGCCATTTGGGGAAATATGGGTTGGTTGACCAAATTTTTTAGAGGTTCAACCCACAACATCTCGGAAGGGCGAGAGCAAAGCAAGCCTGCAGAAGAGACAAGATGGAATGAACCCTCCACTTCCACTGTTGTGATTGTAAGTACTTCAGTGTGATACACTACCCTCTCAGCAAAAAAGGGTTCAACGGTGTTCCAATGCGCGATGCACTACGCCACTACCCTTGCCATTTTATTTAACTGAATGGGCAAAGGAGACACGTATGAATTGAGCTTTACGGAAGCTCTAATTGCACCCATGTATATAGTAAAAGGATATTTCACTTTGCTAGCACTCTCTTTATAAGTTATAGCCACTGTAATACATGTATAATTACCGTTTCCCAAATATGCTACATCTATATACTTATATGAAGTCTTGACCACTCCTTTTTTTATACTGGCCATTATGTCTATGCAAAAAGTTCCGAAATTACAGATAATCTCGCTCAAAACTGCAACTACCGTATTATCCTTATATAACAACAAGACTTACAGCACTTCCATCACAGATTAATGAATGTTAAACCTTGTTACTGATGCAAGGAGCACGCATCAGGGGAGATACAAATCTATCCTTCACCAACCGCAATAGATGCTTCACCTTTAATCGTGCGATAGCTTGTGCAACTTAGATTGCAGCACCATGCCTTTGATGGAACTGGTGATTGCAAGTGGTGGTGTATTCACGAGCTCCACACAGGTGCTGTTCGACTTGCTGGCATTGCCATTCATGGCTGCTGGTCTCGACAAACCAGATATCCCTGAGATGTGGTGTGCAATAGAGACAGTGGACACCTTCAGGCCCACTCCTTACGTGCTGCTCACGATAACAATTCTTGCACACCTCTGATGCTCACCATCTGCCGGATTTAGTGTTTTTAAGGGGTCTGCAGGTTCATTATATATTTAGTTCTAGTAAGTTGGAGGTGCATAGATGCAATTGCTCCTTGTTGTACAACACATCATTACCATCAAAGAAAGGCCATCTTATTTGTCGTTTATCTGTCTCACTAAATGATATTAATTATTTTCCATCTGCCATTGGTAAACGTACTTTGACTGACATGTATCCATAAATATACGAACCCCACTTTCTTAAATGTTTTTAAGGGGTCTGCAGGTTTATATATGTAGTTCTAGTACTTTGGATGAGCATAGATGCAATTGCCCCTTGTTATAAAACACATCATTACCATCAAAAGGTCACCTTATTTGTCGTTTATCTGTCTTACTAAATGATGCTACCTCCGTTCACTAATGTAAGATGTTTTGGCAGTTTAAATTGAACTGCCAAAACGCCTTACATTAGTGGACAGAGGGTGTATTAATTGTTTTCCATCTGCCGTTGGTAATTGTACTTTGACTGAGATGTACCCATCAATATATGAACCAGCTAATTTCTGTGTGACTATTCCTCTAAATTCTCCTTTGAGCGCTAATTAATTTGGAATATACCAAGCTTATATACTGTTATGTTGGTATTTAAAAATTATGGTTAAAAGGAAATAAAACCATTTCTTTGACTATGTAGCTGATCCAGTTTCCGACTTTTCGATGTAGGATCCCCTTCGAATTTGATAATGAGGATATTGACCGTGCTATAGCACTTTCTCTATTAGAAGAGGAACACAGAAAACCAAAGGAAACAGGTTAGTATTGTATCTATTACACGTGCTGCTGAAATGCTCATTGCCCAGAAGTGTGCTTTGTCATCGGTGTTTATCCTCTTATATTTTTCTTATGCCTTGATTTCTGCTGAGGTTCTACTACTACTAGTACTACTACTACAAAAGTTTTTTGGGCTAGTTTATTGCAGATTATTCTTGGCATTTGTTGTTTTGAACTTGGTTGATCTTTTACCAATTTGCATGTTTGAATAAGAATGCAGTCAGACTTACCTAGTTTTTAATGGACAATCTTTCTTATAGATGTCCTTAGACTGTGGATGTAAGTAAAATCCAACAGAGCATAAATAGTTCCATATTGTAATAAGGCATGTGGCTAATGTTTTTCTTCTGGCAACTACTTGATCGATATAAGTAGTTTATTTCTCATATAATTTGAAGAAAATTGTGGTGCAAATTCTATTGCTCTAGATGTAGCAATCAAAATTCCTGGGATAAACATTTGCATATATTCGTTACTGTTGTTTTGGGCTGTAAGTTAGATCACTGAGACACACCATAGTGAGAAATAAAAATGATGTTTTTTCTGGATGTTCGTATCAAGCTCACTGTATTCTCCAGTCTTCCATTGCCTTATGACCGTACATTTGAAATGATATTTAGTTTGTAATACTTTCTTTTTTATTTGTTTTTCCTTTTAGGGAAGGATCTGCATTTAGATGAGGATGAACAACTGGCAAGAGCTATTCAGGAAAGTTTGAATGTTGAATCACCCCCTCGTGCTCATGAAAATACCTCGCCCCCTCGTGCTCGTGAAAATAGCGCACACCCTCGTGCTCGCGAAAATGGCAGCACCAACGGTGGCAATTCATATCAACAGTTACCATTTATGTTTTCGTCTGGATTCAGGTTTGTATTAGTGTATTACTTTAGCATGCTAGGATTTTATTTGTATGTTCTGTTCTGAGTTGATTAATGTGAAGTGCAACACATTTGAACTGCTATGAAAATTAACCAGAAAGAAAGTATTATAAGTAAAATCCAGATCCATAGAAGCTGTCTACTAGTCGTTTTGATGTTGACATGATGTGAACATGTCATGTTGACGCTGGCAATTCATTCCCTGTATATCTTGTTTTGTTTAAGAGTTTCACATGATCATCTTAGTGATAATGTATTGGGTGAGAACTTAGAATTTGAGTTTGCATATCCACTAGTAAATTAAAAGACCACCCCCCAACCCCAACACTGTTTTCTGAAAAAAGAAGTGCAGCCGAGCAGTTTTTATCTGAATTTTGAAATTTATGTGTTTAACTTGTGCAATTTTTCGGTCCTTCGTACACGGATTCAAAATGTCCTTTAGAAAAAAATCAAACTGTGGTTTGAAATGTGGAGCTCCAGCATAGACGTGAAAGAAAAAACCCGTCAGACTTGATTTGCCACTGTCTTTATTCGATAAACCATTCCATGTGATTATTGAAGCGCGGAAAGACACCATAGGGTGCGATACTGCGAATTATACCTTCACATGAAGTGCCCTGAGTGAAATCTGCCGATGCTGTCAAAAGAAAAGAACAAGATACCTGGTAAACAAAACAAGAGAGTGTATAATTTGTTTCTTAAAGCATGCCAGGAGAGTGTTGTGTTGGTCCAGAGCACTGTGATTGCAAGCAATTATGGGAGTTATCTGTACTCTGTGACTATATTTGATGTTATATACACTTCTTTTCTCAGGACATGCGCTGGATGTCACAATGAGATTGGCCATGGACGCTTTCTTAGTTGCATGGGAGCTGTTTGGCATCCAGAGTGCTTTTGCTGCCATGCTTGTAATCAGCCAATATATGACTATGAGGTAGCTCTTTGTTGTTCTGTGTACTAGTTAAGCAGTTGCACTGGTATACTGACTTTACCAACAAAACATGCAGTTCTCCATGTCGGGAAACCATCCATACCATAAAACTTGTTACAAGGAGCGCTTTCATCCAAAATGTGATGTCTGCAAGCAATTTGTAAGAATCACTTCATTATCTTTTCTTATCTGTTTGCATAAGACGATTCTCTTTGTTCTGCATTTTATATGGCAACCTTTGCAAAAAAAATAAAAATCTAATAAGTACTCCCTCTGTAAACAGTGATCACTACTTTGTTTAGATCACTACTTTAGTGATCTCAACACACTTATATTTCTTTACGGAAGGAGTACCAAATTTCCTTCCAAAAATAATGTGTTTATTGAGCGAAGTGATTTTCTTTCTTTATGGTTGCAATGGTTCATCTGTCATCATTTATTGCAATTATGTAAGCCTGGAAGCATGTAGACAGTGACAAAATTCTAGATATCTTGTGAAAGTTTTTGTTTACCAGCTTTGAATTTTGATTTTTATGCACCATCTTGTGGTTCCTTCTTGTTCAGATTCCTACAAATATGAACGGCCTTATCGAATATAGGGCACATCCTTTCTGGTTACAAAAATACTGTCCATCACATGAGGTGGATGGTACTCCAAGATGCTGTAGTTGTGAAAGAATGGAGGTGTGTTCAGCTATCTTGTTTCCTTCTAGAGTTTTGATCTTGAGCATACTTGGTTAGATAAGTTGCTGTCTCCAAATCTTGGCTCACTTCATTCCAATATGGTTCATTTATTTATCAGCCAAGGGAATCAAGATATGTATTGCTTGATGATGGTCGTAAACTCTGCCTGGAGTGCCTTGACTCTTCAGTGATGGATACAAATGAGTGCCAGCCTCTTTATCTCGAAATACAGGAATTTTATGAAGGTCTCAATATGAAAGTGGAACAACAGGTTCCTCTGCTTCTGGTAGAAAGACAGGCTTTAAATGAAGCCATGGAAGGAGAGAAAACTGTATGTCTGTTGAAATGAACTACCATGAATTCTCCAGCTTTCACTTTCCTATTAGTTGTAGTTAATTTGTTTTCTGTGGAAACCAGGGACACCACCACCTTCCTGAAACCAGAGGTTTGTGCTTATCGGAAGAACAGACTGTCAGCACGGTGAGAAAAGTTCCAAACAAAAGATAACTTGTTCTTTCAGCATTTGACCTGCTGGGTTCTGACCATGTAATAATGTTATTTTCAGATATTGAGGAGACCAAGAATGACGGGAAACAAAATTATGGAAATGATAACAGAGCCGTATAGGTTGACACGGCGATGTGAAGTGACTGCAATTCTCATTCTATATGGTCTCCCAAGGTGAAGCACTAATTTTCTGCTTCATAATGTCAGAATTGTCTCTGTAAAGAAATAATAATGTCATAATCAGCAGCTTCCAGTTTAAAAATAGTTCTGTTTCAACTGATTCAGTATACTCTTCCTTTTGTCTTGTCAAAAAAGATATGAATTACATGGATTATTTGGCGATATTCTGGGTTACAAAACTTACTGAAGGGAGCTAATGAACTTTGTGGATCTTCTCCTGTTACTTAAAGAATCACTGTCTCATCATCTGCATCTTTTATTGTTTGAACCTGATGAGCTTTAAATGTGTTGACATGACTTTGCGATTCTCTAATGAGTTCTTGTTCTTGCAGATTGTTGACAGGTTCAATTTTAGCTCATGAGATGATGCATGCGTGGCTGCGTCTTAAAGGTTGTCTTTAATTCTTGTGGTATTTAGTTATTGTGTTTTTACTAATATAAAATAGCATACTGACTCATAGTACACTCAAAATCGGAGTTCAGAATATAACCTACTAAATACCACGTCTTTGTTCTCACTAAACAGTTACTCTAAGGTAATCAAAAATGGGGGAAGGGAGTCCCAGCCTGAATCAATGGACAACCGGTCTTACATCAGTGGAATTATTATGCATTTTTTTGCTGGTTATGCTCTCTTTGGTACATGGTTTCTATTTTACCATGTAAAGGTATATTTAGTAATGAATCTTCTAGTGCTTTGCTTACAGTAAAGACTAAATGTCAGGGTTGGTTCAACTACCAGAAGCCGTGATTCTCTAGCTTAGTTACAAGTCAGGGCCAAAATCGTGTACATAGTATTACATTCATGTACATTTAGAACCAAGAATTAGCAACTGAGATTACTGAAATACTTTTTAGATTTAGTGGGCTTGAAGTCGTGTTATCTTGCTATGAATCTTTTAACCAATTAATGTTAATCTCCACTCAAGAAGTCGACAACCATTAGTATATTGGCAATGACACGACAACCAATACTGATTTATCTACCAAGAAAAGTTTGCATCAGCTTATTATATCATTTTATTATCCACTGTCTAATGGAGTAAGGAAGATGGACATTCCATGCTAATGAGTACGTGCACTGACAGGATACCGCACGCTCACTCCAGATATAGAAGAGGGCATATGCCAAGTCCTCGCCCACCTGTGGATTGAGTCGGAGATCATGGCAGGATCAGGCAGCAATGCCGCGTCGACATCCTCATCCTCTTCGTCATCCACATCCTCTAAGAAGGGCGGGAGGTCTCAGTTCGAGCGGAAGCTCGGCGACTTCTTCAAGCACCAGATCGAGTCGGACACCTCCGTTGCCTATGGGGACGGTTTCAGGGCTGGGAACCGGGTTGTTCAGCAGTACGGCCTGAAGCGGACCCTCGAGCACATCCGGCTGACAGGGACATTGCCGTTCTGAGAATGGCAGAGATGCACCTTTCTGCGGAAGTTCTATACCGATTTGTCGTCGAGAGTCCGTTTACAGGAAAGAAAAAATGAATTTTGAAATGCACAAATTGTACAAACGTTTGGCTGATATTTTTTCTTGGAAGGACTGAGCACAGTATATTATTAGAGATGCATTGAGGTGGCTTGCCCTGACCAATCTGTTGTATTGAGGGAGATCAAAAATGGAAATGGAAACAGTGGTATTTCTTATGTGACCATAAAGTTAATAAGGAAAAGTACACTCCATATATATGTCGTGGCCTCGTGGGTGATATCTGTGCGTCATCTTTTCGTTCGCGATTACAAGAATATACATGTATCTTGTAATTTTAAAAAGGCGGAAAAAGTTAAGGCTATCTTGGGTAACTATTTGTCCCTTCTACAGCCTATCCAACAGAGAAATACAGTGTTGTGCATTTCAAAAATCATTTCCTATTCTGGGTGAATATTTGTCCAAAAAAAGATGAGGCCATCTTTGGTAAATATTTGTTCCCTGCAACTGAATGCTGCAGTACCATGTTGCAGCTTCTGCTGCAATAAAGCTCAAACACACGACTCATCAGGATTCTGCAACCTTAACAACAACAAGGAGAGAAAAAAGAGAACGATGCATATTTCTGAAACAATAAATTCATTTTTTTTTAGCGGCTCAAACTATAAATTCTACCACTTCTGTTTCGGTACACCCTCCCAATTTGAACATGAGACCTCCAAGCAGCGTAAAAACAACGGTAACCAACAGGACACTCTACTTGTTGCAACTTTTATATCTTTTCTCTTCTCAATAACACTAAAAAGACGCAGTAGTTTCCCTGCTTGGGTTTTATTTTTTTCTGCTTTTTGTTTGGCTGGTTTTCCTCTGGTCTTTTCTTTTTCTCTTTCCCTTTCTTTTGCCATTTTATTTTCTTTTTTAAAATTCGTGGAATTTTCTTACAAATTGTAGACTTTTCTTAAATTCGTGAACTTTTTAAAAACAGAGAACTTCTCTTCAAATTTGCCAACTTTTTCTTAAAATCTGCTTCCTTTTCGGAATCCACGCAAGTCTTTTTTCGAAACATGTGAACTTTATTTTTCAAATTCATGAAATTTTTCTGAAAATTGGTATTTTTTTCGAAATAAATTAACTTTTTACAAAATTGATGAACTTTTTTCAAAATTGATGAACATTTTTTGAAATCGATGAACTTTTTTCCAAGTTTGTGGTTTTTTTAAAAACCAAGAACCTTTTTAAAAATCGATGAACTTTTCTTTGAATTTGTGAAGTTCTACTCAAAATATAGGAACTTTTTGCAAATCCATGTTTTTAAGTTTTTTTGTGATTTTCCCAGATTCATTGGTTTTTACAAAAGTCAATGATTGTGTTTTTAGGCGAGCCAACAAAGCAGAAACGCGTGAGTGCTAGCAAGCACAAGCGGCGTTGGACGTGCTATATAGTTGCTCTCCCCTTATACGGCATGTGTATGCACCGCCTGCACACCCCCTCCGCCCTGAGCCGGCCCATTTTACACTTTTTTTCTCTTTTGTAAGACCTTCAAAAAACCTTTCCGAATTTGTTGTTCATAAATTTAAGAAATATTTATGTTTTAAAAATTTAATAAATTTGTAAAAATTATGTTATTTGCAATTTGTATTCAACATCAATTGTTGGGAATTTGTTAATAATTATGGAAAAAGTATTAGGTTGTAATATTTTCATACACCATTTGAAATTATAAAAATTTTGATAAATTTTAAGGAATGGTTAGGACACAAGAAAATGTTAATGTTGATTGATAATGACGGAAATTGCAAATAATAGAAGCATTTACATTAGGAAAAACTACAAGCTCTTGGATGCGCCCTTGGCCTAGTCTAGCACACTCTCGGATGCTAGGTTTGAACGAATTCCGACATTGTATGCAAGTTGCGTCACGTCTAGCCATTTATCAGCCATTTTTAGAGAGAAAATTCCAGAGAATGCAGAAATGGTCAAACACTAGAACAACCTGGCATGGTGCCTTGAATTGGTCATAGAAGCTTGTTGAAAAAAATTGGGACCATTTTACAGATGTCGACCAACTACATGCTTTCAAACGAACACTTCTGGCCCTATACCTGAACACTCTCTGTTGAACATGACCTAATTTTGGTTGCAAGCAGGTGGGCATGCCCATGGTACGAATCCATGCCAGGTTGGAATGATTTTCGACACCGTATGAAAGTCACGACATGTCCGGCCATTTATCGCTCTTTTTGGACCAAGAAAACTCCAGAAAATACAAAATTTGTCGAAAACCAAACAAATTGGCATCGTGCGCCTTTAATTGCTCACAGAAGGCCATGAATTGTTTTTGGGTCATCTCAAGGATGTCGAAAAACAATGTGATCTCAGACGGAGCTTTCAGGCCTATCCGGACACCCTCGGTTGAAATTGATTTTGTTTTGGAAATTCTTGAAATGACCCTAACTTTTGTAAGCAGGTGAGCATGCCATGGTAGGCATCGCTCCCAGGTTTGAACAATTTATGACAACGTATGCAAATTGTGACAAATCCGGTCATATATCGGCCTATTTTGATCGAGAGAACTTCAGAAAATGCAAGAATTGTCGAAAATTTCATGGGCCAAGCTGATCACTTGCACGCAAGGCATAAACCTGTAGGTAGCACACTGTGCCATTGGGGTTTCAGTCCCACCTCCTCTGGTTACACGAATGGATGCAGTAAGCTTGGGTACATAATATATAGGGGTGGTCATATTAACCGAGAACCAATGTACCGAACTGAAAACTCGTACTGAAACAAAAAATCTCCTATTTTGGTCGTTAAATCTTTTGAACATTTCTTTAATATATTATTAGTATATGTTTTAGTTTTAAAAATTGGCAACCGTGTAAAAAGACTGCCCTAGGCCTGGGCGTTCGATAACCGACACGATCGATTCGGTCTTTCGGCTAACAAATTTTTTTGGTTTCCACAACTGATATATTTTGGAACCAAAAAATTTGGTTCGGTCATCGAATTGACCGAGAAAAACTAAAATTCACGCATATAAGAATTTATTTTCCTTTTTAGCCCGACCATGCGGCACGTCTCAAAGAAATGGATGGCAAGTGCGAATCAACCTGTGGTCGGATGGTTAGGAGTGCAGTGGTATCCCAGCCCACCAGGGTTCAAGTCTTGGCGCTTGCATTTATTCCTAGATTTTTTTCAAAATTTCCAGCAATGCACTTTCAATGTAAGGAGGCGTTCCCATTGACTACGAAGCGTTGCCATTGACTACGAGGCGTCTTTAGTGACTTTGTCAATCCCAAGATAATATGCTGGCTCAGTCTCTCGGAGGTGCTGATAAGGGTAGGTGTGCGTGTGGGTTCACATAAATGAGTGGATGCGCGTATATATGAGCGTCTGCGTCTGTATTGTGTTTAGAAAAAAGAAATAGATGGCAAGCTGCTACCTTCATAGTGCCGCGTATACTTCCTTTATCATAGCCACTCGAGGTGATACTAAATCAAAAGCTGCTATAGTGTTTGTACAGGCCGATTGCTTGACTATTTTTGGGCCTTAACAAACATATACGTGATAAAAACTGAGATACAAAGAGGCTTAGAAGCCATGAGATAAATTGGGCTGCTGGGGAAGTGAGGATAGGAAAATACAGCGAGAAGCGAGGCGTGTTCTCGTGGTTATGGATCCGGATGTAATTTTTATTGTTTTCAGTGTTCGTTGTACTATCATAATTGAAGATGAATAGATCGGAAGTTTATCCCGCAAAAATAATTTTTTTTAAAAGTACACAAAAGTGGCAAACAAGTTTGCAAAATTGAAAAAAGTTCATCAATTTGAAAATAAATCACGAATTTGACAAAAGAAGTTCACAAAATCGAAAAAGATCATCGATTTCAAAAAACTTCATGATTTGTTTTTTAAAAATATCACAAATTTGATAAAGTTTGCAAAATCGGAAAACATTCATTCACTTGAAAAAAGAACCACTGATTTAAAAAAGTTCACATATTTGAAAGAACTTCACGAATTTAAGCAAATGAAAATGAAAAGAGAAATAAATAAAAATAAAAAGCTAATTAAATAGAAGGAGAAAAAAGGCCAAACAAAACCAAAAACAAGAAAACCAGACTATGAAGATGGGCAACAAAAACAATAAAAGAAGTAACTAGGCATAACATGTGAGTTGTCCTAGTTGGTTATAGTGAGTGTAATTAAAGGTTGAGCAGTACAAATCCTACCTCACACACTTATTATTTGAAGGTAAAAAAATAAGAAAAAATGGGCCAAGCCCAGGACGAAAGGGTGAGTGCTGTGGTTTGTGTGACGCGACGCCTGCATACAACATATAATGTGATACGACTGGTAGTGTCTAAAAAACATATACGGCTGGTGACCCTCATACATACGAAAGTGCTCAAAAGACCATACTGCCCTTATGGTTTTTGTAGGGGTGTATGGAGGCACGACTCAATTTCTACACCTGAGCCCTTATATGGTTGGTGGGTGTGTGTGTGTGTGTAGGGGGGGGGGGGGGGTGTACCGAGGCAAGGCACAAATTCTACATGTGAGACTAATTTTTTGAAGGTTAAAGAAGAAGAAGAAGAAGAAGAAAAATGGGCTCCAGGACGGAGGGGTGTGGCATTGGTTTGCGTGACGTTACTCCCAGTATAACATATATTTATACGGTGCGTGACCCATCATACATACCGAAGTGATCAAAAGACCATACTGCCCTTATATGGTTTGTGTGTGTAGGGGGGGAGGGGGGGGGGGGGGGTTTGGACCCAAGCAAGGCTCAAATACCACAAATGAGGATGGTATCTTTGGGTAACGATTTGCCCGCTCTACAGCCTAACCACGTCCCTGGCACATGCTAATGTTATCTCTGTAACTGATTACTACTCCACTATAAACACATGACTATCAGGATTCTACAACATATAACTGGAATTCGTCACCATTGCCCGCCGTTTCATTCAAGGATACCCACTACCCGTGCCGTTCCTGAGTTTTTGTGGGCCCGGGGCGAAACTAAAACTCGGGGGCCCTTATAATTTTCCTCTAGTATTCGATGATGAAAAGACACTTATAAAAGTTTTATCATGTACCACTCCTCCTTTTGGTTGAGCGAAGATGAACAAAGACGCCACGTAGGGCAAGCACGACAATAAATCTATGGTGGTGGAGGTCTCAATGAGCCATGGGTGTGATTTTACGGGAGCATCAAAGTCATCGTCGATGGCATTTGGAACCCTCAACCATTACCCTCCACGGTGGTTCATTGTGCCATTATGGGCAGACTCAGGAGATTACGGCGGCTAGCAAGGCCTAGAAAATAGCCCCTTTCTTTGCAAGAGAAGATCTTCCAATAAAGAGGCGCACATGCTAGTGCACTGATTGCTGAGAGATGAGGTTGGTCGACGTGTGTGTCCGACAGCTCGTCTAATGGCCTTTGTATCCCAAAGTCTATTATTTAAATAAGGATGATATGATTCTCAAAAAGATAAAATTATGACAGTCTCACCCGGAAATTTAACTAAAATGATATAGACACAAAAGCATCAATATGCATGTCAATTTAATAAGTATTAGATCTTATAATTTTAGCATCTGTGGCCAGGTGATCGCCAAACTGTTATTGCTGTTTCCCTAGCATGAATTTGTGACTTAAATGGAATCACATATCAGACCACGCATGAGAGAGAGAGAGAGAGAGAGAGAGAGAGAGAGAGAGAGTACACTCAAACAAAAACCTAATTATATCCACGCATACACACCTGAAGATCAATCGTCATATTTGTAGATCGTGAGGCCATTGACTCCCATAATCCCCATGACCCCATAATAGTATTCAGACTGCCTCTGCCATGAAAAATATACCAGATAAATAAAAACTCAACTAATTATCAACATCTGGACTGAAACAAACCATGCATGGATCAATCTTTTCATTGTGTGGACTCCAACCTGCGCGACATCATCGAAGAAATTGGTTATGGAGTTCATGATCTACAACCCACTACAAATCCATTTACAAATCTTCAGATTTGTAGATTATGAGGCCCCCAAAATACAATCTTATGATTTGTAGATCGTGAGGCCTCTGGAGGCGGGACGTGGGGTTGCTGGTGAGGACGCCCTGCACAATCCCGGGGTCGCCGGCATGTGACTCGCGTCCGGGGCGAAAACAAATATTCTGAAACCTCCGCGAACTAGTCAACAGGCGAACTCGACGGGGAAGAAAACATGACAACCGTAGACGTACTCGTGGGCTACCGACTTCGTCCTTGGTTTCCCTGGGGCCTGGGCCATGGGATAGCTGCATACGTCGGAGGGGCCTCGGACATCGGGGCTGGCCGCCCTGCCCCCCCCCTCCTCAGGGCCGGCCCTGCCCACTACAGATATAGCCGAGATCATCCATACAAACGACAAAAACTAATAGACGCAAACAACAAAAAATCCATACGTACATCCATCCATCCTTCTATGCATTCATATATCCTTCTATGCATCCATCTATCCTTCTATGCATCCATCTATCCTTCTATGCATCCATCTATATTATCCACAAATTATCTACACTCATCCATCCTTCTATGCATCCATCTATGCTTTCATACACCCATCTATTGATACATACAACAAACTACAAAAAACTACTGCAAAAATAATCCATGCATCAATCCATGCATATATACATTCATACATCCATGCATCCATACAAATTTCTATGCAACCATGCATCCATGCATACATACAAGCTCTGGGGATAGGGGAGGGGGAGACGAAGCTCACCGACGGGGCCGACGTGGTGGGGGGCACTGGTGGGGTAGGGCTGGGAGTGGGGATGGGGGTGGAGGTGCAGGTGGGGCTTAAGTGTCCCATGGACCTTTACGAGTGTTTGTCGGTGCGGCTCTCTCGAAAAAGGTATGAACCCTAGATCTAGGGTTTACACCTTTTTTGAGAGTTGCTCTCGAAAAAATCATAGTTTCTGAGAGGGGCTCTCGGAAAAAAATGATAATTCTTCAACACGCCAATGGAGGAGAAGAATCAACACCCCCTCGCTGAAACCCCGAGCCCATTCGTCTCTGCTCCGAGGATTCAAGTTCGCTAAGAAGGCATGTATACATCAAGATAATAATTACATTGAATTCTGACAGTTTTCATTAACATACTAGATCTAGGGTTTACACCTTTTCCGATAGGGGCTCAAGGAAAAATCATAATTGTCGAGTTGGGCTCTCCAAAAAATCATAATTGCTGACAACTACTCTCTTAAATGACAGGCCCCTCCCTCGTGCATGCCCCCTCCCTCGTCCACGCATGCCCCTCCCTCGTCTATGCCGCTTATGGGCATGATTTCATGTGCCGCACTTCCTGCACAAACCGGACACGTTCCCTCTCGATACCCACAGACTAGCTCGCACACGGTGCGGTTTACAAGCGGCCACAGGGGAGGCTTATTCGAATCGCGCCAAACTTTTACCACACCCTATAGAGGCCATGTGATGACACTATTCCAAATGCCGAGCAATTCCACCATCGTAAGATTTTCTGAGGATTTCAACGCTTGCATCAGGCATGCCACCGAGGTACTTTCAGTAACCCGATGGCAGGGCATGCCCCTCCCTCGTGTGTGCAGCGCCTGGCATGCCGCAAAGACATCACAAAGGATTTCACATGCTGCTCGCTTCTGGGCATGATTTCATGTGCCGCCTTGCAGATCTGCAATTTCCAGCGGTGAAACCCTAGTGTTGCCATAAATGACTCGAATATTTCACGCCAGCCTGGAAATTGTGGGGGCTTGGCTTGTGTCATGCGGTTGCCTCCATTGAGAGCACAAGAACTTTAGAGGCCAAAGTAGCAACATGATCCGCAATTCCTACACAATTCGGACACGTTTCCTCTCGATGCCCACAAACTAGCTCGCAGACGGTGCGGTTTACAAGCAGCCTCAGAGGAGGCTTATTCGAAATGCGCCCAAACTTTTACGACTCCCTAAAGGGGCCACGTGTTGACACCGTGCCAGATCCCAAGCAATTCCACCATCGTACGATTTTCTGAGGATTACAACAGTTGCATCAGGCATGCCACCGAGGTACTTTCGGTAACCCGGTGGCAGGGCATATGCCCCTCCCTCGTCTGTGCATCACCTGGTCATGCAGCAAGGACATCACAAAGGATTACCCATGCCGCTTGCTTCTGGGCATGATTTCATCTGCCGCCTTGCAGATCTTCAATTTCATGCGGTGAAACCCTAGCAGTGCCATAAATGTCTCGAATATTGCACGCCGGCCCGAAAAGTGCGGGGGCTTGTCATGTGTCATGCGGTTGCCTCCTTTGAGAGCACGAGAACTTTCGAGGCCAATGGAGCAACATGACCCACACTTCCTTCACAAACCGAACAAGTTCCATCTCGATACCCACAGACTAGCTCGCAGACGGTGAAGTTTACAAGCGGCCTTAGGGGAGGCTTATTCAAAATGCGCCCAAACTTTTACCACACCCTACAGAGGCCATGTGATGACACCTTGACTGATCCCGAGCAATTCCACCATCGTATGATTTTTCGAGGATTTCAACGGTTGCATTAGGCTTGCCACCGAGGTACTTTTGGTAACCCGGTGAAAGAGCATGCCCCTCCCTCGTCTATGCAGCAGCTGGGCATGCCACAAGGACATCACATAGGATTTCCCATGTGCTTGCTTCTGGGCATGACTTGATGTGCTGCCTTGTAGATCTGCAATTTTCAGTGGTGAAACCCTAGCGGCGCCATAAATTTGTCAAATATTGCACGCGGGCCCGAAAATGCAGGGCTTGGCATGTGTCATGCGGTTGCCTCCTCAGGGGTGTCTTATTCAAAACGTGTCCAAAATTTTACCACACCCTACAGGGGCCATGTGATGACATTGTGCTAGATACCGAGCAATTCCACCATCGTACGATTTTCCAAGGATTTCAACGGTTGCATCAAGCATGCCACCGAGATACTTTCAGTATCCCGGTGGCAGGGCATGCCCCTCCCTCGTCTTTGTAGCGCCTGGGCATGCTGCAAGGACATAACAAAGGATTTCCCATACCTCTTACTTCTGGGCATGATTTCATGTGCCGCCTTGTAGATCTGCAATTTCCAGCAGTGACTCAATAATAATAATAATAATAATAATCGAATTAATAAAAAGCGTCGGCATCCACCATTAAGAAGATGACCTATCACTTTGAATCTTTTCCCCGTAACAGGTGAAGATTGAAAGTGATAGTCCATCTCCTTAACAAGAGTGTAATGAAGACCGAGACTTACTACATCTAGACTATCCCTCTATTTATAAAGGTTATGTTGATTGTCTATGGGCGACTAAAGTTTGATGGGAGCCTCATCTTTACCGAGAGAAACTCTCGGTAAATGTTGCCTTTCCAAGCCCGCTCTCAGTAAACGTTGGATCATAAATTTAATCCTACATATTCTTCATTATGAACACCGAAGTTTAAGTCAATTGTGGGACAATCAGACTATTTAAACAGGTAGGCGAGGTGGAGCCAAATGGGCAAATATTATTGTTCCGGGAGCAACTCTCGGTAAAGAAGTCAAACCATGGCCGTGCCGTTAACCTCGGCCGGATGTGCCACGTGGCAAAACGTTGTCGTACGGCACTACACGGCTCTCGGCAAATAGGGTGTTTGCCGAGTGGTACTCTCGACAATATCCTCTGTTTGTTGTGGTGTCATGTTTTGCCGAGAGGCACTCTTGGTGTACGTTACTTTGGCGAGTGCCCGTGTTTTGACTCTCGACGAAGAACCTGGCACCCGGCGTATAGGAAAACTTCAGTAGTGATGAATTATGGATGTTTGATTACCACTATGGGGCCCGAGCGGATCGTATTGATGGCCTTATCTACAAACTCTGAGATACTAGTGGTTGAGGCGCCACACTGTTGTGCCGCTTGAGAGAAAGTTGTGCGCACATTTTCACTTAAAAATACATACATAATGCTCGCCTCCATCTAGAAAAATATTTAAAAAAATCCTCACCTTCATCTAGAAAAAGAAGTAAAAAAGAAAAGAAAAAAAAATCACCAATGCAACCTGCCAACAAGCGCCACTTTGCATAGCCTTCCATTTGTAAAAATGTATGGGGTCAACACCTCCATCGAAAACATAAAAAAATTAAAAAATCCCTTACCTCCAACTAAAAATAATATCCAAAAGCTTTTTCACGGTGGCCAACCAACTTGTACCATGTGGCATAGCTGGTTGGCCACCCTTCACGCGGCGCGTAATGGCTTTAATTCCTGCCCTTGTCTTCTTTGAGAAGGGATTCTACTTCACCTTTGGACCAGCCATGGAAATTAGAGATGATTGCCAAATAGTCGGCATCATCATCAGTGATCTGAGGCTTGTATTTTCAGAGGCATGCCATGCTTCTTCACAGACAATGATAGTATCTCTGATGACCACCGCCAAACTGAATCGGTATAACTCTCCCCACCTCTTCACACAGTCGGTCAAACCTACAAGCTATGATATCCTATGTTGGGTTCTAACCATATTATTCTCTTTTTTAAGCCAAGACAAATCTGATTCTACTCTCGCGATCACATGGTAGTCTTTCCCTCGCTCTCAGTGATGGGGTAGAACAAGAGTTTTGGACAAACATGACAGAATTTTGGGATGCCTTAACTACGTCTTTTCTGTCTTCCTTTCTTTTATTCAATTGCTACGCATTACAACAGTCCAAATACGAAAGCACACCAAGTCCCACACAAAGCTTCACCACCCAGCACATAGTGGATTGTGGCTTGTAAAGTTCCAGTCTAGCTAGAACAAGTTCTTCATCAGGGAGCTTACCGAATGAGGTGCTGATAATGGTTGTCCCAAGGTGCCATCTTTCTTCAAATGTAACCCCACATACCTAGTTCCTGATGCTTGTGCATGTCCGAGCTTTAAAGAAGTGCGCGCCATAGAGCTTGGGACATTCCAACGTTTCATGCGCATTCCGTAACCAAATATGTCCTTGAAAGGCCTACTAGGCACGCCTAGCATAGGTTGGCTGGACCACTCTTGCTCTGAACATCACCACGGGCGAGGCGGGGCGCTGGTTTATGAAGTGCACAATGCTCTTCATAAGCTTCTTGCTGGTCGCTCGTAGCGGGGCATATAGGTGGAAGACATGGTCCTCCCCTTCCGACTCCACCATGGTGAGGTTGTCGTCGGTCCACCCACACTTGCGCAGGGTGGACGCGAACCGACGCCCCCGGTCACACAAGGTGTCTTTCTCTGCAACGCCTACAAGCACGCGCCTACCGGTAAGCAACGCGATCTCCTCGCCAGGAGGATTAATCTTGGGATCGTCGTTGCTAGCCTGTCCCGCTGTCACGAATGGCCACAGCTTGTCCACACACATTGGCGGGAACATCGCGTCACCGTCCGAAACTTTCTCTGAGGGAAGCCGGTCGAGTCCCCAGAAAAAAGGATGCACGAGAACTAGACCCTCAATCTCCATGACGCTGTCATCATGTGTGGCACGCAAAGCAGTGTGGTATGCGATGTTGCCACCGGCGCTGTCGCCGGCGAGGAACGTGCGGCCCGGGTCTGCGTATTGACCGAGCCAAGGGTCAGACAAGGACGCAACCCACCGCAGTGCGGCCCAGGTGTCATCGTAGGACGCCGGCACGGGAAACTCCGGTGCCAGACGGTATTCCACAGACACGACGAGCACCCCTGCGCTAGCAGCGAGGGAAGTGGCGTAGCGGTGGTACGTTCGAGAGAAAGCACTCTCCGTGCAGAAAGAACCACCATGGACGTAGACAACGAGGGGAAGCCTCATGCCCGTCGCAGCAGCTTGGGAGGGAAGGAACAGGCGTACGGACACACCGGTGCCGTGGTCGATGACGACGTCCCTTGTTGCCACACCACGGTTGGCTGCCGGGTCCGCAGATGCCGGCACGAAAGAGGTCGGCATGAACCGCTCGATTCGGCCGTCCTTGTACTTGCGGATTAGTGGATAGAATTCATCCTCCACCTCGCCGCCGGCCTTCTTGTGGGAGGGATAACTCTTGTTTGCATGCATGGTGTTCTATATGTTGTCGTACTCAATTGTGGGAGGGATAACACTGATTTTATAGCCTTGGGAGGGATAACACTGATTTTATAGCCTTGGGAGGGATAACACTGATTTTATAGCCCTGTCTCATCCTATCCTCTATAATTCTCTACATCCACGCACGATCCAATTAATTAGTGTACCATCTCCGATTGATAATTTAATGCACCATTTGTTCATGCGTTGGCCTACACCTGCATGACAACAAGTTGATGAATTAGTACGGTCAACTCTGTGAGAGCATCCTCCACGCACGATCCAATTAGACTGGTTGATATATAGGATATCACTGTTTCCTGTAGATGCACCTAGCAATTTTTTTAGATCATGTTGATACGCAGGATCGCAAAGTGAAAGAAGGAAAGATACCACGTTTTCTTACTCCTCTGTTGGCACTACCGCTGGTTCGCCCCATCTCCGAAGGCGTTTGGGCTAGGAGGTGCAGAGGACCTCTGCCCCCAGCCGGAGGAAGACACCCCATTCTTGTTCTTGTCATGTTCAGTGTCCTGGTTGGGGCTATGTGGTGGCGATGATCTCCTTCGGTGGGAATAATATCTCCCACGTTCCATCCGACCCCGATGGTGCATCTAGCGTTGTAGGAGGGCTTGTGGAGGAGTGTCTTCGTCAGATCTCAGGGGATTTGGTCGTTGTTGGTCTTCCGTGGATCTATTGCGATCTGGCATGCGTTCGTCTTCGTTTGGATGTTTACATGTTTGATCCTTCCGATCTACGACTTTCTTCATCAGCGATGGTTGCTGCTTTGCACTACAAGAAATATGTCAACTAGTGACCTTCTGTCAGTGACCCTGGAAGAATTGGTCATAGATCTATGACCATTTGAGACCAATTGGTCAAAAGCTGTTCGGGGGGCTCCAAACCCTAAACCATTGCGACCATTTTGGTCGAAAGGTCGTAATTTCCTTACGAAATGGTCACAAAGCAAAGCAGCAGCAGGTCCGCTGCCTTATTTCTAGTTGTTAATGACCAATATAGATGGTCATAGCCTTGTAGATTGTGGTGGGTTGTGATGACTAGGCGCCATCTCATCAGTTTTGCCTATGTGTCATGTCCATGTGGCCTGAAGGGAAAACACGTGATTATACCTTTGAAATCTACAAGCTACTGGTGATTCTTGATCTTCATGTAACAGTTTAACAGGTCATATTCCGGAGGAGATAAGTTTTCTCATCGGGCTTACCAATTTGAACTTATCAAGTAATCAGTTGACAGGTGAAATCCCAAGCAAGATTGGTGATCTGAAGCAGTTGGAGTCCCTGGATCTGAAGCAGTTGGCCTGAATATTTTACGAGTTTGGCCTTCAGTTAAAATAATGTGGAATAGTTTCACAAACTCATGCCACATGGAACACCACAGCATAACGGTGTGTCCGAACGTCATAACCGCACTTTATTGGATATGGTGCGATCTATGATGTATCTTACCGATTTACCACTATCGTTTTGGGGTTATGCATTAGAGATAGCTGCACTCACATTAAAATAGGGCACCATCTAAATCCGTTGAGACGACACCGTATGAACTATTGTTTAGCAATAAGCCTAAGTTGTCGTTTCTTAAAGTTTGGGGCTGCGATGCTTATGTGAAATAGTTTCAACCTGATAAGCTCGAACCCAAATCGGAGAAGTGCGTCTTCATAGAATACCCAAAGGAAACTGTTGGGTACACCTTCTATCACAGATCCGAAGGCAAAATATTCGTTGCTAAGATGGATCCTTTCTAGAGAAGAGTTTCTCTCGAAAGAAGCGAGTGGGAGGAAAGTAGAGCTTGATAAGGTAATTATACCTTCTCCCGAATTTGAAAGTAGTTCATCACAGAAATCTGTTCTAATGATGGCTACACCAATTAGTGAGGAAGCTAATGATGATGATCATGAAACTTCAGATCAAGTTGTTACTGAACCTCGTAGGTCAACCAGAGTAAGATCCGAACAAGAGTGGTACGGTAATCCTGTTCTGGAAGTTACGTTACTAGACCATGACGAAACTACGAACTATGAAGAAGCGATGGTGAGCCCAGATTCCGCGAAATGGCTTGAGGCCATGAAATCTGAGATGAGATCCATGTATGAGAACAAAGTATGGACTTTGATTGACTTGCCCAATGATCGGCGAGCCATTGAGATTAAATGGATCTTCAAGAGGAAGACGGATGCTGATAGTAGTGTTACTATCTACAAAGCTAGACTTGTCGAAAAAGGTTTTTGACAAAGTTCAAGATGTTGACTACGATGAGTTTTTTCTCACTCGTATCGATGCTTAAAAGTCTGTCCGAATCATGTTAGCAAGTTGCCACATTTTATGAAATCTGGCAAATGGATGTCAAAACTACATTCCTTAATGGATTTATTAAAGAAGAGTTGTATATGATGCAACCAGAAGGTTTTGTCAATCCTAAAGGTGCTAACAAAATATGCAAGCTCCAGCGATCCATCTATGGACTGGTGCAAGCATATCAGAGTTGGAATATACGCTTTGATAGGTTGATCAAAGCATATAGTTTTATACAGACTTGCGGTGAAGCCTATATTTACAAGAAAGTGAGTGGGAGCACTACAACATTTCTGATAAGTATATGTGAATGACTTATTGTTGATCAGAAATAATGTAGAATTTTTCTGGAAAGCATAAAGGAGTGTTTGAAAGGAGTTTATCAAACAAAGACCTCGGTGAAGTTGCTTACATATTGAGCATCAAGATCTATAGAGATAGATCAATACGCTTGATAAGTTTTTCCAATGAGTACATACATTGACAAGATTTTGAAATAGTTCAAAATGGAACAGTCAAAGAAATAGTTCTTGCCTGTATTACAAGGTGTGAAATTGAGTAAGACTCAAAGCCCGACCACGGCAGAAAATAGAAAGAGAATGAAAGTCATTCCCTATGCCTCAGTCATAGGTTCTATAGAAGTATGCCATGCTATGGACCAGACCTATTGTATACTCTGCCCTGATTTGGCAAGGGAGTACAATAGTGATCTAGGAGTAGATCACTGGACATTGGTCAAAATTATCCTTAGTGGAATAAGGATATGTTTCTCGATTATGGAGGTGACAAAAAGGTTCGTCGTAAAGGGTTACGTCGATGCAAGTTTTGACACTGATCCAGATGACTCTAAGTCTCAATCTGGATACATATTGAAAGTGGGAGCAATTAGCTAGAATAGCTCAGTGCAGAGCATTGTAGACATAGAATATTTGCAAAATACATACGGCTCTGAATGTGACAGACCCGTTGACTAAACTTCTCTCACGAGCAAAACATGATCATACCTTAGTAATCTTTGGGTGTTAATCACATAGCGATGTGAACTAGATTATTGACTCTAGTAAACCCTTTGGGTGTTGATCACATGACGATGTGAACTATGGGTGTTAATCACATGCAGATGTGAATATTAGTGTTAAATCACATGGTGATGTGAACTAGATTATTGACTCTAGTGCAAGTGGGAGATTGAAGGAAATATGCCCTAGAGGCAATAATAAAGTTATTATTTATTTCTTTATTTCATGATAAATATTATTCATGCTAGAATTGTATTAACTGCAAACATAATACATGTGTGAATACATAAACAAACATAATGTCACTAGTATGCCTCTACTTGACTAGCTCGTTAATCAAAGATGGTTAAGTTTCCTAACCATAGACTGTTGGAAATATGCCCTAGAGGCAATAATAAAAGGATTATTATTATATTTCCTTGTTCATGATAATTGTCTTTTATTCATGCTATAACTGTATTATCCGGAAATCGTAGTACACGTGTGAATAAATAGACCACAATATGTCCCTAGTGAGCCTCTAGTTGACTAGCTCGTTGATCAATAGATAGTCATGGTTTCGACTATGGACATTGGATGTCAATGATAACGGGATCACATCATTAGGAGAATGATGTGATGGACAAGACCCAATCCTAAGCATAGCACAAGATCGTGTAGTTCGTATTGCTAGAGCTTTTCCAATGTCAAGTATCTCTTCCTTAGACCATGAGATCGTGTAACTCCCGGATACCGTAGGAGTGCTTTGGGTGTACCAAAGCGTCACAACGTAATCTGGGTGACTATAAAGGTGCACTACAGGTATCTCGAAAGTGTCTCATTGGGTTGACACGGATCGAGACTGGATTTGTCACTCCGTGTTACGGAGAGGTATCACTGGGCCCACTCGGTAGTGCATCATCATAATGAGCTCAAAGTCACCAAGTGTTTGGTCACGGGATCATGCATTACGATGCGAGTAAAGTGACTTGCCGGTATGCAGATTGAACGAGGTATTGGGATATCGACGATCGAATCTCGGGCAAGTAACATACCGATTGACAAAGGGAATTGTATACGGGATTGTTTGAATCCTTGACATCGTGGTTCATCCGATGAGATCATCGAGGAGCATGTGGGAGCCAACATGGGTATCCAGATCCCGCTGTTGGTTATTGCCCGAGAGCCGTCTCGGTCATGTTCACGTGTCTCCCGAACCCGTAGGGTCTACACTTAAGGTTCGGCTGACGCTAGGGTTGTATGAATATGAGTATGCAGTAAACGAATGTTGTTCGGAGTCCGGATGAGATCCCAGACGTCACGAGGAGTTCGGAATGGTCCGTGGTAAAGAATTATATATAGGAAGTATTGTTTCGACCATCGGGAAAGTTTCTGGTCACTGGTATTGTACTGGGACCACCGGGAAGGGTCCCGAGGGTCCACCGGTGGGGCCACCCATCCCGGAGGGCCCCACGGGCTGAAGTGGGGAGGAACCAGCCCATAGTGGGCTGGTGCGCCTCTTGGCCCACCCCCTGCGCCTATGTTTGAAACCCTAGGGTGGGGGGGGGGGCGCCCCACTTGCCTTGGGAGGCACTCCACCCCCCTTGGCCGCCGCCCCCCTTGGGAGATGGGATCCCCAAGGGCCGGCGCCCTCCTGGGTGCCTATATAAAGGGAAGGGGGGAGGGGGCAGCCGCACCCTGAACTTCTGGCGCCTCCCTCCCCCTGCTACACCTCTTCCTCCTCCGTCACGAAGCTTGGCGAAGCCTGCCGAATCTTGCTGCTCCACCACCACCACGCCTGTCGTGCTGCTGGAGCCATCTTCCTCAACCTCTCCTTCCCCCTTGCAGGATCAAGAAGGAGGAGACGTCATCCGCTCCGTACGTGTGTTGAACGCGGAGGTGCCGTCCGTTCGGCACTCGGTCATGGGTGATTTGGATCACGGCGAGTACGACTCCATCATCCACGTTCTAGTGAACGCTTCCGCACGCGATCTACAAGTGGTATGTAGATGCAATCTCTCTCCCATGACTTGTTGCTTAGATGAACTCATAGATGGATCTTGGTGAAACCGTAGGAAAAATTTTAATTTTCTGCAACGTTCCCCAACATAGACATTAGTTGTCATTTGATTAATGGGATCACATCATTAGGAGAATGATGTGATTGACTTGACCCATTCCGTTAGCTTAGACCTTGATCGTTTAGTATGTTGCTATTGCTTTCTTCATGACTTATACATGTTCCTATAACTATGAGATTATGCAACTCCCGTTTACCGGAGGAACACTTTATGTGCTACCAAACATCACAACGTAACTGGGTGATTATAAAGGAGCTCTACAGGTGTCTCCTAAGGTACATGTTGAGTTGGCGTATTTCGAGATTAGGTTTTTGTCACTCCGATTGTCGGAGAGGTATCTCTGGGCCCTCTCGGTAATGCGCATCACTATAAGCCTTGCAAGCCATGTAGCTAATGAGTTAGTTACGGAATGATGCATTACATAAGGAGGAAAGAGACTTGCCGGTAACGAGATTGAACTAGGTATTGGGATACCGACGATCGAATCTCGGGCAAGTAACATGCCGATGATAAAGGGAACAATGTATGTTGTTATGCGGTTTGACCGATAAAGATCTTCGTAGAATATATAGGAGCCAATATGGGCATCTAGGTTCCGCTTTTGGTTATTGACCAGAGAGATGTCTCAGTCATGTCTACATAGTTCTCGAACCCGTAGGGTCCGTGACGCTTAACAACGCTCGTTGTGATATAGTATTATATGAGTTATGTATGTTGGTAACCGAATGTTGTTCGGAGTCCCGGATGAGATCATGGACATGAAAAGCAACTCCGGAATGGTCCGGAGATAAAGTTTGTTATATGGGATAATAGTGTTTGATCTCCGGAAGGGTTCCGGAATTCACCGGATGAGGTTTCGGATGTTTCCCAAAATGTTTGGGTACGAGAACACATTATTTGGGCCAAAGGGGAAAGCCCATGAGGCTTTTGGAAAGTGCAAAAGGAAGTTTTGCGGAGACCAGAGGCTAGACGCCAGGAACCCTGGCGTCTAGGGGGTAGACGCCGGGAACCCTGGCGTCTAGCCCTGGAATCCGTGTAGGACTCTTTCCTTTCGGGCAAAACCGGCTTTGAGGAGGCTTTTACTCCAAGTTTCATTGTGGGCTCAACATATAAATAGAGGGGCAGGGCTAGCACCAAAGACACATCAAGAAACACCAAGCCGTGTGCCAGCAACCCCGTCCCCTCTAGTTTATCCTCCGTGATAGTTTCCGTAGTGCTTAGGCGAAGCCCTGCGGAGATTGTTCTTCACCAACACGGTCACCATGCCGTCGTGCTGCCGGAACTCATCTACTACTTTGCACGTCTTGCTGGATCAAGAAGGCGAGGACGTCATCGAGCTGAACGTGTGCAGAACTCGGAGGGGCCGTGCGTTCGGTACTTGGATCGGTCGGATCGTGAAGACATCGACTACATCAACCGCGTTGATAAACGCTTCCGCTTAACGATCTTCAAGGGTATGAAGATACACTCTCCCTCTCGTTTCTATGCATCACCATGATCTTGCGTGTGCGTAGGAATAATTTGTGAAATTACTACGTTCCCCAACAGTCACGGCAAAAACTGGACGCACTTCGTGTACAAACTGGACAATCTCTTTCGGAGTATCAGGGTTTCGGACGAGAACTCATCTGTTACACGGGCACTTCATTTATTTTAAACTTATTTGAACTCAAGACTTTTTTTGAGCCGGCATTATGCAACATTCGAAGCGGCATCATCAATTTCCAACACGTTCTGACATCATTTGCTGTTTTTCAGTCATTTACCAATTTGTTTAGAGAGCTAAATGACCGTGAAAGAGTAAATCACAACAAAATGAACTCTGAAAATGTTGAAACTTGGCATGGTATCATCATTTCACCCCCATAGCATGTGCGAAAGAGTAGAGAGGGTCACGGCAAAAACCGGATGCACTTCGTGTACAAAATGGACAATCTCTTTCGGAGTATCAAAGTTTCGGACGAGAACTCATCTGTTACACGGGCACTTCATTTTTTTAAACTTATTTGAACTCTAGACTTTTTTTGAGCCGGCATTATGTAGCATTCGAAGCGACGTCATCAATTTTTTAGAGAGCTAAATGACCGTGAAATTGAAAATCACTCCAAAATGAAGCATTATTCAGCATTCGAAGCAATTAAAGCAAAAATATTCACAAAACTAAATACAGCAAAAAAACTACTCAACAATAAATAGAAGAAAAAAATAAAGCAAAAAAGAAAAAACTATATAAAAAAATTACTCAAAAATAAATAGAAGAAAATAAATAATGCAGAAAAGAAAAACACTATATAAAGCAAAAATATTCAGAAAGAAACTAAATACAGCAAAAAAACTACTAAGAAATAAATAGAAGAAAAAAAATAAAGCAGAAAAGAAAAAACTATATAAAAAAATTACTCAAAAATAAATAATGCAGAAAAGAAAAAACTATATAAAAATAGTTGGGCGCTGCCAGTGGGCTACCAAACCTAGGGTGTCCAAATTCAGGCCCAGAAGGCCGGCAGGCTCACACGGCAGCGCCCCTAGTTAGGCCCGAGCACCGCTATATAGAGAAGTTCGAAGAGCACCGCTGGGTTTATAAACCAGTCTGGCTGCCCTTCGCTCGGCGAGGTGGGACTAAACATAGTGCACCGCGGGTGGCAGCGCGCGACCATTAGTACCGGTTGATGGCTCCAACCGGTACTAATGGATTGTCCTTTAGTACCGGTTGGGATAATGAACCGGTACTAAAGGCGGTCTTTTCCCGCCGCTTGGCTTGGCCGAAATTGGCCTTTAGTACCGGTTGGTGGCTCCAACCGGTACTGAAGGCCCCTCCTATATATATGGCACCACTACAAAAAAAAAGACACATCCTTGACATTTTGGGCCGAACGAATTTTTTTTCTGTCATACATATGACACTTCTATGACGATAATTGTGACAAAACCCGGTATCATCATAGCTGTGGTGGGCTCCTACTTCTATGACAAAAAATCATCACAGAAAATGGGCTTTTCGTTCTGGCGGGCGGAGACGCAGCTGCATGACATTCTTTGGGCCGTCCATGACGGAAAAAACCATGGTAGAAGCGAGGGGAGGAAAATTTCGGGAGTTGCCGGTTACGGTGGGAGGTCGGGGCGGCGAGCGATGTGTTTCTCGTACACGCGTGCGGCGTTGGCTCTAATCGAACTCGAGCGAGGCGTTGGGCTCTAAATCGAACCCGGCGACAGACCCGCAGTTACGCGTTATCGAACCCGAGCGATCGATCGATGGCTATTAATCGAACCCGATGGAGCGATTCTTCGCTACTACTGCTAATCAAGCCGATCGATTGGATGAACAAGTGAGCGTTAAGGGGGTGGGGTGGATGAACAAAGGAGCGGTGGCGTTGCCTCGGATGAACAGGACCTCGTGGTGTGGAGGGCTGGATGAATCAGACGGTGGAGGGGTGGTTGAACAGGACCGTGGTGTGGAGGCCGGATGAACAGAGACGGTGGAGGGCTGGATGAGCGATGAGACGGTGGAGGGTGGTTGAAACAGATGGCGGTGGAGTAGCGCATGGTGGAGGCTGGATGAACAAGAGCCCGTGGAGGCTGGAGGACGCCGACGGTAGCCCGTGGAGGCTGGAGGAGGTCGACGGTGGAGATGAACAGTATCCCGTGGAGTCCCGTTTTGCTGATGTACGCCACACCCTTCCGGCGAACAGGACCCCGTTGACCGTAAGCGCCCAACACAAGTCCACTTTCGTCCGCTTTTGCGGTACGCCACACCTGCCCCGATCAACAGGACCCTGCTTTGACCGTAGGGAGGTCCGTTTCTGCCCATTTTGCGGCACGCCACACCTCCCGATCAACAGACCCCGTTTGACCGTGTGAGGAGGTCCGTTTCCTCTATTTTGGGGTACGCCACACCCTTCCCGATCAACAGGACCCGTGCTCAACGTGGAGGTCTGTTTCCTCCGTTGTGCAGACGCCAGCCTCGTTCCATCGCTGGTCCGTCCAAGCCTCCCGATGAACACGACCACGCATTCCGCTCCGACCCAGCCGGGTTGACTCCCCATGAACACGATGACGACGCTGTTTCTCCGTTCCGACCCGGTCATCATGTACGTATGCACGAGTAGGCGTCGAGACCCTGCCCGTATGTAAATGCGTGGTCAGATTTTATTTCTTGCACCTCGCGGCGCTGTGCGTGCAGTACGCATGGCTACGTGTCGCGCCTCTACTACGACACGCGGCGCGCCTCTACTTCGACCAAGATGTACGCATACGCTCAGCGACCAGAATGACAATGCTACATACGCTCGACCAGGTGGGTCCCGACCGCCGTGCACTTCCTTGCCTGCGAAGATGTAGCTGGTGGGTCCCAGCAGTCAGGGGGGTGAATCTTTTTTTTGCCCGGACGCACTTCCTTGCGTGCGAAGATGTAGCTGGTGGGTCCCAGCAGTCAGGGGGCGAATCGTTTTTTTCTCCGGACGCACTTCCTTGCGTGCGAAGGTGTCGCTAGTGGGTCCCAGCGGTCAGGGGGGCGAATCCTTTTGCTTTTTGCCCGGACGCACTTCCTTGCGTGCGAAGATGTAGCTGGTGGGTCCCAGCAGTCAGGGGGAAATGTTTTTTGCATGAAATACAGTGGCCCGTCCAGTGGGTCCCAGCTGTGAGGTAGAGGAATCATTATTTTCCGCGTAATAAGGAGGCACTTCCTTGCTGCGGCCGTGGACCCAGCTGTCAGCCTCTCCATGTACAGTCTACGTCTGATGAAAGTCGTTCCTTGACCACGTTGACCACGTTGACCACGCCTCGCCGAGAGCACCAGGCGGGCGGTGGACGACGGCGAGGCCTAGGAAGGGGACGACGGGGAGCCGGGGAAGACGCGGCAGTGAAAGCCCGCGCGGAGGGGTGTACGAGGGTTCACTGGTTCGGCTACGGTGTGAGGCTGCCGTCGCCGCAGGGCCTGGCCAGCGGTGGGAATAGTAGGGGGCGGTGAGGCCTCCGGGATAGCACAGCCAGCCACGGGAGGCAGGAGCATGCGGCACAACCGGCGCTGCTTTGGGCGGCTGGAGCTAGAAGACCAGAGATTGAAGAAGCACTACGGCCGTTGGATGGACATCGTACGGTCACTGGAGCTAGAATCGTTCATATTGACTAAAGTTGACAAAGGCCCGTCCCGCCAACTTAGTAGGCCTAAGTTAGCCTCCCACGAAGGTGGGTCCCAGCTAGCGGGGAGTATTCGTTTTTTTGTGCGTAATAAGGAGGCACTTCCGGAGGGTCCGAGCCGACGGTGGGAACGTTTTTTAAATACGCTGGCCCGTCTGGTGGGTCCCAGCATCGAGGGAAACGTTTTTTCGAAATAAGGTGGCCCGTCCGGTGGGTCCCCTTTGTCAGTGGAGGAATAATTATTTTGCGCGTAATAAGGAGGCACTTCCTTGCGGTCGCTGGACCCAAATTGCCGACCTCTCCACGTCGCATTACTCTTCCGATGGAAGTTGGTCGTTGATCACGTTGACCACGCTGGCAAGAGCACCAGGCGGTGGATGCGGACGACGGCGACGCCTACGAAGGGGATGGCGCGGAGCCGGGGAAGACGCAGCAGCGGTAGCCCGCGCGGAGAGGAGTACGAGGGTTCACTGGTTCGGCTGCGGTGTGAGGCTGCCGTCGCCGCAGAATAACAGAGGGTGTGGGTGAGTAGAGGGATGGCCTCACTACTAGGAAAAGGGCTATAGATGGGATGGACACTAATGGTGCACTGTACATGTGGTGCGCCATTAGTAAATACTAATGACGCACCATGTGTTGGTGCGCCATTAGTTGCAAATACTAATGGCGCACCACATCCCACGGTGCGCCATTAGTAAATTTTTTTTAATTTTTTTCAAAACTACTAATGGCGCACGTGGGATGTGGTGCGCCATTACTAGTTGAAACAGTAATGGCGCACCACACCCACCGTGCGTCATTAGTAGTTTTGAAAAAAGAATGGGGTGTGGGTGAGTAGAGGGATGGCCTCACTACTAGGAAAAGGGCTATAGATGGGATGGACACTAATGGCGCACTGTACATGTGGTGCGCCATTAGTAAATACTAATGACGCACCATGTGTTGGTGCGCCATTAGTGTGCAAATACTAATGGCGCACGACATCCCACGGTACGCCATTAGTAAATTTTTTTTTAATTTTTTTCAAAACTACTAATGGCGCACCGTGGGAGTGGTGCGTCATTACTAGTTGACATAGTAATGTCGCACCACACCCACCGTGCGTCATTAATAGTTTTGAAAAAAGAATAAAAAAAATAAAAAAATTTGTTAGTAATGGCACACCTGTGGACAGCGCGCCATTACTAGTTCCACAGGTGCGTCATTACTAAGTTTTTTTCAAAAAAAATTTCAAATTTTTACTTTTTTTCTTTTCAAAACTAGTAATGGCGCACCGTGGGTGTGGTGCGTCATTGCTAGTTTAACTAGCAATGGCGCACCACCCCACGGTGCGCCATTACTAACTTGGCCCAAAAGTTCCCGAATGTACCCCCCGACCGCCTTTTCAGTTTTAGAAAAAATAAAAGAAAATGATAAAAATATCAGAAAAATAAAAGAAAATAAGTTTCCCATGTGATATGTGGTCTAGTTGTTGGGAAAATTTACAAATATGAATTTTGACTTTATTTGCAAAATCTCTCTGGAAATTTGTAAAATGGCCATAACTTTTGCATACGAACTCGGATTAAAAAGTTTTTTATATGAAAAATCATCTACTCGAAAAGTTACATCTAAATTTCGACTACAAGCCTGACATGTTTTCTCTTGAAACCACAATTCCTCCCCGGATAACTTATGTTTGGGGATCATGTTTGAAATTCCTCCCCTTCTCCTCGACAAGGCCTAACATAGACTAAAGATCACAAATAGGATTTTCAACCTAATTTTGCAAACTTTTCCTTGCATTTTGCGGAGTCCGTTTGTTGAAACCATATTTTTTTCATGGCAAAAAGTGTAATTAAGATTGCCTTAAATTAAAGGTGCTCAGCGAGAAATTTATTTGCCTCGTCAAAATGAAAAACTTTGATTTTGGATCATCTTCATCCGAGGTTGTATGCAATCTCCACAGCCAAAAACAGTGCAGCCCAGCGAATACCCATTTTTGCTGAGTGTAGCACTCGGGAAAGACATCCTTTTGCAGAGTGTAGCGCCCGGGAAAGCATTTTTTTTGCCGAGTGTTTTGTCCACGACACTTGGGAAAGCACTTGTTTACCAAGTTTCACTTTTTTTGCCGAGTATTTTTTGATGACACCCGGCAAAGACATGTTTGCCGAGTCCCGGACGAAATGCACTCGGCAAAGATGCTGACACTCGGCAAAAATGATTTTTCCAATAGTGATTGTAGAAGGGTTGGCAACTAGACTTTGTTTTTCTTTGCCACATTTTGTAGCTACTTCCTATTTAGGTAATTTACTTGTGTTTTCATTTTTGGACCATGGAAATTTGCCATGCTTTCTTTTTTACAAAACTTATTTCTCTAATTTTTCATGTGAACAGAAGAACTATTTTTCCAAAATTCGTAATTTTTTTATGAATGCCCAGTAGAAATCGCCCAGCCTAGTAGAAGTCGGGGGCAGGGCAAGTCATATTGGTCTTCATGGCCTGGTTCGCTGGTTTGATCCCCCAATGGGAACAGATGGTTCACTGGAGATAAACCCCTCAGCTGAAGTACCCCAGTTATTCATACCCTTAATTTTTGTTGAGAAGCCAGGAATATGACTATTTTTGCATTGTAGCAACTCGATCTGTTAAAATTATATGAGAGTTGCATGCTTTCTTGATGCGGGGAGTAAGAAAAGAAGATGACTTAGTTCCATTTCTGAGTAAACAAATTTTATTAAACCAATATGAAACTGCTTCCTGTTCCACCCGTAGATGGCCCGGCCCAGGTAAGAGCGCCTTCGGCACCAGTTAACAAAATGCCCGTTTAGCCCTAAAAAATGCATGGGCGCCGGGGAGCGTCTATGTCTCGCGTTCAGCGAGTTCAGGCTTCCGACTCGCCAAAGCGCGTGCAAGCATATGGGCCGGCCCAGTTCGTGGTTTTTTCACATTTTTATTTCATTTTTTGATTCCATTCTCTACTTTCGTTTATCCTTTTTTCATTTTATGTTGACAATGTATACAAATAATGTTGACCATCTATTAAAAATTGATGAAATCTTTTGATCATCTATATAAAAATATTAATCAAACCATTTGAAAAAAATGTTGAACAAGGATTTGAAAAATGTTAAATACGTATAGGAAAAATGTTAAATACGTATAGGAAAAATGTAGACAATGTATTAAAAAATGATGAAATTTCTTCATCATTTATATAAAATGTTAATTAAGCATCTGAAAAAATGTTGGACAGGTATTTGAAAATTGTCGATCATGAATTTAAAAATGTTAAATGTGTATAGAAAAATGTTTACCATATACTAAAAAATGATGAATTTTTTATCATGTATATAGGAAATGTTAGTCAAGCATTTTAGAAAATGTTGCACAAGTATTTAAAAATGTTAATCAAGCATTTGGTGAATGTTGATTGTGTATAGAAAAATATTTGACTATGTGTTAAAAAATGTTAATATTGTATTTAGATAATGTTAATCAAGCATTTCAAAGAATGTTAAATGTAAATAGAAATAATATTGACCATGTATTAGAAATTTTAATTTTGTATTTGTAAAGTGTTAATCAAACATATGAAAGAGTTTAAAAGTGTGTATAGAAAAAATGTTAACCATGTATTAAAAATTGTTAATCTTGTATGTGAAAAATGTTAATCTAGCATTTGAAAAAAAGATGTACGAAAAAATATTGACCATGTATTAAATTTGTATTGAAAAAAATGTTAGATGTTTATTAGAAAAATATTGTTCATGTGTACAAAAAATGTACATTGAAAACCAAAAGAAACAAAGAAAACCAAAAAATGAAACCGAAAAAGAAATAAAATAAACCAAAGAAAAATTGAATGGAAAATAGAATCAAAGAATCAAATGAAGAAAGAATGAAAAAAAATGTAGAAGAAAAATGAAAAGAAATAAAAGAAAACGAAAAATCATTGAAAACTAAGAAACCAATATGAGGGTGCTGCAGTCGCTAGCAGCGTTGCCTCTCAACGAGGAGATCCCAGATTCAATCCCTCGTCATGCACACACATTTTCACTCTTTTGTTTTTCTGAAAAAATGCTCAAGCGGTCTGGTCGGACACTGTACTGCTCGACGCAAGAGCCGCCACCGTCTCGCATAATGCGAGACATAGCGCTCGCGTGGGCTCTGAAGGCGCCGAATAGAAATCCTTCATGCTCATGCAGGCCGACCCCTGAGATGGAAAAACCATACGGACGTGTACCCGGTTGGCCCAAAAGCCTTTTCAGCAAGCCATCCGCCCACCCACTATCCGGTTGCTACTGGCTATATATATAATGCTTGCGCCGCTGCGGCGCTCACAACGCGTACTGTCTCCAGCAATCGTCACTCCTTGCTCGCCGCCCGCCGTCGTTCTCCACCTCTAGAACTCCAGCAAACGCCGGCACACGCATAGATATTTGGCATCTCAGGCGAAGCACGCAGGCCGCAGATAGATCTTGGCCCGACGAGGCGTTTCTCTGGCTTTGCGTTGGCCTGCTCGCTGCCCGCCGGCCACAGCTCCACCGCGTCCACCGACGGTGACGTTTGCTCGCGGCCGCACTGGTCGCCTCCGGCTGTTTGTCTACAAGGTGCGTCCTCCTCTCGTTGCTGGATGCATAGCTTGGGCAAAATCGTGTGGGGGAAAAAGGCATCTTGCAAACAAACGGTGTCGATCGACGCCTCTAGTTCTAAAATCAGTTCGCTGATAATCAGTTCACGATAATCATTCAGTTCTAAAATCATTTCGCTGATATTCTCTCTGTTTCAAAATAATTTGAATTAAAATCACGATAAGTAGTTTGAAATGAAGGGAGTGCATAACAAAAATAATCCAATAATGTATTCTTTAATGACAAGCATTAGCATTTTACTAATTAAATATGTGATCAAATGGGGTATGGACTACTAATAGACCCAAACAGAGGCAGCATTATTTTTATTTTGGTCCGGCCGGCCGTCCCATCGCATCACATCACATTGGTTAATTTATAATATCATGGCACGTCTCCCCGTCAGCACGCGAGGTTATCTCTTAACAAATCTGCAATAATTATATCTGCAACTATCTAGTTGTTTAGCTTATGTGTTCTATCAAACTGATGACAACGACAACGCTAATGCATTGTCTTTTTTCTAGAGGCGTTGCTTTTAGAGAACCTTCTTTGTAATTCAGGTGCCGTTTTTGATGGTGGTTAGAGTGTTGTTACTGCTGATGATTGATAACCATGGCAGGGCCTTTTTTCTCTTTTTATTTTCTGTTTTTTGGCTGTGTGTATCCTGGAGGTTTTTAGATTTCTTGTTGGTGTTGAGACTTGACGTAATTGGTATCTGCTTCGTATTAATATATCCCCTTTAAAAAAGTGTTCTACCTAACTGTTGGTTGTCAGAGTCCAGCTCATTATTGATGTAGACGTTGTAGTCTTCCCTACGAAGCTACAAAATATAATAAATTTACAACGAAGCGAGACTTCCTTGCATATACAGAGGTGTTCCACTCAGGTCTTGCCTGCTAACCTGAAACTTCCCCCTGAGTGCACCTGAAGCATATGGATTCTTGAGAGCCGTTGGATCTCAGATCGAACGGCTACTGGGAGTTCTTGAGCATTTTGCAAAAAAGTCATTCAAAAGTCTCAAAATTACATGCAGGTAAAATAGCTTCTTTGATGCCGTTGAATCTGACATCAAACGATCCAAATCATGTATCACGGTAGCATATGAAGTCTGGTAGCACCTGAAACTTTCTGATGACGCACAAACTAGCGGGATGCTAATTCGCGCATTTAGATGGCCCGATCTTTCACGGCGATCCTTGATCAATTGTTCTTCCACCTGGTCCCTCAACCTCCAATAATAAGATTCACCCGTGTACGAAAATACACGAACAAAAATAACGATCCCCTCAGATCAGCACGTAGGTGTCGATATGATGATCAACCCTCCGTCGCTAGTAGATTTTCTCGATGGAAAAATCACAGAAAATACTCACAATTGGGTCGTCCGAAACATGGGCGTTTTCAGTCTTTTTTCATAACTCACGGATAAACAAAAACTGATCTGATTACAAGGCCGTAGCCTGGCTTTTTATATGCCAAAAAAAAATAGTACGTCAACTCTAGACCTAGATGCTTAGACTCCAACTCCCTCACGGCATGTGCTAACTAGAAAAGACAAATCCTAACAAGAAAAGGAAAAGGACTCACGTACGTGCTAGCTAGCTAGCTCGTTGACTCAAACAAATGGATAAGAATATAACAAATCTGCACCAAGATTCTACCTATCGCAACTTGATACGGAGGGGTACGAAAATTAGACTCCACCGAAGCCAGCGCTGGGTCTGCCTTAATCTCATGTAGTTTCTTGTAAGATGCATGGTGCCGTTCTGATTCCTTTTTATTCTGAAAACCAATTTGATCTCTTGCCATTTTATGCGTATGCGACTTTCCTTCTCTCTTCTCTTTGATCAAACATAATTGTACACCTTTAGACTCCATGCGTATAGGCCTCTGCACTAACGTGCCAATGACATCTCCTGGTTCCAATGCATGCGTCATATAATTGGTCTCGGGTCTGCTAATTGCCAAATTGATTCTCGGCCCACAAAGTTCACGTACATGACCATCCTTTCCTCGATGAAATATGACTGCTTGCATGGCATTAGTTTCCGTAACATTTTTATGACCTCTCCGCTTAACTGGCTTAGCTTCGATAGAATTAACAATTGATGATGCCATGCCCGTATCACTTTCCCCCTGAGTGCTGTATCCATTGGTAATAGTTTTGTGCAAGCTCCTATGTACTCTGCTCTTAGTCCTGCTCACACTAAAGTCATTTTGCTCCGTTCTCTTCTCCTCTTTCAAAGATATCTTGACATCTACTACATGTCTAGCTAGCTTTCTGTTCTGTTCTTCTGAACTAGTAACTCGCTTTAATTTCATTCTTTCCGTATATTTAGTCTTGAATTTCCTTCGCTTCGATTCCAAATATGCACTATGTTCAGCTCTAATTTAGGTCCACATCGATCTTGCAGCAAATTTTGCATCTTTGTTGCTTGATGCAGGGTTTGATTGCATCCATTAGCTAGACCTCTGCATAGCAGTTCGAGTTTGTGGTGGATGTGGACTGCCTGCATACACGGCCAGTTCTCAATAGTAGGTATTCACTCCCTTTTTTCCACTGTTGAAGATCCAGTAACTACTGATTTAAATTTACTTCCTCGAAAAATAAGCTTATGTCATACTTGGTGTTGCGTTTTGATACATGGATCAGATCTATCAGATTTCGTGCAAACTCAACTGGACAAAAAGAGAAGCAGTTAAATCGACCATAAATCTCTCTATTGCTATAGTTTGCTTCAGGTAACCATGTGTGTTCAGTTTTCCATCGGAGAAAGCAATAACATGGACAATGTAAGTGTGGCGCCAAAGCTTATGTCATTCCAGTCATTAGAAGAAATTACGAATGGTTTCTCTAAGGAGAGGAAAGTTGGCGCAGGTTCGTATGGAAATGTATACAAGGTACGTCGCGAAAGACCTATGCATGGTTTCTATTTACAATTTGTTATAATAAGACAAGGTAGATATATGACACATTTGTGAATTGACTCGCACACCAAACATCGTATCGTTAATAAGTCGTTATTCACTATACTATAATTTTATCTAGTATTCAGACTCTAGCACAGCCACATGCTTATTAATTCTGGCACGTGCCAAAGAATCCAAGACAGAAGATACATCGTGTTCAGACTACAATAACCACACACATGCTCTAGGTAATTTCAAACATCACTGTGTACACCATTATGAGGCATGCAGATGCCTTGCATGCGAAAAGAGGCCAGAGGAGAAACCTAATTCTAGATACCTCATGCACATGAGCTAGTAGATCAAGAAACCGTTGGGGACAGAGGTGACTACACATGTTATTTGTTTCTTGTTCTACTACATGTGTAGCTATTATTTTCTCTATTGATCTTGTTAATGACAGTCTTGCATGCTTGGTCCTACACTGATGCGCACTATTCTGACAAACAACAATATATAGCAGTAGGATATGGGTCCCCACGTGAATAAACATGAGTATGCACAAATTTTCTGCCTAAATGTATTACATATATCACTGCAAACAGAACTTCAAACCATGCATGCATTGATACATTGAATAGGGAGAACATACAAATGGGGAGGCGATTGCTGTGAAGCTGCTACACTGCATTCCAGGACTTGATGATGAGCAATTTGAGAAGGAGTACCACAACCTCGCAAGTCTACAACACAAGAATATCGTCCGGTTACTTGGCTATTGCCATGAAACTCACCGAGAATGCCTACCTTACAACGGGAAAATGGTTTTTGCTGAGATGACACGGAGAGCCCTTTGCTTTGAGTATATGCAAAATGGAAGCCTTGACAGTTGTCTTACTGGTATGGTGTAGGGTGCTCTAATTGTGTTATGAGATACTATGTTAAGCAATCTTCATAATATATACTGTTCGAGAATGCATGCCCTTTGTTTGTTGCTGCAGATGAATCCAGTGGCCATGATTGGAGCACACGCTATGCAATAATTAAGGGGATTTGTCAAGGTTTAAAATACCTTCACGAGGAATTGGATCCTCCTATGTATCATTTGGATTTGAAACCCGCCAATGTATTGCTAGACAAAAATATGGTGCCCAAAATAGCAGATTTTGGCGTGTCAAGGCTCTTTGGAGGAGAACAGACACAAATGACAAAAAGTCATATAGGAACATTGTAAGTCTACCCATCAATTTGAACTGAAAAATTAAAGGAAATATTATATATTGGCAAGTATGCATTAGACCCATTGGGTCAGTAACATATATGATGGTGTGAATTTGTCATGCAGTGGGTACTTACCACCAGAATATATAGAAGCGGCTATAATATCTATTAAGTTTGACATATTCAGTTTGGGTGTGATAATGATAAAGATATTGACCGGACCAACGGGCTACTTTAGAAGTGCTGAAATGTCTCCACAACAATTCCTAGAGCTTGTAAGAGAGATCGTTGTCTTCATTGAGATACATAATAAATAATTTATGAATAATACCTCCATCTGTTATTTACAATCAATACTTCTAGGTACATAGGAACTGGAAGGTAAAGCTACAAACAATATCCATTGATGTATTGGAGTCATATTCAGAACAAGTAAAGAGATGCACGGAGATAGCTTTAAGCTGCGTGGATGCAGATCGATACAAAAGGCCGAGCATAGGGGCAATCATCGATAAGCTGAATGATACAGAGACTACAATACAGTTATTCCACACGTCAGTGAATGACATAGATTCATCGATGTACAAGGTGATCATTAATGGCACAATTCTTTATTACTATGCTTTTTCTTATTATTTTTATTCAGAAGTGCATGCATGTGTATATTTGTACAAAGAGAGTAGGGCTAATTGATACATAGAACGGAGTGGGCCACTTTATGCCGACATGAATATGGTTACATTTAACATACTCTCATTCTGTTATTAAATCATAACATTTAACAACCATTTTAATAAATAAGACTATGGTAACCAATTTTAATTTAAGTATTTATAATTCCTAAATAGTAAAACCCTTCAAGTCAACGAAATTCATAAAATTATCCACGAACGTGTTGAACAATACCTCTACTATTAAAGTGGAGTTGACCGTTCACCTTCGCCTTCATGCTTCTCTAGCCCCCCTCCCCCCTCCTCCCCACATCCCGCATTAACTCAATCAAATACACTTTTATCAAAATTTCAACTAAATCAAGCTTTCCTTAACTTCACTTACACGATTCAAATCAAATCTTACCAAATGTCTTACCCAAATCCAAACTTCCTTACCTTTCCATACCCGTACTCAAATCAAATCAAATATAACAAAATCTAGAATATGATGGGTGTAAGATTTATGTCGGACATGACTTCATGTTGAACCACTAGAATATGCATGCCTAACATAGGAATTGAGAATATAGGTCGTGCAGTTTAGGTGGGAGATGGGATTTCTCATATTATAGGTCTTAGTGAAATAATGACATGAATTATCGATTTTGCATAATATACTCGGGGTATTGCGCTAGATTTGGAATCCAAAAATGTTTGGATTGTATTAAGGGGCGATGGGTTGATCATACAAGAAGGAAGTTTTGTGAAAGACACACGAAGAACATCTAACTTGGTAAAAATAAATTAAAATCAATTTCACTTATCCATGTTCAGAGGGACTCCTTGCCCATGTTGAGGAAACTATTCTTCTTCCAATTCATGTTTTGTTTATTCAATTTAGTTTAGAAAAATACACCTCATAATACTTCAATTGGTACACATAAGAAATACACAAATCAACAACTTCTTGTTCAATAACACCGGTAAAAGTCAAGGGAATGATCCCCAGGCCCAGATTTCCACATAATGGATACATGAATATAAAGACCCTTTGTAATTCTGAATTCTAATTGATTAGATATCCGCGTAGCAATCAAAGGAAGACGCGGTGTAGATAGAACCATATACAGGACACAACCTTTCCATATGCACCTAACAACTAGACAACATGGACTCCAGGTGCTGCACCTTCTCCAGTTGCAGCAGTCTTGGGTCTCATAATAACAAGGATATGAGAACCGGATGGCCCATAAAGGAAAGACACCTGTCCGCGTTGTGTGCCATAGGCGATCCAGTTAGCCCCTAGCACCCGACAACATACTGGGAGTCACCAGTGAGAAGGAGCAGGAAGTGGGAGCTACCGAGATGTAAGGCAGCCCAGCTGGTCCAGAGAGCATGAACCCATGAACCATCTGGCTTGATCAATGAAACCCTAGCTTCACCAGGTATATAACGCGTCTCGGTGTGGGGGGCATTTTGGATAATTCTAGAGCTAGAGTTTTCACCTACCCGCTGCTTTCATTGTTGGATTTCTTTTGTCGAGATCTTCTAAAATAGATCACATGTCAATACATTCGACAAACTCTTTTCACAAAGAAACCAAAAAAACTGGAAATAGGGGGAAAATGAAAACTGATGAAAACACAAAAAATAAAATAAAAAAGAAACAAATACCAAAAAATGGAAACCGGAAGGAAAACACAAACCGGGAAAAAGAAAAAAAAACAAAACCTAAAAGCACAGTTGTGCGTTTCACTTCTTTGGAAGCACAGTTGCGGAAGCACATGTTGTGCTTTTATGTTTTTTGGAAGCACAATTATGGTTCTTGCGGAAGCACATGCTATGGTTTTTTTTCCTTTCTCAGGACTCTCAATTGTGCTTCTCGTGGAAGCACAAGCTGCGCTTTTCCTTTTTCTGGGAAGGACAATCGTATTTTTCCCTTTTCGGGAAGCGTAGTTGTGCTTCTCATGGTAGTACATGATGTACTTGACACTTCTTGTCGAAGCACATGTTTTACTTCTCGCGGAAAAGAACTATTTAAGAAAAAGCAAAAAAAGGTTTTTTACCAATACTTAGGAAAAATGAAGCAAAAGGTGAAAAGCAAAAAAGAAAAAAAAATGTATAGAAGGTACTGAAATCCCCAAGATGCACCAGTGCGTGACCACAGCGGAGGGTAACCTCCAATTAGTTGCTCCCGTCCGTTAGGGGGACAAGCTTGTTGTCTCGTTTTACTCTAAAGTTTTGTGCAACTATTACTCTAAACTTTCGGTCGAAGGCTAATTGCTTCAAAATATAAGCGTATATTAAATTTACATTTAATAGGGAATAAATTGTTTGTATTTTGACAGTGTACCTATCAAATTTTCACATTCAATGTAGGATGCCCTTTCAGAGTTTGATAATGGGGATATTGACTATTGTATAGAACTTTCTCAATCAGAAGAGGATGACATACAATTAAAGGGAACAGGTTAGTGTTTTATCTACTGAATCTTCTCTTGAAATATTAATTGTAAAGAAAATGCTTTAATCCATGCACTATCTTGTTATGTACTCCCTCGACCTAAAACAACTTGTATTTCTTTATAGAGGAAGTAGTTCTTATGCATTAACATTTGTTGAGGTGTTTAATGTGTTAAGACATCCCCACGTGACGACTACTACTACTACATGCCAAGTTTCGCAATTTTAGGACTTGGTTTCACTTTTTGAAAATTAAAAAATGTCACTAACTACCATATTGGTGCCCGAGTCTCGGCCACCTGGTATTTGGGACTCCTCTTCTTTCTTTACGTAAGGACTAAATATAGAATAAAGACCACCAATAAGATTTTTAAATCCATTTCTAGTTATTATTTCATGTACCTGTAGTTCAAATTCGAATTATACCCATTAAAGTATTAAAGTGTATTTAATAGCTTAAAAATGTGAAACGGACCCTTAAATATGCTAATTTTTTTACATGATACATATAATAATGTGTATTGTGTGTGGAAAAAGTTTCAAGGCCAACCAAGAAAGCATCGGTCACACTCTTTCCCCTGTTCGCCACCGATGGGCACGAGCGTGTGGGTGTGGCTCAGAGGTGCCTCCTCAGTTCATCACAATCTGGCGACACGGGTGGCCGTTGCTTCGGTGTGTCCATTTTTTTTTTACTTTTGGAATTGTTAGCAGTGGCAGGAGAGAAGAAGAGGTGCCACTTACATTCCTGGCAGTCAAAATAGCGCCCTCTAGACATATTTCTGCTACAGTGGCATGCATTGTTTCATGCCCGCCACTGATAGGACCATTACCAATGGCGGGCAGCGCGCCCGCTACTAATGACTTGTTTGCAGTGGTGGGCGCCCCTCAGTCCCTCACAACCAAGCCTGTCACTATGGGATTTTTGCGCAAACTAGTGCTAACATGTTCTGAAGTAGTGCAAACTAGCCACGAGTGGTGCCGTTTCGGGGTGAATCACCACCAGTACTACCCCCAGGAGCACTGGTACTTCAATCATGGAGGTATAAGTAGTCATTGGAAGGGACGGGTCAAGCTGTTTTGTGGACTTAACTACGTCAGAGCGACAAAAGTTTTTCTACCAATGATGTCATGATCGATATGCCGAGCGTACTTCCTTTTCATGACAATGTTTTGTTTGGTTCTTGAGAAAGGAAATCATTCATTGCTCAAGATTTTCTTATAGATATGTATGGACCATGCAAAAAACTGCTCCAATAGCTTAGAGACCTTACAAAATGGGAGTTAATTGATAGAATTAAAGGAACAATTAAATTAGTTTGAAGAAAAAGGATTCATTTGCTAAAGTGTGTGACCTTGGGGGCATCAATTATATTTGTGGATAAGAAAGGTGGAGAGAAATCATGTAATATTCTGATAAGGGAGAGCAAAGGAAAGAAAATAGACGAGAGATGGAACTTTAAAGCATATAGAGAAAAAAAAGACCACTTTGGGCCATAAAGATGTACTGTCGCTATGCATAACACCATCCACTTTGTATTTTCTGAAGTATAACTCACACAAGAACAACACAACGACTTGGGCTGGATCAAATAAGTAAGCATGCATGAGTAGTGAGAAATGATTACCTACACAGAGCAATTACACTAAAAGAAGAACTATTGTATGATGTACTATGAAAACCATATCTATAAGAAAAAAAATAATATGTCCTATACTACAGTGCCACTTGACCTATACATACCACATGTTTAGATAAACATTACCGAACCTCAATTTCGATGACCATGGAATAGTTAGCTACTCAGTAGAACATTGGTATTTCATATCTAATAACTTAGAACTAGGCAGCAGCTAAATCAGATCAACCAACATGATATGTTAAATGAGATAGCCAGAATTATCCAAGTCATGCCAACGAACTTAGGCAATTACTAGAGAGTTAAAATCACAGCATGACAGATCAATTAGTAGAACCAATTGAAACATTTATGAGATAATTAGCAGGACGGAGTGATCATTAGTTTTTTAGTTAAACTAGCAATCCTAGGCAGCCTAAACCCAACCGAGCAACATCATCAAACTAGAACTAGTGTATCATAATTCACTGGAGATATTGCACCAATAACCAATCCCTAGATCATCACCAGGACCATTGCTACGTCTTGAGCTTGCGTTGGTTTTCCTTGAAGAGTAAAGGGTGATGCAGCAATAGTAGCGTAAGTATTTCCCTCAGTTTTGAGAACCAAGGTATCAAACCAGTAGGAGGCTCCTCAAAAGTCCCACGCACCTACACAAACAAACTGAGAACCCGCAACCAACGCAATAAAGGGGTTGTCAATCCCTTCACGGCCACTTGCGAAAGTGAGATCTAATAAAGATAGTATGATAAGATAAATATATTTTGGTATTTTATAATATAGATGCAAAAAATAAAGATGCAAATAAAAGTAGATTGGAAGCAAATATGATAAGAGATAGACCCGGGGCCATAGGTTTCACTGGTGGCTTCTCTCAAGATAGCATAAGTATTACAATGGGTGAACAAATTACTGTCGAGCAATTGATAGAAAAGCGAATAATTATGAGATTATCTAGGCATGATCATGTATATAGGCATCACGTCCGTGACAAGTAGACCGACTCCTGCCTGCATCTACTACTATTACTCCACACATCGACCGACTCCTGCCTGCATCTAGAGTATTAAGTTCATAAGAAAAGAGTAACGCCTTAAGCAAGATGACATGATGTAGAGGGATAAACTCATGCAATATGATATAAACCCCATCTTTTTATCCTCGATGGCAACAATACAATACGTGCCTTGTAACCCTTTCATCACTGGGTAAGGACACCGCAAGATTGAACCCAAAGCTAAGCACTTCTCCCATGGCAAGAAAGATCAATCTAGTAGGCCAAACCAAACTGATAATTCAAGAGACTTGCAAAGATAACTCAATCATACATAAAAGAATTCAGAGGAGATTCAAATATTTCTCATAGATAAACTTGATCATAAACCCACAATTCATCGGATCTCGACAAACACACCGCAAAAAGAGTTTACATCGAATAGATCTCCACAAGAGAGGGGGAGAACACTGTATTGAGATCCAAAAAAGGAGAAGAAGCCATCTAGCTAATAACTATGGACTCAAAGATTTGTGGTAAACTACTCACAACTCATCAGAGGGGCTATGGTGTTGATGTAGAAGCCCTCCATGGTCGATTCCCCTCCGTGAGGCTGACCGAAAGGCTCCAAGATGGGATCTCAGCGGATCTGAGGAAGGTTCTGATGGTGGAAATTGTGTTTCGTTGGCTCCCTAGATGTTTTCGGAGTACGTAGGCTTATATAGGAGGAAGAAGTACGTCGTTGCCCGCCCGAGGGGCCCACGAGACAGGGGCGCCTGTGTGGGCGCCCTACCTCTCGTGGCCGCCTCGGCTGCTTCTTGACTTGCACTCCAAGTTCTCCGGATCAAGTTCGTTCCAAAAATCACGCTCCCAAAGGTTTCATGCCGTTTGGACTCCGTTTGATATTCCTTTTCTTCGAAATACTGAAATAGGCAAAAGAAAAAACAGCAATACGGGCTGGGCCTCCGTTTAGTAGGTTAGTCCCAAAAATGATATAAATGTGTAAAATAAAGCCCATAAACATCCAAAACGGGTAATACAATAGCATGGAACAATAAAAAATTATAGATAAGTTGGAGACGTATCAACCATCACCATTAGCAAATTAAACATGGCATGGTCGTGGCTCGATGGCCACTGTTCGCACACAAACACGCCACATGTACCCTCGACGCCGGGGGTGATGCACTGCAGCTCATTTCAAAGGAATCTCATCGGAAGCACGATTTGCAAGACGGCAGGCGAGAACTTTTGAAGACCCGAAACCCCACATGCTCGGGAGCGACCCCGTCAGAGAGTCCGGTGGCTATGGGCTGCCCTAGGTCGGTCCAACCACCCCTAGAGCCTCGGGATCCGCAGCTCTCCAACACGACAAATGACGAAGTTGTGTGTTATTCAATCGGTCATCACCTCGCATCTATTTATGAGGTACTTCCCGTTCAAGAAAAGGACTAAAAATTTCGTCCAAAACATTAAAAACCCTAACCTAACACGGTCAGGAATCTTTGGCAATTTTCCGGATCCATTCGGAGCCTCCGAGTGGTTTGGTTCGGTCTCACTGAGTGAACGTTGCAAACTCTCTATACTCTTTTGTATTTCACTTGGAATTCCCAAGAGGTTTCACTTGGTCTCACCAAGTGCACCGGGTGCTTCGTGGAAAATTTTCTAACATCAGTTTGGTCTCACCGAGTCAAATACACTTGGTCTGTCCGAAGTGACTCTGCAACTTCTGTCCCTAATATTGTTCTAGCTCTACAGGTTGCATACGACCTCGGATTAAGACGATTTTTATATTAATTGACCGTTTTGACGAGACAATTTTTTTCATGTTGATATCTTCTTCATTTGAGGTCACATTAATTGAGTCTTTGTCCATGAAAAAAATCTGGTGTGTACAACCAGAAGCTCAGAGAAATTTGAGCCGAGGAATAGACGAAGGAGTGATGAAGATCGAGGAGCTCACAGGTGCAAGTTTCTAGTCGATGCAAAATAGAAGCATCACTATCGCGGTTGTTCTGCAATTACACCACCATGTCGCACGGTAGCTTGGCCAATGGGCTAAGACTAGGTTAGAGACCAAGCCTACCACTGCGCACACGTTGGGGACTATGGTCGACGACTGCACCATCATTGAGGCCAACACCACCGACCACCAACAGCACCGACGAAGCACGCGGGGCACTGGAGCCAAACAGGGAGGCGGAGACATGCAAGGTTGCATGGGGAAGACATCTTGGAAAACCAGGCAAAGGTATCGCTACCGTGCCGACGTCCGATTTGTCGACCACGGCGGAATCTAGCCACGACCGGTTGCACATGAGCGTTAAAGGTGGCCACAAGCAAATCCAGATGGTGGAGGAGATAGAGCATCGAGAACAAGATTCAGGCAGCTGAATCAGGTATAGTAGGTGGCATTGAGTTGGGGATCAGGGGACATGCATGAGAAAATAAAAGGGAGAGAGTGGCCAGGTGGGGGTATTTCCCAGCCAATGGTCCGTTTGGTTGGCATGGGCCATAAACAAGCTGGGCCTACTTAGCATCTATTTCTTTCAAAATAAATAAATTATACTTTTTATCCTTTAGGAATAAAGACTTCATGAAATTTTTAGTGGCCATAATGAATTTGACAAATCTTCCAAAATAGGGATAGCCCTAGAATATTATTATAGAGTTTCTAACAACAATTTCTGAATTTAGGAGAACTATAATTGTCCTAAAGTAATTATGAATCTATAGCTCTAAAAACGGATATCGTGTGTTGCAAATCATGTCATAAACTATGCATAATAGCACACTTGTCAATTATTGCATATTAGTGCTAATGAGACTATATGCTTGATTTTAGAATCAGAGTATCTACTGAACACGGGAGTCTCAGACTACATTTCTTATCTATTTCAAGGCAAGTATATTCCTTATTCATATCCATTGAGTAAGTTTCTCAAAATTGCTGCTACTTACATTATCTATTCATTGCATAAACTCAAAGTTATCTTCTAAATTCAAGTGTTTAGATATGTGTTGGGTTGTGGAGCCCAGGATGGAAATGTTGGATAGTAGGGAGCTCACTGCATTCTCCAGTATTTCATTCCTTTGTACTCGTGTATTTCAAATTAATCCATGCATTTAGTTTGTAATAATTTATTGTTATTTTTTTTCCTTTTAGGAAAGGACCTGCATATAGATGAGGATGAACAACTTGCAAGAGCTACTCGTGATAGTTTCAATGTTGAGTCAACCTCTCGTGCTCATGAAAATGGCTTGCTCTCTCGTGCTTATGAAAATGGCTCACATGACTGTGCTCGTGAAAATGGCACCACCAATGGTGTCAATTCATATCAACCGCTACCAATTATTGTCTCGTCTGGATTCAGGTTTGTATTAGTGCATTACTTTAATTTCAGTATGCTATAAGATTTTTGCCTAAGTGTGCTGTTTTGAGGTGATATTGGTTGATGAAAGTGCCATATCATTGAAGTTCTATGAGAATTATATTCATCGGAAAGTACCATAAGTAAAATCCAGATCCATAGAAGCCATTTACGAGACTTTTTTTAACACTATACTATGATGTGAACATTTTTTTAGGGGACACTGTGATGAGAAGATGTCATGTTGACGTTGGTGTTTCATTCCCTGAAAGTTGTATTTTGTTTAAGAACATGCTCATCTTAGTGGCTGTCTCCCATGACGTTTTTCTAAGACAATTCTTGGCAGCGTAAAGATTGCAACCGAGCAGTTTCTATCTAAGTTCTGGAAAACTGTGCAATTAACTTGTACAATCTTTCGGTCCTTCATAGACTGCTTTGAAATGTCCATTTAAAAAGCATAGAAAATTGTGGCTTGAAATTTGTTTTTTAGAACGAAGACGCAAGGAGCGTTGGGTCTTAAATTAATAAAGCCCACAACCAGGCATCAGAGTCACGAAGTTCAAAGTAATGGAATTACATGCCCAGACCAACACAACAAAGTCAAACTGATAACATGTCCGAGGCCCAGCGTGCAGGCTCAGACCAACAACGGAAGAGAGTGAGCGGAAACTACGTTGCCCTAGGAGGGTGTTGTGCTGAAGATTGGATGTTATTGATCTTCTCCATGGTGGTCAACATCAGATCAATGTCCTGCTGCTTTCCCAATGGCGTCCATTGCTGCAGAAATAAGTGGCATTTGAACAGGCAGTCAGCTGGGTGCGAGGGAAACACAACCTCAATTGTAATTTTGTTACGAACCAACCAAAGGGACCAGAGAAGCGCCCCAACACGTCACCAAAGAATCCTACGATTAGCACTATGCTGGGAGCTCAAGATGGTGAGAAAATCAGCCCAGGAGGCAGGATTCCACACCCGGTCCATGCTGGGAACAATGTTTTAAATAGCGGGCTATGGCATTTAGCGGCGACCCTTAAAAACAACTATAGCTGGGCTATAGCGGGCTATAGCGGAAAATTGTACATGAAATCATTTAGCGGCAACACCCTCAAACAGCTATAGCGGGGCTATAGCCGGCTATTTAAAACTATGGCTGGGAAGCGTGAACCCATGTGTTGTATGATGTAGGCGTGAAGCCATGCTGCTCGGAGGCGTTTCAAGCTTAGCGTGAACACGTCAGCTAAGAGAAACTTGCCCATGGTGAACAAGGGGAGTGAGGACAGACTCGAGTTAGTAAGGATCAGTCGAGCCCCAGACGACATAAATCGCCCTCGCCACGTGCAAACCCTGCCCGCCACCTTAGAGTACAACGGCTCCCATTCCAGGATAGAGATATTCTTGTAAGAAATTGGGAGCCCTAAGTACTGAATAGGAAAGCTTCCGAGTTTGCTGTTAAGCATGTTAGCGACTCGGTGGCTTTCCATAGTGTCCATGCCCATGGGCACTACCTCGCATTTCTGGAAGTTAATTTTGAGGCAAGACATAGCCTCAAAGGAGAGCAACAGGAGCTTGACCGTTGAAATGTTGTGGTTGTCAGGCACGAAAAGCACCATCGTCATCGGTGCATTGGGGGTGCATGACCACCATTGGATCAGATGGCCGATCACCCCCTTGATGTGGACCGCAGCTATTGCTATTTCAATCATCGCGTTGAGGGCATCTGCTACGAAATTGAACAGCAACGTTGACAACGTGTCACCTTGCCGCAGACCACGTATGTTGTGGAAAAAAAATGCCAACTTCACCATTGATGGACAGAGCAGTTTGCCCCCCCCCCCCCAAAGACCAGCTGCATGATGCGATGAGCCCATCCAGCCTCAAAACCCTTTCCGAGGAGGACCTCGCGTAAGAACTCCCAGTTCACGCGATCGCATGGTTTTGGAGCGTTTTAGTTTGTGTCCTATCTCCTGAATGGTGACTGGGCCCTCGAGGATGTACCGGCCCTTGAAGAATGCGGACTGTCACTTGTTGATATTCCTATGAGCAACCGGCGAGAGAGGAGTAGCGTATGCTTTGGCGCAGATCTTAAAAGGCACGTTAATAAGAGCGATGTAGCAAAAGAGCTTGATGTTATCTGTGCCCTTGAGCTTGGGGATGAGCGAGATCACTCCAAAGTTAAGACGCAGAATGTCAACCATGCCTAACACAAAACCGTTACTAATGTCATAAAAATGCCTTGAAAGGTGCCCAAAACTAGCGGAAGAAAGCCAACATAAGGTATGTTACTGTGATTATATATTTACATGAAGTGCCTTGGGCAATGCTGTGAAAAAAGAGGAATAAGAGAGTCTGTGATTTGTTACTTAAAGCATGCCAGAGTGGATTGTCAAACAAAAAAAAGCATGCCAGAGTATTGGGCAAACAAAATAGGTGAGTTATCTATACTCTGTGAGTCTGTGAGTATATTTGATGTTATGTACATTTCTTTTTCTCAGGACATGTGCTGGATGTGACAATGAGATTGGCCATGGACGCTTTCTTAGTTGCATGGGAGCTGTTTGGCATCCAGAGTGCTTTTGCTGCCATGCTTGTAATCAGCCAATATATGACTATGAGGTAGCTCTTTGTTGTTCTGTGTACTAGTTAAGCAGTTGCACTGGTATACTGACTTTACCAACAAAAACATGCAGTTCTCCATGTCGGGAAACCATCCATACCATAAAACTTGTTACAAGGAGCGCTTTCATCCAAAATGTGATGTCTGCAAGCAATTTGTAAGAATCACTTCATTATCTTTTCTTATCTGTTTGCATAAGACGACTCTCTTTGTTCTGCATTTTATAAGACAACCTTTGCAAAAAATAAATAAATCTATGAAGTACCAAATTTCCTTCCAAAAATAATGTGTTTATTGAACGAAGTGATTTTTTTCTTTATAGTTGCAATGCTTCATCTGTCATCACTTATTGCTATTATGTAAGCCTGGAAGCATGTAGACAGTGACAAAATTCTACTCCCTCCGTACCCAAATATTTGTCTTTTTAGAGGTTTCAAATGGACTATCACATACGGATGTATATAGACATATTTTAAAGTGTAGATTCACTCATTTTGCTTCGTATGTAGTCACTTGTTAAAATCTCTAGAAAGACAAATATTTAGGTTTACCGTCTTTGAATTTTGATTTTTATGCACCATCTTGTGGTTCCTTCTCGTTCAGATTCCAACAAATATGAACGGCCTTATCGAATATAGGGCACATCCTTTTTGGTTACAAAAATACTGTCCATCACATGAGGTGGATGGTACTCCAAGATGCTGTAGTTGTGAAAGAATGGAGGTATGTTCAGCTATCTTGTTTGCTTCTAGAGTTTTGATCTTGAGCATACTTGGTTAGATAAGTTGTTGTCTCCAAATCTTGGCTCACTTCATTCCAATATGGTTCATTTACTTATCAGCCAAGGGAATCAAGATATGTATTGCTTGATGATGGTCGTAAACTCTGCCTTGAGTGCCTTGACTCTGCAATGCTGGATACAAATGAGTGCCAGCCTCTTTATCTCGAAATACAGGAATTTTATGAAGGTCTCAATATGATAGTGGAACAACAGGTTCCTCTGCTTCTTGTAGAAAGACAGGCTTTAAATGAAGCCATGGGAGGAGAGAAAACGGTATGTCTGTTGAACCGAACTACCATGGATTCTTCTGCTTTCACTTTCCTATTAGTTGTAGTTAATTTGTTTTCTGTGGAAACCAGGGACACCACCACCTTCCTGAAACCAGAGGTTTGTGCTTATCGGAAGAACAGACAGTCAGCATGGTGAGAACAGTTCAAACACAAGATAACTTGTTCTTTCATCATTTGACCTGCTGGGTTCTGACCATGTAATAATGTTATTTTCAGATATTGAAGAGAAATACAATGATAACAGAGCCTTATAGGTTGACACGGCGATGTGAAGTGACTGCAATTCTCATTCTATATGGCCTCCCAAGGTGAAGCGTTAGTTTTCTGCTTCATAATGTCAGAATTGTCTCTGTAAAGAAATACAATGTCATAATTAGCAGCTTCCAGTTTAAAAATAGTTCTGTTTCAACTAATTCAGTATACTCTTCCTTTTGTGTTGTCAAAAAAGATATGAATTACATGGATTATTTGAAGATATTCTGGGTTACAAACTTACTGAAGAGAGCTAATGAGCAAAAACATTAATGTTGTGCTTCATCAGTGGATATTCTCCTGTTACTTAAAGAATCACTGTGTCATCATGTGTATCTTTTATTGTTTGAACCTGATGAACTCTGAATGTGTTGACATGACTTTGCGAGTCTCTAATGAGTTCTTGTTCTTGCAGATTGTTGACAGGTTCAATTTTAGCTCATGAGATGATGCATGCGTGGTTGCGTCTTAAAGGTTGTCTTTAATTCTTGTGGTATTTAGTTATTGTGTTTTTACTAATAAAATAGCATACTGAATCAATGGACAACCGGTCTTACATCAGTGGAATTATTATGCACTTTTTTGCTGGTTATGCTCTCTTTGGTACATGGTTTCTATTTTAGCATGTAAAGGTATATTTAGTAATGAATCTGCTAGTGCTTTGCTTAAAGTAAAGACTAAATGTCAGGGTTGGTTCAACTACCAGAAGCCATGATTCTCTAGCTTAGAAGGCCTTTACAAGTCAGGGCCAAAATCTTCAAACCAAGAATTGGCAACTGAGATTACTGAACTACTTTTATGGCTGTGTGCATCATGATGATGCAGAGGCCGGGGTGTTTCCCCTTTTCGAAAAAAAAAGCTGAAATACTTATAGATTTATTGGGCTTGAAGTCGTGTTATCTTGCTATGAGACTTTTAACCAATTAATGTTAATCTCCACTCGAGAAGTCGACAACCATTAGTATATTGGCAATGATAAGGCAATCAATACTGATTTATCTACCAAGAAAAGTTTGCATCAGCTTATTATATCATTCTATTATCTACTATCTAATGGAGTAAGGAAGATGGGCATAAAGGCTAATGAGTACGTGCATTCACAGGATACTGCACACTCGCTCCAGATATAGAAGAGGGCATGTGCCAAGTCCTTGCCCACCTGTGGATTGAGTCGGAGATCATGGCAGGATCAGGCAGCAACGCCGCATCGACATCCTCATCCTCTTCGTCATCCACATCTTCGAAGAAGGGCAGGAGGTCTCTGTTCGAGCGGAAGCTCAGCGACTTCTTCAAGCACCAGATCGAGTCGGACACCTCCGTTACCTACGGGGACGGTTTCAGAGCTGGGAACTGGGTTGTTCAGCAGTACGGCCTGAAGCGCACCCTCGAGCACATCCGGCTGACAGGGACGTTGCCGTTTTGAGAATGCCAGAGACCCAGCTTTCCGCGGAAATTATATACCCATTTGTTGTTATCTCGAGTCTGTTTACAGGGGAAAGAAAAAAGGAAATGAATTTTGAAATGCACAAAGTGTACAAACGAGGTTTTCGATTGATTTTTTCTTGGAAGGGCTGAGTGCAGTATATTGTTGGAGATGCATTGGGGTAGCTTGGCCTAACCAATCGGTCAAAGATTGAAATGGAAACTGTGGTATTTCTTATGCGACATTAAAATTAATAAGGAAAAATGGTAAGCACACACTCTGTCTGTTTATGCATATACCCATAATCCTTCGGAGCAGAAGCTGCAATCTTTAATGTATAGCTAGGCTGAAGAGTTCACATGGAATGGAGCTCTGTTCCTTGTTCATATGGTGTCACTCCCTGGTATTTAGTTCAAGCTTGAGCTAAACACCGGGGAGCATGAAAAATTTGCAGTCAATCCAAGAATGGGAATATATGCATATGACACCCACTGCCGGGACTTGGGTGTGGAGATGAATTATTTGTGTACATAAAAAGCATGCATCAGGAAATTCAACCACACAAATGGTTTAGTTACACAACAGGTAGCACAACCGGAATAGGCAGTGTCGGTCATAGTTTGCGCGCTCACGCGAATACATTGCATAGATACAATGGCTGAAATCATCGACGCGTAAAGTCGTAGCGCAATTCATATTTCTTACGACACAAAACCTCTTGCTATTTCAAAAACCACGAGCAAAATAGATGCGGCGGCTGCGGGCATATGTATGGACCCGACCGCATGTATGACTTCCTCTCCTTACGGCGACCTGCATATCCATCAACAAAGTCCCTTCGGTTAATCGTCCTCGCAAACGTAGCTCTTGGAGGTTATTAGGTTGGAGGGCGTTCTCCTCCTCCACCGAGCCCGGCTTTGAAGAGCTCATAGGCTGGCCTGCTGCAACGCGATCCTGGCGTCGGCGGTCTGCGGCGCAGACCTCCGTCATGATTTTGGCTTGGCGCACCGGCGTCAGCTGCTTGTACCAAGTTACCCTTCTCCGCAGGATGGCAACGATGAACGACGGATGACAAACTAGGGGGGGGGGGGGGGGTGGGCTCAAAAGGTAGCGAAAGGTGATTAGGGGTGGCCGACCAGCTGTTAAATAGCCTGGTTAAGCTTCTCAGGCGGCTCACCAGCTGCCTGACCAGCTGTTAAATCGTATTACATTCATGTACCTTTAGAACCAAGAATTAGCAACTGAGATTACTGAAATACTTCTTAGATTTATTGGGCTCGAAGTCGTGTTATCTTGCTATGAAACTTTTAACCAATTAATGTTAATCTCCGCTCGAGAAGTCGATAACCATTAGTATATTGGCAATGACACGACAACCAATACTGATTTATCTACTGTCTAATGGGGTAATGAAGATGGACATTCCATGCTAATGAGTACATGCATTCACAGGATACCGCACGCTCACTCCAGATATAGAAGAGGGCATATGCCAAGTCCGGCTTAAGCTTCTCAGGCGGCTCACCAGCTGCCTGACCATGAATGTTGCGAGACTGGTAGACAATGTGAATGCAGGTAGGAAGAAACCGGTATCCAGTGTGGGAGTGCAGTGAAAGTTCGGGACGCGGAGAGGGTTTTTGCAGATGTCCGGACTTCCCTAGAACACCCCTTGATTTAGGATCGGCCTAGGCGATTTCAGACGTTCGGACTAGTCCGGCCCAAAATGGGAAAGAACGTTGAATGCCTAAATGTGTTCGGACCGTTCGATCCGGGCATTTAGGGGCGATTTGGTGGGGCTCGTTGAAGTACACCATACAATCATGTAAAATTCGAGTTTCTATGAGAAACTGACAAATAACAACGGGATTAAAAAACACAGCTGCAACGCTGATGGACACATCCATGTGAGCTGTTGGTCTTAGGTTCAGCTGTTCAGTTTGTCATCTAAACTGCATTATTTTTAGCGGAAACCAAGAGTCAACCTTACATGCATTTTCCAGCAAAGCAAATTAGCAATGCAATATAAGTAGCCAGGCAATATTTTATCTATTACAGATAAATTACAGTATGTTATCAGAAATCAGAACCACTAAGAGAAATTGATGAGATCACAGTCACACCATGTCAAGGAGATCGGAGCTGAAAGTTCTACCTAAGCCGAATCTGATCTTCAAGTAAGGCCATTCGCCCAGCAACTTAGTAAGAATGGGCAACAAAGCTACCAAAACACAAATTGATATGGATAGCCAGTGGAGACGTTGAGCTAGCACTGTGTATAAACCAGTTGAAAAGGCCGTAGTTGTTGCCACATATGCAAACCACATGAGCTTCCTAGTGAAGGATCTGTAATAGATCAAGAACTCATAATCCTTCCACCTTGCTACGATGCATATAAAGGCGACAACAAATGAAGAGCACATTGCTAAGGTGTCAGAGATTATGAATGCCTTGAATGCAGCCTTTTGAGACATGATGGGAAGTCCCTCGCTTCCAGTAGCACTGCTGTATCCTCCAGGGAGGGTGAAAGCAGCGGCGAAGGTGATTGTTGTAATGAGGATCGCCACTAATGAGGTATTGGTTGTGTATGTTTTAGTTAGTGACTTTGCATCCATCCGTGATGCATCGGTCAACAGCCGTGTTGTGTGCACATGAAGATTATAAGCAGAAGGGGCACTTTGGGGATCAGCTCTCAGCATAAGCATCATCACTTCATTCTGTATTAATTCAAAGGAAGGTCCAATTACACGAAGATCATAGTGCAATAGTAAATCTTAGTTATCTTCATGGGTAACAATGAGAAAATATGATGACAAACTAAGGCCATGAGTTATTTTCAAATCGATCAAAGAGATAGCCAATGATAAGTTCCGACGTTGAATACGCAACAAAAAAAAAAGCTAATATATCAAAATCAAGTAATGATATTACATAGATATATAGGGAAAGAAAACAATGAATACACCTCTCTTTGTTTAACTCTGAAACGAAAACCATAGGGTGGGATCCCAAACATTAAAATTTTATTCATACCAAAATAATTATATATAACACAGAGAGAGAGAGAGAGAGAGAGAGAGAGAGAGAGAGAGAGAGAGATGCACATTTGAGAGTGGTTTGTAAAACAAAGTGTGATATGTTTATGTAACTAAATGAATGATTCCACTGAATATTACAACATACTTTAAAGTGTGATATGTTTGTAAGACATACTATAACATACTTACCCAGTTTAACGTCGTGGCACGATGCATGATTCCTGACAATACCCAAGCTGGTGACGTGCCGTTGTTGTTCATCACATGTGTGTGTGTATCCTTATGAGACAGTAAAGCAGCAACCACTTTTGGATCACAATTCTCCACAGCGAGATGCAGAGCAGTTCTTCCTTTGTTGTCCTGCATGTTGACCAGTTTGCCAAGCTGTGGCGTTGCGAGGACAAATTTCACAAAGTCCAGATGACCATAGTACACGGATGTGTGGAGGCACGTCCAACGCTCAACGCGTGCTCCGCGGCAAGGAGCATCTGGGCAGTGCTTAAGCAGCTCGCGTGCAGTGGCAGGCAACATGACCTGCGTGTGCTGCAACCTGAAGGAGAGAATAACCATCGCTCGTCATGTCATACCCTAGAGCGGGATCATGCTCCAGCAGTAGCCGTAGCATGTCGATCTTGTCACGGTACATGGCCGTGCACATTGGAGTATACCCACGCTTGTGAGCTTCTTTGGCCAGCCCAGGACGTTTGGCCATGATTCTTTTAACGATAACTGAGAGAGAATCAAGGTATGAATGATCATCATCGTTAATTAATTAACCGATCGACAAGAGATGATCGACGATAAGTAGGAGTAATTAACTTAATTACGAGGAATATAAATGCATCAACACATACTCGTGCTATTGTATTGTATATATATACTACTTGATCCGATACATATTACTACTAGTCGCTCAAACGGATGTATCTAGAGCTAATTAAATATTGTATGCTGGATGGAAGGGAGTACTAGACTAGGAGGTAGACTAGAATCTCACCTGAGTTCCCATTTCTGACTGCTGAATGGAGAGCATTGTAGCCGAACTGTCCCCCGTGATCAGAATCGCCAATCTCCAACAGTCTCAGGGCAACGCTAGTAAGATCTCTGGCGGCAGCAACGTACATGGGCGAGTCGCCGAAGTTGTTGACACCTTTGGAGAGGGCGGGCTCTGCTTCTATCAGCTCCAGAGCGAGCTCCGTGTGGCCGCTGCAGATGGCATGGTGGAGCGCACTGCATCCGTCCTTGTCTTTCTCCAAGATGGCCTCGCTCAACCGCCGCGCTCGGTAGCGTCCGAGCAAGGCGGAAGCCACGGCCACGGAGCCGCTTCTCACGGCGGCGACAAGCGGCGTCTCGCCGTCCAGGTTGGTCTGGGCGAGCAGCGACTCCTCTAGTGCCACTGCCATCACGTCCACGCAGAACCCCTCGTGGTCATGGATGGAGGATATGTGGAGACAAGTGTTCCCCTGCGGGGTTGTTCCGAGAAGAATGCTTAGATCCTGCGAAGCCATGGCCTGCATCGACGCCGAGTCACCCCATGTGGCTGCTTTCAGGAGCCGTCTGTCCATCTGCATGGCTCCTGCTGATTTGCGTCTCTTTCTTCCTTCCCTTAACAGCAATCAAGCGAGTTAACAATACGAGAAATTTGCAAGAATTTAATTCGGTCAGAAGGATATTTCCACCTGACACTGCAAGAACATCGATCAGACTTCTTGTCGCAGTCTTGTTGAAAGAATGGGGGATGGCGTCGACGGCAAGTTTAAGGGAGCCTCCGGTCCGGTCATCATCTTCAGTCTTAGTGGAACCTTTAAAGCTACGAGGTCTCCCTCCTAGTCAATCTTGTCGCCTAAATTTAACTTCCTCCAACTGTATTTTACTATTTTCTTTGCCTTTCTTTTGAACGATGCACTTGGCCCAAAAGCAAAAGCCGATATGCATGCAGCACCGAACGGGATTGACTGAAGAAAAGCATCATCTATAGTAGATAGTATATTTTATACACTAGTATATGTTATATATGCAATAAGGGGATAGCTTTTTTTTCTTTTCCCTTTTTGCATGGAGAGGATAAGGGGGATAGCTTTATATGTGGGGCACGGTAAAGGTTGCATCCTTGTATTGGCAAGGTATCCAGTAATAGTCCCTCTGAAACAGCTACGACTGTGTGCTTTACAGAGAACCCCATGTGTTGAGGTTTTTTTTTGTGTGTGAATAGTATTGAGGATTTCTTGTCTCTGAATTGTAACTCTTTCATTATGAAATAAATTATCATTCATCCTGCATTGCTAAATCTTAGTCGACTAAGATTTAACCAAGTCTCACTCGATACTATATTCGTGAGATCTTACGTGAAGATCCCGTGCACAATTTATTTTATTTTTCCTTTCTTCTTTTTTACATGTTGTGTCACCTGACTGAGACTTCAGTCGATTGAGATCTAACCACTCTCGAAACAGGCTTTCCTCCCGCTTTACAGATAAAGGAACAACCGAACATAGTAAACAGTCGAATGATACAAGGTGGAGAGGTAGCCCTCGTACAAAGCAAAGCAGATACCGAGACAGTCGGATCACGTAGGAACAACTACGCTACCACATGATAACACAGGGAAATCTAGATACAACGCCACGCTATGCCTAGCACACCTAAGCTCCATGACAATGCCCTCAGGCAGGGGCGGGCCCAGGATTTAAAGAGAGTGTATTCAAAATATTAATGGTTATTTTAATCCTATAAATCCTTCTTTTCAGCGTATATAATTGGTTATGGCATCATTTTTTGGCACCATATTATACTTATTGTATATTATATAAACGATATAACACAATGTAATAGAATCGTAAAATTGGTCATACTTAGAAACTGTTCAACAGATAGAAAGACTAATAAGTCAACATATCAAAGTGACAACATCTTAACATATAGGAGTACAAAAGATAGGAAATAGAAAATGATTAGAAAAAACTTACAAACTACTCCCTCCGTTTCCAAATAATTGTCTTTCTAGCCATCTCAAATGGACTACAACATACGGATGTATGTAGACATGTTTTAGGGTGTAGATTCACTCATTTTGCTCCGTATATAGTCACTTGTTGAAATCTCTAGAAAGGCAATTATTTAAGAACGGAGGGAGTATAGGAGAACTATTTTTTTATAAATAATGTTTGTTGTAATAATTGCCCAATTTTTAAACTTTCCCACATTGTAATTCATGTGGAAAATTGCGAATCGTCATGTCTAAACAATTCATAATTCATTTAAAACAAGTTTGTAGTTTTAAAATACTGAAATAGAAATCCAACTAACCAAGTTAACTTACTGTTGTAAGTCAATGCTAGACAACTGAAGAAGACGACCACGCACTGACACCTGCAGATCGAAATTTTAACAGGCAGACGGTTAATATGTTTAGAAACACGAACACACCAAATTATCAATCAGATTTTGAACGACTGAACTGTGACTTTTGAACTGGAAACCTAGAGCCTTCGATGCGGTGATGCCTGATGCTGCCAACTGATGAGATGGATTAAAGATGAAGCGAAGCTGCGAGGGTTGAGGGATGGATGCCGTCAGATGTTTTCGTCGCCGCCGCTCGCCTGCCTGTGCCGCCGTGCGCGCGTGCGTTCAGGGGATGGCGATCAGCCCTGCCGCCATGCCCTACCCACGATCCCACGAGTGCGAACAGAATTGGGAGGCGCCGGTTCGTCTCGTGCGATATGCCTCGTTAGCGAAGCGCGTGCGGGCCCTGCGTCTTGCTGCAGCGATTTGGGCCATTTGGGCCATGTCGGGGTGGTGAGGGCATCTCCAGCCGTTGGCCCCAGGAGGAGCAAAAAATCGCCCCCTGGAGGCGCACCGGCGCTAAACCACGCACTGGGGCCGTGATGCCCCCAGTCGGGGCGCCCACGGTTAGTAAAAAAAGGGCAAAATCGGCGAAAAACGACTCAAATTTAACACAAACGTCGGCGAGTTCATTCAAACTTAAACATATTTTACAAAAAAAAAAAACTACCGTGGGCTACCCCCGCCGTCTCCCTCGCCGCCCGCCTGGCCGCCACGCAGCGGTTCTACATGCCGAGGAGCCTGTAGAACCGCTGCAGTAGTCACCGCCATCGTCGTCGTCATAAATAAATAAATGCGTCGTCGCCGCCGCCGCCGCTTACGCCTCCGCCGTCCTGCTGCATCCCTCCCCGTTTGGCGCGGCGGGTTGACGGTCCGGCGTCGTCGTTGCCGCCACTGTCGAGGACCACGACGCCCGTGCTCGTCCTCGCGCCCACGCTATGCGGCGGCGATCTCCTTCAGGAAGGCGCTGCCGAACCATCTCGTCGCTGAGGTAGTCGCCCCTGCGCCCACCGCATGGCGCCCTCGCCGGAGATGCCGCGGGCTACCTCCTCGTGACTCAGCGGGCAAGCCGGGCTCCGGCTTGGGCTCGACGAGGACGAAGGCGCCAGCGGTGGAGAGGCGTTGGCGCCCGATGGACGCCGCCGGAGCTGCGGGTGTGCGCTGACCGGCGCGCTTTGGGGCTCCCGGCTTGACGGGCGGAGGAGGCAGGCGAGCCGCGGACGAGGAGGAGGACCCCCGGTCTCCATGCGCCTCGGGGTCCAGGAGCTTCCCCGGCGGCGTGAGAAAGAAGGGGGAGCGGGGTACTCGAGGCGCGGCGTGTTGCCGCCCTCGATGTACTCGAGGACGGCCTCCAACGTGCGCCCGGGCACGCCCCACCACCGACGCCGGCCGGCGGCGTTGAGGCTGCCGGAGGGCTCGATGCCGTTGGTGGCCTCGAGCTGCTGGGCGTGACGTGGCGGCGGAAGTAGGGTTCAGAGCGGGCTGTCGGGGACGTATCGCGGCCTTCCCTCGCCGCGCTGGCAGATTCAGCGGATGCGCGCGATCTCCGCCGCCGGGCCGCCTCCGGTGGGTATCGGGGCACCGCACGCCGCCAGCGCTGATCCTCCACGCCCCGGGCACCCGCATGTCGGGCGGGACCGGGTACTCGGCCTTGTAAAGGAGGCGAGCCTCGGCTTCATGAATATGGCGGCGGCCGAAGCCGTTCGCCGCCGGCGCCATCGCCCGAAGCGCCGGCCATGGGTGTGGAATCGAGACGGCGAAGAGAGGAGAGGAGAGGGAGGAATGACGACGGCGGGAGAGTGCGATGAGTCGCCGAAAGCGCGCCGGGCGCGCCATATAGGCCGAGGCGCTGCCACCGTGTGTACGCTGCGTGGCGGGCGAGGGAGGGCGAGGGACGCGCGTCGTCCGGTCTTCATCAAGGCCGCCTGCGGAGTGAGCACCAATGACAGGGCTGACCGGCGCGGCAGCGCGACAGCTTTGGCATTGATTCGCCGCTGGAAATGAGGCGGCGAGGACGCACGAAGGGCCGAGAAGAGAGCCGTGGTCGCTGACGCGCGGGCCCGCGGCTGTGCGTTAAACAGTTCGCCCGCCCCTAGGCGCCCCCAGCGCGCCGGGTTCGGGCTGGGTCCGCCGGCGCTGTTTTCGGCCCAAGCCGGCGAAAATCGGGCTCCTGGGGACGCGACTGGGCCGTTTTTTCGGCGCCGGCGCGAAAAAAACGCCTGGGGAGGCCTTCCTGGGGCGCGGCTGGAGATGCCCTGAGGAGACCATAGAAAGAAGTGGGCTAGTCTTGTTTTCGGGCTGAAATCCTTAGCTGGCCTTTATTTCCTGCATCTATTTCGTTTTCCCCTGTACACATGAAATTGGGAGGGCCTGTTGTGCCTGTTAAAATCACAAAGAGAGTCATTCAATTTGGGTGGGATACAAGTGGCCCCTACGGCGCCACCAGTTAACCACCTCATGTTCGCTGATGACAGGCTGCTGTTCTTCAAGGCAAACGGTGTGGGAGCTACCGAGGTGAACAAGTGCTGGATATATATTGTACTGCTTCAGGCCAGCGAATAAATTTTGACAAGTCCTCTATATTCTTCAGTAAAGGTGTACCCGAGGCGGTCCGTATTGAGATAAAAAACACTCTGAACGTCCCCAATGAAACTCTGAATGAGAAATACTTAGGCATGCCAATGGACGTTGGAGCCTCCAAGAATAGCGCGTTCAAGTATTTGAAGGACGGACTGTGGAATAAGATCCAAGGCTGGGTTGAGAGAACGATGTCCTCTGCGGGCAAGGAAGTGTTGGTCAAAGCGGTGGCTCAAGCAATCCCAGTCTTTTCTATGTCATGCTTCAAATTGCCAAGGGGTTTATGTGAGCATCTCAACAAGTTGATTAGGAAGTTTTGGTGGGGAAGCAAGAACGGTCAACACAAGCCACACTGGGTCTCTTGGAAGGCGATGACCCAACCAAAGAGCATAGGAGGACTGGGATTCAAAGATTTTGAGCTGTTTAATCTAGCTATGCTGGCCCGTCAGGTTTGGCGTATGCTACAGGATCCTAATTCCCTCAGCGCACGTATTTTGAAGAGTATCTACTTCCCTGATTCCAGCATCCTTGAAGCGCCGCTTGGGAGTCATCTAAGTCAGATTTGGAGAGCCCTAGTGGAGGACGTGATATACTAAAGTTGGGTCTAATAAAGCGCATCGGGAACGGAGAAAGCATGGACATATGGTCCGAAAACTGGCTCCCTCGCCCGGAGATGATGGGACCTTATGGTTGTCTAACTACTGCACCACCAACTACAGTTTCAGAGTTGATAGATCATACAAGTGCAGCATGGGATAGGCCAAAGATCAATGCCACTTTCCTAGCTTTCGACGCCAAGTTAATCCTCACAATACCTTTGCCCACGACACCCATGCAGGATTTTTGGAGCTGGGCGCATGAGCGCTCTGGCCAGTTCACCGTGCGTTCAGCATACAATATGTTGGTTTCGACGATGCAACGACGAGAAGCCTCGTTGGAAGGGGCACCGGGGTCCTCAACCTCTCATGCAGATTCCAGTTCTTGGAAGTCCCTTTGAAAGACGGAGGTGCCATCCAAGGTTCGTATGTTTCTATGGAGACTTTCGAAGCAGTCGTTACCGACAGAAGATGTGAGGGCACACCGGAAAATGTCTACGACAAACACTTGAGGATTATGTGGAGCTCCGGACTCTTGGCGCCACAGCCTCCTCGATTGCACTGTCTCAAGATGCACTTGGGCGCTCGTGGATGATGAAGTGGGCAGCACTATCGTTGCCACAAATGAGAACCGAGCCAAGAGCTGGCTCTTCAATCTGATGGGATCCCTCTCGCACGATCAGTTCACCTTGGTGGCAGTGACGCTATGGGCTATATGGACATCGAGGAGGAAAGCTATTCATGAGGGAATATTCCAGACTCCACATGCGATCTCGGCGTTTATAACTAGGTATATGAAAGACCTTGATGTGCTCAGGAAACCCAAGAGGCAAGTGCAGGCGGAGTCGGCAAGGAATACGGTGGCAGCGCTCCCGGGGGCGCCCCCGGCAAACTATGTCAAGATTCATGTAGACGCGGGCACGCGGATGCAGAGGGGAGGCTCAGCCGTGGCCATATGCAGAGATAACCAGGGGGCATTTTTGGGCAGTTCTGCTTTCGTCATAGCTGGAGTTTGGGACGCACCAACGTTGGAAGCAATGGCGTGCCGCGAAGCAGTGGCACTAGCTGAAGATCTCAATCAACATAACTACATCGTGGCATCCGACTGTAAGCAGGTGGTTGAAGAGCTAGTCAAAGGCTGTCAAGGTTCTTATGGTGCTGTTATAAGAGAGATTAGACATAGAGTATCTCCTACTAGTAAGTTTACTTTTGAAAGACGTGAGGCTAATGTTGAAGCCCACAAGTTAGCTAAATACGCCTTGTCATTACTTCCAGGGCGTCATGTGTGGCTTGGCCAACCACATGATCAAATTTGTATCCCACTCTCTGTGGACTTCGAGTAATAAAAGGCTTTTACCCCTAAAAAAACATGAAATATGCTATATATATAGAATTTTTTTTGCCAAATATAATGGGTATTCAACTGAATACCCTTGAATTGTACTGGGCCCGCCCCTGCCCTCAGGAGGGAAGACGGCGCAAAGCGTTCCTGTTGCCGAGTCCAAAGTGGACATGAGCTTTCGCTTGGAACCCTAACAAGAAGAGGAGATCCACGATGACGTCTTCAAGAAGAGAGCGGCACCAGCGAGCATCGTCGCCGTCAGCGCAAAAGCGCGGAGCTTTCGCTCGGCAGCTCACCCGTGGCACACGATGTCACCAGGACAACCGCGACGATTCCAGACTCCCAGAGCAGGATCTGGGCATCGCCCCAGAAGGAGTGCGAGCCCGAGCCACCTGACGCTACCCTCTCGTCGCGCACACGACCAAGAGGAGAGCCACCACCGCCGCCATAGTGCCCGCCGGAGAGCCAACCATGCAGCCAACTACCCGCCGCTGCCGCCCTGGTATCCATGTCCCGAGTCACCGCCAAATGTCGACCTCACAACACGCAGCCACGGCGGGAGGAAAGGGAGGTGTCTCCTTCCGCTCCTAGCCCGGCATCAGCCACCCGGCCTGGGTGAGCACCCCCACAGTAGTGGGCATCCACACCTGTGTCCCCCAACAATCTCCGTCGACTGTGAGGAACACTGCCTAGTAGCTGCCGACGGCCACCGCCGAGCAAGCCCCGCATGATCCACAACCAGACCGAGTCAAACTCGCACGCCGCCGCATCCTTGGCCAGTGCCGTCAATCTGTCTGCAGCATAGCAGCAACACGGTGCCTACTAGGATCGACGCCACAAAGAAGCAACAGGAAGGAGAGCACTAACGCGAGGGAGGACCAACGCGGACTAGGTCGGCTCCTGGACTCTGCACTCCGACGGACGCCATCCACCACCACCGACTAGATTCAGCCTCGAGGCCGCTTGGAGGACTGGCTGATCCGCCCAGGACACCCGTGCCGCCCCCACACCACCCCCACAAGAGCCAACATCGAGAGAGCACACCACCGTCAGAACCACCAGGTCCACACTGCCTGCCGACCCCCACGCCGCCGGAATCAGTGAGATCTAACCGCACTCACACTAATAATGGCGACCACTAGGCATCAGACTACAGCAGGGATGCATCCATCAGACCACTGTAGGACCGTACGATGAAGATAATCAGGTCCATCCGATTTGGTAGGAGGCCCCCGCATAGGTGGTTTAATGAGCGTTAATTAAGTGCTTCCATGCAGGTAATTACTGCACCCCTAAACGCACGCCCTGGACGTACGCCTTCCTCCCTCTGGCTTTGTTCCGCTGGATTCTGTCTTGCATAGTCTATTTCCTGGCGCGAATGCTTCCCTTCCGTAGTTGCAAAAATGGCGCATCTCAGCCGCGAAATTGAGTATCGGGCGATGTCTGATGCAAATTGGCGTCGTGCTTCGTCTCCAGGCATGAGTTCAGAACCAGTTGGGGGTTCTGCAGCCGGTATTGATCTGCCTTACCAGAATCCACCGGTTGTGAACAATGGAGATAAAGAGGTAAGATGAACAATTTCCATAAAAGTTTCGGCGATTTTTTGATGATTTTTGTCGAGTTCTGTGGTCGTTGTGATGGGCGGTGGTTGTGGGATGCAAGTTTCTCTCGTTCCGAACAAATATTCTGAGATTGTTGATATAGATTTATGAATAATATGATGATACGTAGATAGAAGCATGATGTGTTGCTCCATGATGCAAAATGAATGCTTGACGGATGCTTATATGTGTCTGTCAAGTTTCAGATATGTGCTAGTGTGTAGCGTGAGGGTTGGCACAATGTTATTCTTCGTGCATCATTCGCTGAAATTGCCTGCGTAATTCATTGGAGTATGTAGTTTATATTACCTATATTCCCCAATATTTATAGGATGCAATGGTTGGGATTGAATCATTGAACCAAGTTATAGAAATCAGCTGGAGATAAGAAGGCGTAACAGAATTTAGGAGCATGTTCGTGGATGCAAAATGTTGATGCTAAATTGTATTTTTCTATGCAGGATGAAATCATGGATGACATCGAAGGGACACGATATGCCATTTGTTGATGACGCAACTACTCCCTCGACCAGCTGCGCCATATGTAGGACAGGTGTTCGACACCATCGAGGAAGCCTGAAGGTTTATAATAAATATGCAAAGAAGCTTGGATTTGGCACTAGGATTTGTTACACAAAGAGGACACAGAAGAAGGTGTGACCACATCATCGGAGAGAGTTTGAATGTGTTCATGCAAGAGGGGGATAGGGCAGGTTGGAGGAAAACAAGGAGGTTGTGATCCTGAATGGTGTGGCCTTAGCAGAAGAAGAAGGCAGTGCATCAAACAAAGAACCAGATTTTGGTAATAAGAAGGTTGCTCAAAGAACGATGCAGGAACAAGGTTAATAGGCATGAATGTAGAGCACGGATGGCCGTGTTGTTGAGGAATGGAAAATGGGAGTCTCAGTTTTTGAGGAGCAACATACACACCCAATGATGAGTAGGGAAGAATGGACGAGGTTCTATAGATCTCATAGGAAGGTGCCGTATATGAGGACTACATGTTTCTCAAGACACTGCATAATCGGAACATACCAACCGCATTGATCATGGCTACACTTGGAGACTTGCATGGGAAACTAGGCAACCTACCATACACTCACGTAGATGTTGCAAACATTCGAACTAAGATGAGAAATGAGGTGTCTTTAAATGATATGGCGAAAACGATGGAATATTTTGAGAAGCTTCATGCAGAGAGTCCCGGTTCTATTATGCGCTGGAAGATGAGAACAAAGCAGTGAGGGCACTATTCGGGTGGATGGACGGACCCGGGAGGCATACAAGAAATTCAAAGACTGCGTCTTCTTTGACACTACGTTCTGTACGAACAGTGCGATATGCCATTTGCACCCATCGTGGGGATCAACAATCACATGCAGACGATGATGTTAGGATGTGCGTTGCTTCCAGATGAAACAATAGAGACATTCAAGTGGGTGTTTGAGAGGTGGATGGATGCAATGGGTCATGATCCTCCTGGGTGCATAATGACTGATCAAGATCAAGCGATGGCGACAGCTATTAGTATGGTGTTTCGGTATAATACACAGATGTTGCAAGTGGCATGTGCTTTGAAGATCGCGAAGGAAAAACTTGGTATGTTGTTTAGGACAAGAGAGGAATGTGAGGAAGAATTCTATTATTGTGTGAATGGGACGGACACCATAGAAGAATTTGAGGAAGCATGGAAGCAGATGGTGTTGAAGCATGAGCTTGTTGAGCACACACATCTGATGAACATGTGGGAATGCAGAAAAACTTGGGCACCAAACAGCATTTTTAAAAAGAAGAATTTCTTTCCCTTCACCGAACGACCGGCAGATCGGAAGGTTTGAACTCATTCTTCAAGAAGCTTGTGCACCCTCACGACTCGGTGTAGCAATTCGTGAAGCAGTATGAGTACATTCAGGAAACTAGGCTAGACCGGGAGGACAATGCTGGGTTCCTCGGCGAGGGCGATTTATTCCAACGTTGTGGTCGAGGTAAGGAAGGATATTTTATTCAATTTCCATAACTGATTCTGTAAGCATCATCAGTACTGTGATATTGCTTCTGTATTGTCGTGGTCATGCTTCTGTAATCAGTTCTAAGTTGGTAATGTTTATTTCGCTAGGTACAAGATAGAGGAGCAAGCGTCAAAGTTCTACACCAGGTCTGCCTTCGGAAAGTTCAGAGATATGATGGAGGAAACAACAGCTTTGATGATTAATCCGATTGAAGGTAATCAGTTTAAGTTTGAGGTTCGACGATGCGATCCAAGTTCTACAAAAATCCGTGTGGTTGTTGTTGACCCAGTTGACAACTCATATGACTGCTCATGCAACCGATTCCACATGAACGGGATGTTGTGTCATCACATTACGAAGGTCATGGTCCCATACTAATGTGCAAGTAATACCAGAGAAGTACTTGTTGTATAGATGGTCTGAGGAAGCAACCGTTAGACCTGCAAGAAGCAATCTATTTTCTTCAGATGTCCCAGAAACAAATACTTTGAGGTACAATGACCTGTGCATTAGGATGTGCACCCTTGCTTCGGATGCATGTTTTGGTCCGGAAACGTACAAGATTGTTCTTGGTGGAGTAGATGATTTAAGCAACTTTGGTATGGAAGTGGAGGTTGTCCGGTGGTTTGCCGAGTCGAGCACCTAATGAAGAAGTAGTAGGCTGCAGCAGTGTGAAAAATCCTCCTAAATCTGCGAAAAAAGGTAGACCAAAAGATAAAGAGAAGAGGAAGAAACCCCTGGTGGACATTCGACAGGAAAAGGCGTAGCAAAAAGGAAAGAAGAAGGGTCTGTGTTCGTACTGTAAAGAGGATTGGCACGACAAGAGAAATTGCCCATATCTAGCGCTTGAGAGGCATAAGCAGAAGCAGGAGTTTGAGAAAGTTAGGCGACAGACGGAGCTGACACTGTAAAATGCAAAGTTTGTTTCAATTTGAGAAATATGCGATATCTGTTATGTTACCAAGTAGTGTGTTTTTGGTGTAAAAAGTTGGTCAGAACATGTTTAAGATTTGAGATTTGTTGTGGTTTCTTGTGGGTATGCTTTTGATGCAGAAACTTTGAACTTATCCAGTGTATTAGCTGGAGTTTGAATAAAGACATGAACAAAAATTGACATTGCTTCCTGAATCCCATGTCTGAAAAAATGGGATTGCCGAGTCCTAATCATTTCGAATGTAGTTTGTGATAGATAGTTAGGTAATATGATGAAACATTTTTGTAAAGGAAAAAGTATAGAGGTGTGTAATAAGTTTGTGGAACGGCTGGTGTTGTGAAGGTCAGTTTGGTTAGTTTGATTAGTAGCAGACTACCTGGAAGCATCTTGTTTCCATGACCGAAACATCCGTTTGTATGGGTGTGAAATAATAAGGTATACAAGGCGGGGATATCTTAATATGAAAGAGTGATGTGAGGAAGAAGCAGCAGCAGAAATGTAGTGGAAAAAAATTGTATGAAGTAGGAGCATGGGGAAGTTGGTTGGAGATGGCATTGAATAAAAAAAATGTACAACTTGGGTAAATTTCTTTGAAAGTAATTCTGAATAAGAGATTGATCCACAAAACAGGTAAAATGTGGTAGGGTAACCGATGATCAGAATCCCAATCAGTTAAGGACACAAACATGACAGTGGTCTGATGGAGACAGAAAAGTAGTGTCTTAGGAAAAACAAGCTAAAATTTACACAGAAAAAGTCGAAGCACATAGTTGATACAAGCACCATCTTTTATTCTCTTGTACGCTTCTAGGATGGCTTCTCAAGCACGGATTTTTATTTTCTTGAACACGACTATGCAGGCTTCTCATTTCTTCTTCAGTACCCAGCTTGGATCTTGGGTGTTGAGTTGTGAAGTGAGGATTTCTTCTGTGATAAGCGCGCGATGGTCATAAGTGTCCTGCAATAGACATCAGCTTGTGGTTAGAGCATTAAAGCATACAATTGTGTAGATTGAAGCTTGAGATGGATGTGTTGGTAGCATGTGAAATTGAAAAGATTTGTTTGTGAGGTGTATGTAGGATGAAGCACAAACATGCTTGTTTGTGGGGCAACTATGATGGTAGTTTTGGTGGTCGGAAGCATGGAAAACAAATGGTAGATGCCTATAGTTGACACGTTAGGTGTAGGTAGGATGGAGGCGAAATACCTTGCAAAATTCTGCCATTTTGTTCCCATCCCATTGCTTCATGAAGAGCATTGCGAATATTCCACAATCCTAGCTGTTAGTATAGGGGACAAAGCATCGAACTTAGTGTGTAGGTTCTTAATAATTGAGTTGCAAATAGTTTGTATGAAACTTTCTTTGTTTTCTATTGGGGGCATTCTGGAGGGTTGAAACACGTGAACTTCATGAAATCCAACTTTGTGAAAGCTTTAGCATGTGCATAAGTGTCACAAAATTGGTAACCTAAAAGACGAGGATGCAAAATGTAATGGATGCATCATCATAAAACATGGAACTAGAATTTCATTATTGTAAGTTGGAGAGAGTACTAACCAGATTGTTGGATATCTCATATGCCTCGTCATTCTTGAGCTTCCTGCCTGAGTCAAATATGTTGATCTGTTTGTACAGAAGGTTGATGCAGCACACGATCCAATGTTCTTTTTGGGGGATGGCGAAGTATAGCTGCAAATTATCATGGTCAGAGCCATGTGAGTGGTCAGATTTGAACATTTATTGTTAATCGACAACATTCAATAAAAATGTAAGGAGGCATACGAGATCCTTTGACTTGAGGGAGCCATCTTGGTATACAGTGGCGAATTCACAAAGCACTTGGATGCAACGAATTTGTCCTCGGGAACCAGTAGTTTAGCCTGTTGAAAGGTAGAAACAACATGTTAGGATAATTATATTATGTAAATAATGAAACATTTGAGACAGGGGTGAAATGTAGTTACGGTCAAAGATTGTGAGAAAGCATATTTGGTTGGAAGAGCGGAGCCACAAGTCTGAATTGATTGTTCAAGGTTGAATTGGCGAATGTAGAGCTCCATTGTATGGGTGTCAACGAACCCGCGTGGTTTCATTGCCTCGCGGAAATCTTCATATGATATGTGATACCCCTGGTAATCAACAAAAGGAGCCCTGGGAGAACACATGGAAAGAATGTGCCCTATAAGTAAATGGTGGAAGCAAATGTTTCATAGATTGTAAGCATGAGTAGTCTATTGTGGAAGCATGGTTCGGTATGAAGAAATTTAAGGCAATGGATGAGATGAATTATAAATGATGGAAATTGTAACCTGTTTTCCTTTTTTGTCGGAGGTCTCACACATCTGGTGGTAATGTACTTAGTGTATATTTGAATTGAGGACCTGTTAACCTTGAGCTTCTTCAACCTTGTGTCCTCGGTTTTCGAAGACAAGCTCGCTTCTTCCTATTTTTCTTTTCCTGAGTTTGGGTGCCAATAGTTTCAGGACATCCCTCACGGTGGTTTGTTGTACCTGAATGGATCATAATATGTACAATACATTATTTGTTGTTAATGTGGTTTGGTGGAGATAGATTGGGGTTTTGGAGTGAAAGTGAGTTGGAAAGGATGCATCAGTACCTCGGTCACGATATGGATGCTGCTAGGTGCTTCAGTTCCATTTTCGTAAGTTAAAGCATGTAAACAAGTTGTTGGAAACTTGAGAAATAAGTAATGGATGCTAGGAATGGGGTGAAATGATGCAGTTGTTGAGTAATGAATGGAAAATATGTAATAGACATATGTGTAATGGAAGCTACATATGGTGGTTGTTGGAAACATGGGAAATATGTAACGGAAGCTACAAGTGGGGTGAATGGAAGCAGTGTTGAGAAATGAAATAATGCACCTGGTTGAGATGGGTTGTTGATGTTGGTGGTGGCGATTGTACATGGGATGTTCCGTGACTGATGTGCGCCAAGTTTGCGTCCACTGTTGACATGGTTGTTGGTCCTGCATGTTCTGAGATGTATGCCAATGGAGTTAGTGATGAACAATTGATGATGAAGTCAGGTTGGTAGTGGTATACGATGCACTGACCTGGAGCTGAGGATTGTCCAACTGCAGTAGCGGCATCGGCAGTATGTGGATGATGTGGCGACGAAGCAGGTTCGGACCATACTTGGGTCCAAGTTTGACCTGGAGGTAGAAAGCTGAAACTTGCATCTTCGTACGTATCAAGAATCCTCCGCCTTGTATCTTCCTCTCCGGTGGATTGGTTCGTCGCAGGAGCTGATGTAGAAGCAACATCCTGGTTATTACGAGGTGTTTTTCGAACACTTTTCTCCACCTCTTCGGCATATGCAGTTGCTTCCTGCCAAAACTTGGTGTTGGGTGTAGCTTTGGTCCCATGTTCTTGAGCATTTTCAGTATATGAGTCTTGGTCTACCCTATCAGGCGAGGAATAAGTAGGTGTTGTTGGAGTATGAATTCTTGAGGCAGCAACGACATCTTGTGCAAACTCGTTCATGCGCTTTGCGTGCAGTTTGTTGAGTCGTGATGTGGCTTTTGAAATATCAAGTGCCCATTTTGCATTATGCGTTTGCAAAACTGGAAGTATGAACGCTGGTAGTTCCTGCAAGAATAAAGGTTTTTACAAATTATTATGGTGGAAGCTTCAAATTGATCGCATGAAACAATCAAGTAGGAAAGTAGCAGCATGGGTTGTTGTATAGAATATGTGGTTGTTCTTGACGGTAATGCTAGCTGGAAGCATGAGAAGTAAACAATGACAACATTTAGGAAAGGAGGTAGCAGCATGGTTTGTTGTATATATGTTGTCGCTAATCTTATAGCATGTTATGGCTGTAATATGTGAGGGAAAATTCGTAATGGTATACCTCAGATTGATTGGTAGGTAATGCAGGGACCTGGTGATGCATGTCCTGTTGTGAAGCACGGAAGGAAAGATTAGAAAACCCAGAACAAACATGGAGTACAAGATATGTAATACAAAATTCTGTTACGAAATGATAAAAAAATTGGGTGGGCACCTCTGCTGGATGGTTGGTAGAATCATTATCTGTTTGTTGAACATATGGCTGTTGAGTAGATTGCTGCTGGTAGATTGGTGCTACAACGGCATATGGGGTTGCCTCGGGTGCACGAAACTGCAAAAAAATTTGCAGTATTAAAGCAATGGTCTAAGGAGTAAAGTGAATACTGGTGGATCGTTAGTCGAATAAAAATGCTTCCATCCAGATGTATATGGAGAAAGAGAAATGTTTTGCATATATTGGAAGCAATGACTAAAAGAAAGGTATGGAAGTCATAATTTGTTGTGTCTTACCGGTCGTGCGCCATAAATATATGGGTTGAGGCTCAGTCTACTTTTATCAGCGAGCATGACAAATTCGAAGTCGGCATCGGTTACATGGGATGATCTGGGAAGTGAGTAATTTATGCGATGCGTCGACAAAGATGATTCAGGAAAGTCAAGATGGTCCATGTATATAATCTGGTATAAAAAGTATGATCAAAACATGTGTATTTAAATGAAAGAATAAGGCTATGAAATTTGCTATATAAACATATGTGTAGTATAGTGTGTATACCGCGAGCACGGGTAGGCAGCTGCCGACCCCAGATTTTTTTGAAGACACCATCTAGTAGTGCTTTCTTCTTCTTCTTTTGGAATGTATCGACCTCAGACATGACATCTTTGAGAATTTGCTCTCCCCATGCATACTCGCAAACCTCGGAAGCAACTTCAAGGCTGCCTAAATATTCCAAAGGAACCATATTTCCAGTTCTGGGTGTAAAATGAGTAGCCAATGCTACTAGAAAGAATGTCCTGAAGAAGGTCTCATCATCTAGATCATTGCCGTTTTCTAGCATGGTTGCAGCATGGTGAATGGGCGCCCGTCTCCCATGCTCGTAGTCCGTTTTGTAGAATTCTCGGTGAGGTGATTCTTCATGCTTGCTTATGATAACCACCGCCTAGTACCAGGCGGAAGCCGAGAGCCTTTTCAACCATTTGTCGAGTGAATAGAATGCTGTTATTGTTTCGTGGATTCCGAAATTCACCTAGCTTCGGGTCAATCCGGTCAACGATCCATTCTAGGAGACCCTCTGGAGCTGAGAATTTGCTAATATTAAGCAGATTACCCCATTTTTTTGTGCAAATGAGGTCTTTCCTTCTCTGTGGGAGACCCTTGACAATATCATGTAACCTACCAGCTGAATGTCGACTCTGCAGCATGATCAACTCCTTTTTAGTCATTGTTGAGTGTCACCTGAGAACACACGGAATACGGATTGTTAGCATTTCTGTAAGAAAATGTTTCATACGGAATGAAGTGATAGATTTGCTCTCTTCTGGAAGTAGTTGTATGGAAGCAATGCACTACAAAATAAGAGTATATATATGTTGAATGATGACAGAAAGGATTACAGAAGCACGAAATTATGGACACTACAAATACGGCGCATGGTACTGAAATTAGTAAGCTGATGGGGACGCATATGTTAGTATTTTTGGCGATGAAGCATTATTCTGGAAAAACAGTATCCAAAAAGGGGACAATTATGAAGGAATTTTGTGTGATTGAGTCATGGAATTTAGAGTGCATTTCATGCAATTCATGGTGCATTTTTATTCTTTGATGGAAGCATGGAAATTCAAAAGGGGTAATCCTAACAAATTTAGCGCCAATATGGGGGTACGTTTACTTGGATGCTCTGTTTAGAGGAAGCATTTGCAGGATGCATTGAAAATGAAGTGTGGCAGCAATTCTAAAATAGATATGAAGCACCGACAAGATTTGAAACAACTTAATAATCGAAACAATACTAGGCCGGCAATGAACAAAAAAAAACAAAATTCATCCATCTGAAGGGTGCATTACACATCAAAATCGGTTGCAAAAATTACAAAATCCCCAAAAATCTGGGGCACTCCACGAGGTGCACATACCTTTGATTCAGGTTGGGGAGCTTCAAAAATACAGCCGCAATTTAGAAATCCAATGGCCAATACTCCGGCCGGCCGATCCAAATAGATGGGGATGCAGCCGAATCAGTAGATGGGATAGCCTAGCGACTGAGAAAACTCCGCGGAATCGAATGAGGTAGCGTCGGTGGAGTGGACTAGGTGGTAGCCATGCTGCTCGGCGGGGAGGCTCGAGTGAGGAACAATGGGGCAGGAGGCTCGGCGCTGCGGTCCACCGATGTGAGGCGAAGCTGGAGGTGCGCGAGGCGGATGGAGCGGGCTGATGAGGCGGAGCGGAGAGGCGTCGGTGGCCAGGGTGGTCGCGGAGCGGAGAGGCCTCGTTGGCTGGAGGAGTCGCGGTGAGACGGCAGAGGAGCAGGGGATCTGGTGAGCGAGCTGGCGGCGAAGCGACTCAGGTGGGAAGCAGAGCTCGGGCAGGGCCGACGTTTAATGCTATCGAGGGATTAGAGGAGATGATTGCGAGCGGGGGCATGAGATCGGGGCTTTCCTTATTTCTTTTTTTTGAAACGCGACGAAATCTGGAGCGTCTCCTTTACAACGAATCGACGGACGTCGATTGGTCTGGCGCTGGCGTCCCTTCAGACTATAGATCAGAAGTGTTTACCACTAATAATACTAAAGACTCTAGAGACCTAAGGGTTTTCCTTTTTGCTATGTTTTTAGAGTTTTTTCTGTCGAAAACCGATTAATGTGGAGGGGGCACGTGTAACACAGGGGATGTAGGGGGTACAAAACATGGTGTGCGTGTGTGTTTTGCGTCCCTTCGGTTTCTAAATTCTTGGCCAGGTCCATGCATGTTGTGGTCGGAGATGCTCTTCATGCATGATGTGACCATGTGCATAAAAAATGCTACACCTATAAAAAAAGTATTCCCTTTGTTTAAAAATATAAGAGCATGTAAAGAAATGTAAAAGCATTTAGATCGCTACAGAAGAGTACAAAGGTTTATTTAACCTTTCAAACTAATTCTCTCTTCCCCCTGAATTTAAGTGCATTACTGGAATTTGCTTGTACGCGGGTGCAAGACTCTTTGCCGAGAGCCAAATCTCGGGCACTCGGCAACCTTACGTATGCCGAGAGCTGCACTCGGCAATAGTGGGTTCACGGAAACTAGCCCATGTTGCCGTGAGAGGCTCCCGGCGAAGAGGCTACACCCGGCAAACACTACGTACGTCGAGGGCTACACACGGCAAAGCATATCAACGTGGCATGTTCATTCGCACCTGACGGCGCCGTCAGTTTCTTTAGACTTTACCGAGAGCCGAATATCGACGCTCGGTAAAGACTTTTGATGACTTCTATTTTCCTTTTTATTTGGGTGTGATTTTTGGCCTCTATTTTTGTGTCTGATATTTAATATATTTTAATGACAGAAGTGTGAAAATACCATGACTTTTGATGACTTATGTTTTGGGTTAGACTTTTTCCGAAACTCAACTTCTAATTAATTAAGCACCAATCTCTCCGTTTCTTTATGTAAGGTGTATTATTTATGCCACGGTGACCAAGGAAAGTAAATCAATTAGGCCAGATAGAAAGATGTACTTGCAACAGGGAGAAATATTATTACCAAGCATGGCTACAAACGTAAAGAAGACCCCTAGAGCAAGGGTTAGGACCTGTACCGAGAGGGTTATCGGTACATGCAGCTATTACCGAGAGTCGTAACATGGATAAGTGGGTATTCACTCGATGCCGGTCAATGCGGTAAACCGCTGGGGTCACCAGAAGGGCACATGGTCGGGAAGCCGCCCAAGGGGGGTCCGGCAACTGGACCTACATGCGTGTGGCCCAGGCATTTGTACCAAAGGGTGGTGTGGTGTATGAATACTCTATGCACATCCTTGACGCGGCAGACCCCTACCCCCTCTCGGTGTCGGTCAATGCCGTAGACCGTCCGAGGCCACCTCGTGGCCGTTCGGCCGGAACACCCCCTCTTGGTAGAGTGTAACAATAATAGTAAGGTGATTAGTCAAGCATGTAAAAAATGATGAAAATAACAACAAACAGAATAACAAACATTTACTGGCTATGGAAGGAGAAGTATCCTTTACCTAGGTTACGACCTTTACCGAGAGTAGCTCTCAACAAAGCAAACTATACCGAGAGCCGATAATCGGCTCTAGGTAAAGACAATATCACTTTCTTTTTAAATGTGTGGCTCTTTGGCACTATCATTTTGTGTATCATATTTCAGAACTGGTAATCACTAAAGTTTCACCAACCACTACTCCACTCGGTGCGGGTCAACACCGCCGACCGTCGGGGCCACCAGATGGGTGCTCGGTCGGAAAGCCGTCGTACCAACATGCGTGTGGCCTAGGCATATGTACGAAAGGGTGTTGTGGTGTCTGAATACCCAGTGCACAACATTGACGTGGCAGATGCCTCACGTACATGACACACGGGCGGGAACGTCGATGACTGGATGCGGTTGTCCCCCAGATCTAGCCGGCGGTGGGCGATCTTGTGAGGGAATGGCCTCAACTTGGTCTGATGATACGTCTCCGCCATATCTATAATTTTTGATTGTTCCATGCCAATATTATTCAACTTTCATATACTTTTGGCAACTTTTTATACTATTTTTGGGACTAACATATTGATCCAGTGCCCAGTGCCTGTTCCTGTTTGTTGCATGTTTTATGTTTCGCAGAAACCCAATATCAAACGGAATCCAAACGGGATAAAAATGGACGAAGAATTATTTTGGGGGCGCGCCCTCCCCCCTGGACGCGCCTGGCACCCTCGTGGGCCACCCGTAAGGCGGTTGACGCTCTTCTTTTGCCGCAAGAAAGCTAATTTTATGAGAAAATCTGGGCGAAAGATTCACCCCCATCGGAGTTAGGGATCTCCGGATATAAAAGAAACAGTGAAGGGGCAGAATCTAAGAAGGCAGAAACAGAGAGATAGATCCAATCTCGGAGGGGCTCTCACCCCTCCCAAGCCATGGGAGTCAAGGACCAGAGGGGAAACCCTTCTCCCATCTAGGGAGAAGGTCAAGGACGAAGAAGAAGAAGGGGGCTCTCCCCCTTGTACAGTGGCGCCGGAACGCCGCCGGGGCCATCATCATCACCGCGATCTACACCCACACCTCCGCCATCTTCACCAACATCTCCATCACCTTCCCCATCTATACACAGCACTCCATTCTCCCGCAACCCGCTGTACCCTCTATTTGAACATGGTGCTTTATGCTTCGTATTATTATCCAATGATGTCTTGCCATCCTATGATGTCTGAGTAGATTTTCGTCGTCCTATTGGTGGTTGATGAATTGCTATGATTGATTTAATTTTCTTGTGGGTATGTTGCTGTCCTTTGGTGCCCATCATATGAGCTGCTGCGTGGATCACACCATAGGGTTAGTTGTATGTTGATAGGACTATGTATTGAAGGGCTAGAGTGATGAAGCTTCAACCTAGCATAGAAATTGATGCATACGGGATTGAAGGGGGACCAATATATCTTAATGCTATGGTTGGGTTTTACCTTAATGAACGTTAGTAGTTGCGGATGCTTGCTAAAGGTTCCAATAATAAGTGCATAGAATTCCAAGTCAGGGATGCCATGCTAGCAGTGGCCTCTCCCACATAAAACTTGCCATCGGTCTAGTAAAGTAGTCAATTGCTTATTGACAATTTCACAACTCCTACCACCACTTTTCCACACTCGTTATATTTACTTTATTGCTTCTTTATCTAAACAGCCCCTAGCTTTTATTTACGCGTTCTTTACTATCTTGCAAACCTATCCAACAACACTTACAAAGTACTTCTAGTTTCATACTTGTTCTAGGTAAAGCGAACGTCAAGCGTGCGTAGAGTCGTATCAGTGGTAGATAGGACTTGAGAGAGTATTTGTTCTACCTTTAGCTCCTCGTTGGGTTCGACACTCTTACTTATCGAAAGAGGCTACAACTATCCCGTATACTTGTGGGTCATCAAGACCTTTTTCTGGCCGGGGAGTCATAGCGTGGGGTGAATATTCTCGTGTGTGCTTGTTTGCTTTAACACTAAGTAATTTTTATTTGCTGTTCTTAGTTGTTTTCTATCTTTAGTTATGGGTAGGAAACACAAAATACCAAAAACATTAGTTGTACCTACTGAACCAATGGTTGAAGAACCACTCAAAATCTATCACACTCCTGAAGCTTTTTACTTGGATCATCTTCGATCCCTTTGTGCTCGTGCTGAAACCCCAACTAGCTTAGTTGAGGGCAAATCTTTAGATGAGCATGCTTGTTATGTGCGACACCGTATATCTGAAAAAGGGAAACTTTTACTGGATCAAATTCATCGTTTGCAATGCTATGCTTGGAATTTATGTGAAATATATGATATTACTTGTTGTTCTGAAAACCCTAAGAAACACCTTCCCTACCAATGTGAGTTCATTGATAATGGAATCGTATCTTCATATGCTAAAAGAATTGTTTGTAATTACTATGATGTTCAACAAATTGAAGAATTTGTTTGCTTTTATGGGTGCTTATGAAATTGCTTCTTTGATTGAAAAGTATGATGCTACTCTCTACAAATCTGAAAATTTTGCCATACTTGAATATTGTTATGATAATTATGCTTCTAATGCCTATGTTAAACTATATATTGAGAAATTCTCCGCTGTCCAAGAAGAGACTAATATTTTGCAGGAAGCTATGGAAGAAGAAATTGATGAAACTGTGAGCTCATTGGATGAAAAAGATGCTGAGGAGAGCGAAGAACAAAAGGAGCAAGAGCGGATTGATCACCCGTGCCCACCTTCTAATGAGAGTAACTCTTCAACTCATACATTGTTGAATACCCTTCGTGCTTACCGAAGGATGATTTCTATGATGATTGCTATGATCCCGTTGATTCTCTTGAAATATCCCTGTTTAATGATGCTTGTTATGCTTGTGGCCAAGATGCCAATATGAATTATGCTTATGGAGATGAACTTGCTATAGTTCCTTATGTTAAACATGAAATTGTTGCTATTGCACCCACGCATGATAGTCCTATTATCTTTTTGAATTCTCCCAACTACACTATATCGGAGAAGTTTGCGCTTAGTAAGGATTATGTTGATGGGTTGCCTTTTACCATTGCACATGATGATTTTGATGAATGTAATATGCATGTGCTTGCTGCTCCTACTTGCAATTATTATGAGAGATGAACTATATCTCCGCCTCTTTATGTTTCCAACACGATAGAATTGCAAGAAACTGCTTATACTATGCATTGGCCTTTACTTGGTGTGCATGAATTGTTCTTTTATGACATGCCGATGCATAGGAAGAGAGTTAGACTTCGTTGTTGCATGATTTTTGTTACTTTGTGCTCACTACTGAATTACAAATCATTGTTAATTAAAATTGGCTTTGATATACCTTGGGATCCGGGTGGATCCATTACTTAAGCATTATATGCCTAGCTTAATGGTTTTAAAGAAAGCGCTGCCAGGGAGACAACCCGGAAGTTTTAGAGAGTCATTTATTTCTGTTGAGTGTTTTTTTATAGTCTAAAAACAAAAAATAAAGAGGGGAACCTAAAACCTTTTCAAAAAGGAAAGTGAAAGTGAGAAAGACAAGCATTGTTGAAGTGGGAGCTAGCCTTGAACTTTATTCATGCTCACGGAAACTTTGTGAATCTTGATTACAGAAACTTTTCAACAAAAATAATTATCCCCTTGTACAATTCCATTTTATTTTAAAAATAATGTGCTAAGGTTTGCCTTTAGGATGTTTACAATGCTTGTTGGTTTGTACGGTGCAGGACAGAAACTTTGACTGTAGTGCGCGATTTTACATTTTTAACTGGAACGCCAAACGGTTATGATTCTGTTTGCACTGTCTTTCTATACAACTTGTTTATTTTTCCTAATTTTGGTAGAATTTTTGGGGTACTACAAGTATAGTGAATGTTCAGATTGCTACAGACTGTTCTGTTTTTGACAGATTCTGTTTTTGATGCATAGTTTGCTTGTTTTGATGAATCTATCAATTTATATCAGTGGATTTAAGCCACAAAAAAGCTATATTACAGTAGACACATTGCAAAAACAAAATATGAATTGGTTTGAAATAGTACTTAGAGCAGTGATTTGCTTTATTATACTAACGGATCTTACCGAGTTTTCTGTTGAAGTTTTGTGTGGATGAAGTGTCTAATCGAGGAGGTCTCGATATGAGGAAAAGGAAGAGAGGCAAGAGCTCAAGCTTGGGGATGCCCAAGGCACCCCAAGTAAATATTCAAGGAGACTCAAGCGTCTAAGCTTGGGGATGCCTCGGAAGGCATCCCCTCTTTCTTCAACAAGTGTCGGTATGTTTTCGGATTCGTTTACGTTCATGCGATATGTGCAGAGTCTTGGGCGTCTTTTGCATTTAGTTTTCACTTTTCCTTTATGCACCATGATGGTATGAGATAGTCCTTGGTTGATTTATAGAATGCTCTTTGCACTTCACTTATATCTTTTGAGTATGGCTTTATAGAATGCTTCATGTGCTTCACTTATATCATTTGAAGTTTGGATTGCCTGTTTCCCTTTACATAGAAAACCGCCATTTATAGAATGCTCTTTTGCTTCACTTATATTTGTTAGAGCATGGGCATATCTTTTGTAGAAAGAGTTAAACTCTCTTGCTTCACTTATATCTATTTAGAGAGATTACCGGAATTGGTCATTCACATGGTTAGTCATAAAATCCTACATAAACTTGTAGATCGCTGAATATGATATGTTTGATTCCTTGCAATACTTTTGCGATATAAAGGTGGTGATATTATAGTCATGCTAGTGGGTGGTTGTGGATTGTAGAGACACTTGTGTTGAGGTTTGCAAGTCCCGTAGCATGCACGTATGGTAACCGTTGTGTGACAAATTTGAAGCATGGGGTGTTTCTTTGATTGTCTTCCTTATGAGTGGCGGTCGGGGAATGACGATGGTATTTTCCTACCAATCTATCCCCTAGGGGCATGCGTAGTAGTACTTTGCTTGAGGGCTAATAAAATTTTTCAATAAGTATATGAGTTCTTTATGACTAATGTGAGTCCATGGATTATACGCACTTTACCTTTCCATCATTGCTAACCTCTTGATGCCGTGCATTGCCCTTTCTCACCTCGAGAGTTGGCGCAAACTTAGCGATGCATCCAAACCTTGTGATATGATCGCTCTATCACACATAAGCCTCCTTATATCTTCCTCAAAACAGCCACCATACCTACCTATCATGGCATTTCCATAGCCATTCTGAGATATATTGCCATGCAACTTCCATCATCATCATATACATGACTTGAGCATTTATTGTCGTATTGCTTTGCATGATCGTAAGATAGCTAGCATGATGTTTTCATGGCTTGTCTGTTTTTTGATGTCATTGCTATGCTAGATCATTGCACATCCCGGGACACCGTCGGAAGCATTCATATAGAGTCATATCTTTGTTCCAGTATCGAGTTGTAATATTGAGTTGTAAGTAAATAAAAGTGTGATGATCATCATTATAGAGCATTGCCCCCAAAAAAGGGGAAAGGCCAAAGAAGACTAAATAAAAAAGGGGGCCAAAGAAGCCCACCGGAAAAAAGAAGAAAAAAAAGAAAAAAAAAGAAAAGGGGCAACGTTACTATCCTTTTTCCACACTTGTGCTTCAGAGTAGCATCATGTTCTTCATATAGAGGGTCTCCTATGTTATCACTTTCATATACTAGTGGGCATTTTCATTATAGAACTTGGCTTGTATATTCCGACGATGGGCTTCCTCAAATGCCCTAGGTCTTCATGAGCAAGCAAGTTGGATGCACACCGACTAGTTTCAGTTTTGAGCTTTCATACACTTATAGCTCTTAGTGCATCTGTTGCATGGCAATCCCTACTCCTCACATTGACATCAATTGATGGGCATCTCCATAGCCCGTTGATTAGCCACGTCGATGTGAGACTTTCTCCCTTTTTGTCTTCTCCACATAACCCCCACCATCATATTCTATTCCACCTATAGTGCTATATCCATGGCTTGCGCTCATGTATTGCGTGAGGGTTGAAAAAGCTGAAGCGCGTTAAAAAGTATGAACCAATTTCTCGGCTTGTCATCGGGGGTGCGTGCATGATGGGAGCATTTTGTGTGACGAAAATGAAGCATGGCCAAACTATATGATTTTGTAGGGATAAGCTTGCTTTGGCCTTGTTGTTTTGAAAAGACATGATTGCTTTATTAGTACGCTCGAAGTATTATCGTTTTTTATTTCAAATGACAGACTATTGCTTTGAATCATTCGTGTCTTAATATTCATGCCATGATTAGATACATGATCAAGATTATGCTAGGTAGCATTACACATAAAAAAATATTATTATTTATCATTTACCTACTCGAGGACGAGCAGGAATTAAGCTTGGGGTTGCTGATACGTCTCCGTCGTATCTATAATTTTTGACTGTTCCATGCCAATATTATTCAAATTTCATATACTTTTGACAACTTTTTATACTATTTTTGGGACTAACATATTGATCCAAAGGTGCCCGATGTCAGTTCTGTTTTGTTGCATTTTTATGTTTGAAACCCAATATCAAACGGAATCCAAGCAGGATAAAGCAGACGGAGAATTTTTTGGAATATTTGGGATTTTCGGAGGAAGAATCAACGCAAGCGGTGCCGAGGTGGCCACGAGACAGAAGCGCGCTGGCACCCTCGTGGGCCACCCGTAAAGCGATTAACGCTCTTCTTTTGCCGCCTGAAAGCTAATTTTGTGAGAAAAATCTGGGCGAAAGATTCACCCCAATCGAATTCTGGATCTCGGATATAAAAGAAAAGTTGAAGGGCAGAATCTGAGAAGGCGAGAAGCAGAGATAGATCCAATCTCGGAGGGGCTCTTTCCTTCCCAAGCCATGGGAGTCAAGGACCAGAGGAAACCCTTCTCCCATCTAGGAAGAAGGTCAAGGAAGAAGAAGAAGAAGAAGGGGCTCTCTCCCACTTGCTTCGATGGCGCGGAGCGCTTGGCCGGGGCCGTCATCAAAACCGTGATCTACACCAACACCTCCGCCATCTTCACCAACATCTCCATCACCTTCCCCCCTCTATCTATAGCGGTCCACTCTCCCGCAACCCGCAGTACCCTCTACTTGAACATGGTGCTTTATGCTTCGTATTATTATCCAATGATGTGTTTGCCATCCTATGATGTACGAGTAGATTTTAAATGCGTCCCATTTGTGGTTGATGAATTGCTATGATTGATTTAATTTTTCTTGTGGTTATGTTGCTGTCCTTTGGTGCCCATCATATGAGCGCCAAGACGTGGATCACACCATAGGGTTAGTTGTATGTTGATAGGACTATGTATTGAAGGGCTAGAGTGGCGAAGCTTCAACCTAGCATAGAAATTGATGCATACGGGATTGAAGGGGACCAATATATCTTAATGCTATGGTTGCGTTTTACCTTAATGAACGTTAGTAGTTGCGGATGCTTGCTAATAGTTCCAATAATAAGTGCATAGAATTCCAAGTCAGGGATGCCATGCTAGCAGTGGCCTCTCCCACATAAAACTTGCCATCGCTCTAGTAAAGTAGTCAATTGCTTATTGACAATTTCACAACTCCTACCACAACTTTTCCACACTCGTTATATTTACTTTATTGCTTCTTTATCTAAACAGCCCCTAGCTTTTATTTACGCGTTCTTTACTATCTTGCAAACCTATCCAACAACACCTACAAAGTACTTCTAGGTCATACTTGTTCTAGGTAAAGCGAACATCAAGCATGCGTAGAGTCGTATCAGTGGCAGATAGGACTTGAGAGAGTATTTGTTCTACCTTTAGCTCCTCGTTGGGTTCGACACTCTTACTTATCGAAAGAGGCTACAACTATCCCGTATACTTGCGGGTCATCATCTGACGCCTCGCAATGACCTGTAGCTACATGAAGAAGCAGGTATTCACCGTGCCCTACCCCCTCTCGGTGCCGGTCAATGTTGTAGACCGTCTGGGGCCACCGGATGGCCGCTCGGCCGGAGCACCCGATCTCGGTAGAGTGGGTGATTAGCCAAGCATGTAAAAAACAAAAGGATGAAAATAACAAAAAGTAGAATAACAAAAAACATTTACCGGCTACACACGGAGAAGGAACCTTTAGCTAGGTTACGACATTTACCGAGAGCTGCTCTCGGCAAAGGTAACATTACCTAGATATAGGTTTAGGACTGATCTGTGAGGGGATGGCCTCAGATTGGTCCGATGCCTTGCACTGACCTGTAGTAACACGTACAAGCAGGTATTCACCGTGTCCTACCCCCTCTCGGTGCCGGTCAATGGCGCCGTAGACCGCCGGGGCCACCGGATGACCTCTCGGTCGGGAAGCCACACGAGGGCCGTTCGGCAGCCGCCCAAACATGCGTGTGGCCTGGGAATACGTACGAAAGGGTGGCGTGGTGTCTGAATAACCAGTGCACAACACTGACGTGGCAGATGCCTCACGTATCGGACACACGGGCGGGAACGTCGATCTCTGGATGCGTGTCGTCCCCCAGATCGAGCCAACGCTGGGCGATCATGTGAGGGGATGGCCCCAACTTGGTCCGATGCCATGCACTGGCTTGTAATATCTGCAGCAAAGTATTTAGTAGCAAAGTGATATGATAGTAACAGTGGCAAAAGTAACAGTAGCAGTTTTGTAGTGATTGTAACAACGGTAGTAACAAAACTAACTTAGCAAAGATCAATATGAGGCGAACTCGTAGGCAATGGATCGGTGATGATATATGTTGGATGATATTCATCATGTAGAAGCTATAACCTAGAGCAACGATAAACTAGCTCCAATTCATCAATGTAATGTAGGCATGTATTTCGTATATAGTCACATATGCTTATGGAAAAGAACTTACATGACATCTTCTGTCCTACCCTCCCGTGGCAGCGGGGTCCTAATGGATACTAAGGGATATTAAGGCCTCCTTTTAATAGAGAACTATAACAAAGCATTGACACTTGGTGAATACATGAACTCCTCAAACTACGGCAATCACCGGAAAGAATTCCAATTATTGTCACCTTGGGGTATGTTTATAATAACATGTAATAGGTGTCTACAACTTGCAAGATCGGATCAACAACACATATATATTCATGGAAACATAATAGGTTCATATCTGAAATCATGGCACTCGGGCCCTAGCGACAAGCATTAAGCATAGCAAAGTCATAGCAACATCAATCTCAGAACATAGTGGATACTTAGCATCAAACCCTAACAAAACTGACTCGATTACATGATAAATCTCATCCAACCCATCACCGTCAAGCGAGCCTACGATGGAATTACTCACTCACGGCGGTGAACATTATGAAATTGGTGATGGAGGAAGGTTGATGATGACGACAACGACAGATTCCACTCTCCGGAGCCCCGAACGGACTCCAGATCAGCCCTCCCGATGAAGAACAGGAGGTGGCAGCGGCTCCGTATCGTAAAGCGCGATGAATCCTTCTTCTCTATATGTTTTCACCCCGAATAGAAATATATAGAGTTGGAGTTAGGGTCGGAGGAGGTCTAGGGGGCCCACAAGCCAGGGGCGCGCCCTAGGGGGCGGCCCCAGGGCTTGTGGCCTCTGGGTGCCCCCCCTCTGGTAACTCTTTGGGACAGTATTTTTTATATTTTCCAAAAATATTCTCCGTAGAAGGCCATTCCGAGAATTTGGATTTTTGCACAAAATAACACCATGACAATTCTGCTGAAAACAGCGTCAATCCGGGTTAGTTCCATTCAAATCATGCAAATTAGGGTCCAAAATAAGGGCAAAAGAGTTTGGAAAAGTAGATACGACGGAGACGTATCAGTTATTCAATCAAGACGCACTCGACAAATCCCTCGTCAGTTTCTATTGTCTCTAAGTGATTTATTTCTGTAATTTATGTCTCTACCTCAGCTTGTTCATTGCCTGCAATTATCCTCAGTATATTCTTTTGTGTGGTATTATATATGCAGAATGAAGATGTTTGAATTGAAAAGAGATGGAGTCTATGACATTGGGTTCATTGACCCATATACCGTTAATGAAGAGGTGTTAAATAAGTACCCATAAGACATAGAGGCAACCTTGCTAAGTATTTTCTTACAACTTCAGGTGAGTGTTACTGTCTTGTACTACACATTTTATTTTGCTTACTCGATGTTAAGTGTAGTTGATGAGTTATGCATGCCCGCTTATACAAATGTGTGCGCAGTTTTCACCGGATCATGCTAATCATTAGAATTGACGCGGGAAAAGTTGAAGTACTAGACTCAAGAGAGAAAGAACCTAAAGAATACATAGCCTGTATTTGATGCTCGACAGGTAATTTCAGTCATTATCACACTATATCGGCCTCTTTAGTTCATTTCTTGATATCAATTAATTAATAACTTCTTTATTCATTTTCTCAGCCGGGCAGGGTTTGGAAAACTTTCACCAAAGAGATGGTCGGTGAATGGCAATCAATGTTGAAATAGGTGCGATTCAGGGTAATTAAGTAGTACTAGCTACGTCCGCACATCTGTTTAATTCTATAGTTTCAATACTATTATCATGCTTGATTATTATCTGATTGAATTCTATTCTCGTAAAGTGCATCAGACAGGCACCAGGGAATAATTTATGTGCATATTACGTTTGCGAGAACATTCGCATTATGACGTCCTAAATGAGCACATCTGGAAGACAAAGTTGGGTCCGTAATAAACACTATCCACAATTTTTTTAATCCCACACGATCTAATATATATACACATACAACTAATATATTCATATTGATCTCTTTCTTTAAAGATGTTAGAGATGCGGGATAATCTCCTACCAACGGACCGCATAAAACAATTTCAAGAGGAAATTTCGGGATTTTTGCATGAGCAGGTTATAGGTCTTAATGAAGAAAACCATTTCACGTAATGTCTGCATGTAATGATCTGCAAATTGTAGGAGAAACTCTATAAATCAAATTGTGTGTGTGTGTATGTCTATATATATATATATATATACACACACACACACGTAGGAGAAATTCTTATGATATATGATTGGTCGTACGAGAAATTCTATTATACTCCCTCCGTCCGGAAATACTTGCGGCCTCCCTAGCGTGATATGGTTTGCAGCGGGGGAAACGGGGGAGCTGCAGGGGGGAGACGGCAGCCTCGCTGGTGTGATGTGGGTTGCAGCAGTGGAAACGGGGGATATGCATCTAACGCTGGAAAAAAATGAGTGGACAAGAAGAAGGATAAGGCAGGGCTGGGCTCATCTCGCGAAGGACCCACCAGGAGCATGTGGGAGCGGGCGACCGACCGTAGTTTCGGCCGGTACACCGTCTCCAAACGTTTCCCTAATAATAAATAGGCTATTGCTTTTGGTCGTCCGTCATCAAAATTGCTCCCAAAGTAGCGAAATATTACCCACTGATGCCACCTATAAGTGATAACTTTTCACACAGGGGAATCCCCGCCTGGGCCGGCCCAGTAGGAACCTTCAATACTACGCTTCGCGCGCTGGGAGAAGAAATAGCGCGCCTGCTTGGGACAGCCCATGTCCCGGTGGCCTTTTTTTTAAATTTCATATTTTATATTCGTTTTTATCTTCAGTATTCTTTTTCTAATTTAAATAATTTGGTAATTCAAAAAAATTCCGAAGAAAAAAACAAAATTTTTGAAATAAAATGTTTATAATCATAAATGTTTGTGGACTCAGATAATTTGTAGTATTTCTTAAATTTTCGCATATTTAAAAAATAGTGACAATTTCAAAAAAAATTAGGAAATGAAAAAATGTTCATGCTTTTTAAAAAAGTTCAAGTGCTAAAAATATTAAAGAAATTAAAAAAATTCGCAAATTCAAAAAATGTTCATGTATTGAAAAATATCCTCAAAAATAAAAAACTGTTTGTGATTTACAAAATAATTTATTGATTCATAAAATGTATACTAATTCAGAAAATGATCATGCATTTCAAAAAATATACGTTAAATCAAAACAATGTTTGTGAATTTCAAAAATCAACAAATAATTTCCAAAAAATGTTCGTTGGTTCTACAAAGTTCACCTATTCAAGAAAAATATTTGGAAAAATGCTCAGAATTAATAAAAAATGTTCACAATGTCAGATATGTTCACGGCTTTCAAAAATGTTCATGATTTTTAAAACCGTTCACGATTTCACGAAAATGAGAGCGATAGTGTATCTCGGTGATGAAGCAAAATGTGGTTATGGCCGTTGGAGATTATGATTTTTTTTCTCCCGTTGCAACACACAACACCTTTTGCTAGATCAAAAAAATGTTCGTGAATTTCAGAAATTGAGCCACTAATTTCCAAAAAAAATATTCCTAAATTCTAGAAATGTTCGCAGATTGAAGAAAATTGTTTAAAAATTATTCGCTATTTTTTTTGCAAATTGTATAAAACTTTTATAAATTCGAAAAATGTTCTTCATTTTAGAAAATGTTCAAAAAATTGTAAAAGTGTTTACGGATTGGAAAAATATTGACTATTTAATATATGTGCACCTGTTTTAAAAAATGTTCATGATTTCAAAAATTGTTCATTATTTCACAAAATTGAGAGTGATAGTGTATCTCGGTGATGCAACAAAATCTTATATTTCGAAACGTAAGACATTTTTTAGGCTAAACTAGACTTCAATCTTATATTTTGAGACGGAGGTAGTACTGTGTATGAGCGGAAGCTGACGCACTAATGCTCAAACAATACAAGATTCTTAATTATCAGGGTTCGGCAATCTTCGAAACATACAGTTAGAATTCTAGCACTGTCATATATCTGGAATCTTCTCGATGGGTAGACCATTTAATTCTAGCACTGCCATATATCTTGACTTCTCTGTTAATAGAGGTAGTAGAGTGAATGATGGCATGCTTTTCTCTAGTGCAATGAAAGTTCGAAGTCTATGTATACTTGAAGATGGTTGCTGAATATCCTTCTTTAGTTTGTGCACTACCAACCGATGACCATCTCTCTAAAGAGACCCCTCACATTTATCCTCCTCATATATAACACCAAAATGATCCTTCTGGCACAAATCAATTGCTAGTTCACGTATGATATCGTGCATTCTGAATCTGTTCATCCTACCAAATGAGTTCCTTCCAACAAGTTGAAGCATGTTTCTATCAACAAACTCCTTAACATAGCTTTCTGCCACTTCTTGTAATGTGCTGGCACCCTTCTCCATGATGAACCCCTCCGCTATCCATAGCCGTACAAGCTTTTTTCTGCGGAAAAGATAAGTCTTCTGGAAATAAGCTGCAGTACAGGAAACAACTTTTCAAGTGTGTTGGAAGGTAGATGTAGCTTAGATGCAACACATTCCTTATGTGGTCGAGCCTTGAGTTATTAATTATCTCCCAACTCAATTGGTCATTTATTCTTTTCCGTTCTTCAATGGTTTTCTCACGCACATGCAAGAGGCTGCCAATTGACACAATAGCAAGAGGCAATCCTTTGCACTTGCTAAGTATTTCCTCGGACAAAAGCCTCAACTCCTTAGGAAAGTGATGGTTTGTTTCTTTTGAAAAAGATTTCTTACAAAAAAGATCCCAAGCCTTATCTTCTGGTAAAGGTTCAAGTGCTAATATGTGTCCTTGAGAAGGAAGTGCAGCAACATCACCCTGCCGTGTTGTGATTATCAATCTGCTTCCCTTACCATTACAAACAAGTGTTTTAGACAAGTCATCAAATGCATCTGGAGTCCAAACATCATCTAATATGATCAAATACTTCATTTTCCCTAGATATCTCTTCAGTGTCTCTTCAAGGCTTGTGATGTCCATGGCTGCAATGTTTGATGGACCACTGACTTTATCTTTGAAAAGTTCCTTCATTGTACGTATTCCTCAAGACATTTTCTCTAGAATAAGTTTGAGATATGGAGACCCATGCATGGCACTGAAATTTCTCTCTCTCTTCACTAGTAGAAAAACACCTATTAGTCCCGGTTCGTAAGGGCCTTTAGTCCCGGTTCGTGAACCGGGACTAATGGGTCGTTACTAATACCTCCCCCCTTTAGTCCCGGTTCTAACACGAATCGGGACAGATGAATCTCCACGTGGCGGTCTTGCGCCGAGCCCAGGCAGGGCCTTTGGTCCCGGTTGGTGGCTCCAACAGGGACCAAAAGGCATCCACGTCGACATTCAATGGTTGGGGTTTTGTTTTTTGAAAGGGGGGGGGTTGGGGGTTTTGGGGGTTAATTTAGGTGTTTCATATATTGTGTTAGCTAGCTAATTAATAGAGATAAGTGTCCTCTTTTATGTCCGTGCTTGCAGTCGACGCCACGTACTATATACATATAGCCCTCGACACGCTAGCTAGTAAGAAAATGAAGGGAACCATCAGTACTGAAGTTCGTCATGTATACCAAGAGAAATGATCGATCGACCTCTCCTTCTCCGAGAGATTGGTGAACAACAAGTTTTCGTATCATGTACGTCCGGCGCTCACTGGCTACATACATGTACAATATATAAGATCTCTCAATTACAGTCCCCTAGCATTTGAAATCAACTTCCACATGGTATTCTCGGCTTTATTGATGGCGTGGTCAAGAAAGAATCCCGCCAATTCCTCTTGAATTGCTTTCATGCGATCTGGTTCTAGGAGTTCATTCCGCATCTGCCACGTCTAATTTGAAGAAGGGGGTTAATTAATACATATATATGAATGAAACTCAACAGAAATGATGGTGTAATAAAATGAAATTGTGAATATTATTAATTGCTTACGCACTTCATATTGTCTTTGAGAGTAGCCCTGCTTATTTCTCAAAGTCGCGTTGTAGATGAACTACGCACACGTAGTATCCACAGAAATCATTCCCTTGTTCCTGCCACAAGCACTTTCACGAGAAATAGAGGTCAATCAAACTGATAATGAAGCATTATAAATGGCATTGATGAAAGTATAGCTATAGAATCAACGGGAGATGCGCACAACTAGCTAGCCATAGTACTTACTTTCGGTATATATATCGCAGCTCCTTCGGCAGTCCGGAGCTATTGCGGTGAACTGTTTCCAAACCCTGCAAGACAAAGAAAATAATTATTATTACTTGAGATATCAGGAAATGAACAAAAAGTTGCCGCTATAGTGCGATAATGATCGATTGAACTTACTTGCTTTGAGCATTTCGGTAATGTCCGCATAGGTGCTTTGGGATCTTTCCGTCTCGAGTCTAAGGCGGTTACTAGTCACGCTCAAGCTTAATCTCCATAAGAATATAGTGGAACCTGCTTGCGCATGCATAACTCATCAATTACATTACTATAACCTTGCTCGAGTAATAAGGGAAACCGAATATGCAAACAATCGGTAACACTCACTTGCCGTTGTAAGGAAAGAGTATGGTATCTTTGTTTTGATTTTTGATCAACGATTGTAGCAAGTTGTCCTCGGCCTCTTTGACGTCCTTTTCAACCAGAAATACATCTATGATATTTGTGTTAATGAACCCAATATCATAGATTTCATTTTTTTTGCACTCGACGATCTTCAATCTGCATAATATATTGAGGATAATTAATTATAAATACATGCAATGAAAGAGCCGAGCTATATATAGAGACTTAATGACGGAAATAGTACTTACAGGCAGTAGCAAAAGACCGTTAATTTATCGAGGGCCTTTTGATTGAAGAACGCGAAAAACTCCTCAAATGGAACAAACAACAGATCAGTTCCAATGAGGTCATGCTCCTCTTTAATGTGCAGAATACAAACTATTCGTCCCCGGACTCTGCAGGTTTTCATGTACCAAGTATGGAATCTTAGCATCATCGTTGTTAGAGATTTTTCATCTTTGACGAGAGGCTTCCCGTACTAAATGTCTGTGTTCTTCCACCTTCATGTATTCGGGAAGTGCATCGTCGAAGGTAATCTTGTAGATTGTCATAACCGCCACCATCCCGGAACATTAGCGACGATGTTGCCGCTTAGACACATTGAGCGGGGGCACGATTGGTTTGCTTGTTCGCGAGCTGGTCAATTTTTTTCGCAGCTGCTCGTTCTTTTGCTCTTTGATGTCTAGCGGTACTTCTGACCGCTCCGCTTGAAGATATATCTGTTGATGTCGCTCATAGTTGGTTCTCGGCGGAGACTTTGCGGTTTCACGAGGGCAGCTAGAGTGCGCTTCACTTTCACCGGATCTACCTTCTCCTCCGGAGGTGGATGTCTCTTTGCTTTCAACCCTGCAAACCAGTCATCCACTTTGGTCTGCGCGATCTTCGCGTTTTCCTCCTCGGACCTCTCGTAAGGTAACTTCTCTGGAGTCTTGAGAAGGACCCGAATCTGTATCTCCTCCGCCTTTGGCTGTACTGCTAAACGCCCGGCGAGGCAGACGGAGTGGATGTCTTCTTTGCTTGCTTACGAGGCGGAGGAGAAGGACTTCTGACGCGCCGGAGCATCCGAGGGCGGCGGGTCTCTTCCGCCCTTGCTGCTGGTAGCGCCCGGCGCAGGCGAGAAGGATCGGAGTGCCGCCAGCGCCGGAGAAGGAGGCGGAGTGCCGCCACGCTGCGTGCCTGATCGTCACTTTCACGGAGGAGGAGGCGGTGGAGGAGGCGGAGGCGCTGACTCACGGGAGGAGGAGGAGGAGGCGGAGGCGTCGATTCGGAAGGTTGATGAGCTCCTTCCGCCATAGGCATGGAGTCTTGAGCAGAACCCAGCCTAGTCTCCCCTTCACCGGTAGGGTGGTCAAGCAGGAGGTCCTCAAATCCCTCCGTTATTTCATCCACCATCACCTTAGCATATCCTTACAGAATCGGCTCACGGTGATAAGTTGTGCCGGGTCCACTAGGATAAACTTGGCCAACAGCCGCCTTGACCTTCAAATTCATCCATCACGCCATAATGTGGCAACTTTGAGACTCCGTGATACCATCCACGGGATAGTTGGCAGGAGACTTCAAGACATGCTCCGGCTGAAGCAGCTCGGTGGAAGCCACGCTGCTTCTCCGCTGAGATGGCGGGGTAGCTTCGGCAGGTCGTTTGCTGCGATCTGCTGCTTCTCGTTCCACTTCTCGTTCCTCTAGCCCCATTACCCTTTCATGCAGCGCCTGCAGTTGGTCTGCTCGATTTCTTCCTCCTCTCGTGGGTTTTGTAACCCCCTGCGTCCGGAAAACCAACCTTCCACGGAATGGAGCCTGGCGTGCCTCGTGTCCGTCCAGGGTGCTCAGGATTCCCAAGGGCCATTGTGAGCTCTTCCTTCTCCCTGTTTGGAAGAGCATTACCTCATTCTTGTTGCATCGATATAGTGTCGAAGGTTCTTGGCTGGTATTTCGAGTTGCTCGTCAAATCCACGGCACTTCCTATTCACGAGGTCCAAGGTTCCGCCAGCCCGAAGAACCAAGTCCGGCAATGGTGCAGCGATTACATTGTCTGGTTC